>CM022947.1:32319035-32881328 GCA_012931725.1 Litsea cubeba
TTCCGGAACATATCCAATATTGGGCTCATATTGTCCGGAACGAAAAATGATGCAACTTTAATTCTTGGTTCGAGCCCAACAGAAGCCCGAGTGAGAAGATATGGTCAAGAAGAAGATTTTGACTAGGTTAGAATTTAATTTATTATTTTATTCCATCTACAATCCCACCTCACTTCAAATTCTCTCACACTTTGTACGGTGCATTCCATCTCCAACGATTTCTTTCTATTATCTCTTTCATCTCTCATTCTCTCCTACTTTATCTCTCCTTCATTCTTTTTCTCTCCAATCACATGGGTCCACATCACCTAACTTCTCTTCTCTCTCTAATCAAACTCTCCACTATAAATAACTCACTCCACATTCTCCAAAGCACCTTCCCATTGCACGTTTTTTCTCTCTCTCTCTCTTTCTTTCTTTTCTACTATTTTCTTTGCAAGTTAGTATGGCCCTGCGTGGCTAATTTTATGTAATTGGTTGAAGAAGACTGAAGCCTCGGAATAAATACTGTGAGATCTAATTTATTTTCATTATTCAATTTATGCTTTGAATATGGGTTGTTCTTCTGTGCTTAATTTGTTATCATGATTGTTTCGTTTAATTGCTAGGATGCATACTAGTTTATTTTTCGTTACAATTTAATGCTAAATTAGAAATCAAATCCGTAATTGTTTGATCCCTCTAATTTGCGAAGAAACTAGTATTTAATAATTTGCTGCTTTGGAAATTATTATATATTAGGAAGAACACTTGGCTAAATTAAATGTAACTGCGTGTGCTTGTGTTGTTTAGATTCATCAATCTCTCAAGGTCTTAATGCTGTTACTAGATTAAATCTTTGGCGCTTGTCTTGGATTGTTTAGTAATTAGGGATAATTAGAGCGCGTGTTTTCTAATTACCTATATAAGAAGGTAGGAATTTAATTCCAATGATGAATATTCAAAGTATTAGTTGATTTATTTTTGCATCAATGATCAGTATTTAATTTCCAATGGTGGATGTTAACTTTGACCAATGCTTGTTAATTTGATTGAATTTCTTAAATTATTGCTCTTTATTTGTTTTTTTTTTTTTTTGCTTTCAATATAATCAAAACCCCCATCTTTGATCACATAGCATAAACTTTGGCTAAACACTCTCCGTGGGAACGATCCTTACTCGCACTACTACATATATTTTTAGGAGTAAAAGTTTTATTATTTTTGGGTGCCTGCGACAGCACGACCAGGGTCCATGACCCCGGAAAAGGCTTCGGATTCATACATCCGGTCGTTTCCTAAATTTTGGGTCCATGACCCTGGAAAAGGCTTCGGACTCATACATCCGGTCGTTTCCTAAATTTTGGGTCCTTGACCCTGGTAAAGGCTTCGGATTCATACATCCGGTCGTTTCCTAAATTTTTGGTCCATGACCCTGGAAAAGGCTTCGGATTCATACATCCGGTCGTTTCTTAAATTTTGGGTCCATGACCCTAGAAAAGGCTTCGGATTCATACATCCGGTCATTTCCTAAATTCTGGGTCCCTGACCCTGGAAGAGGCTTCGGATCCATACATCCGGTCGCTTCCTAAATTCTGGGTTCATACACCCCTCGAGATCGTTCCCAAACTCAGGCTCGCACAGCCGAGATCCTCGAGACTCTGCGTTTGTCTCGGCAAAAGACAGTTCGTCTCGGCCAATGGTGGTCCATTTCGGCCAATGACAGTCTTCGAAAGAAAAAGAGCAGTGCAAGCACTGGAGTGCAGAAAAGCAGCACAAAAATACACGTATCACAAAACAGTACAAAAAAAAGTAAAAAAGAATGCAAAAATACAGAAGCACTGTACACAGATAATATGATCTGAAAGCTTGTTCTGTTTATTCATTGTAATTGCTTCATTACAAGGATTACAGATAAGAAAATGAAATACAGCAAGGAGGCTTGCAGTCCTCTAAAAACAGAAAAAGAAATGAAGACTGGGAGACTCTGATCTTCACTAACTCTTCAGTCCGGTCTTCAGCGTCCTGAGCTCTTCAACGCCCCCTAGATTGGAAGCTTGAAGACTCTGATCCTCGCCGGCCCACTGTTTGGAGACTTTGGGGGACTCTGAATCTCACTGAGCTCTACAATACCCTTTGGTTGGTTAGACCAAAGTTTGCAAAAAAGAGCCCCGTCGGTCCAAGGACTTCTCGATCCTGCCCGCCGCTCGGAGGTCTTGATATCCCACAAGAAGATCTGCGGTGTGATTCCACGCAGGGCCCTGTGGGATGAAAACAAGACCCCCAAACGCACGGGGCGCCACCAACCCACGGCTGCAAAGATTCCCATGCAGCCGCATCGGAGGGAGTTGGCCGTAGACCCGCGTTCAGAGAGCGCGCAGTCCACGAGGGTCGTCTTCAGAGAGCGCGCAGACTACGACAGACTGTCCCTCCCGGGGGAAGCCGTCTTCTGGCGCAAGGGTTCCACCCGGGTCAAATGTTCCTAAGGTTCTACCAAGCATGGCTGCCAGGCTGGCTAATAGAAAGAGGCAGGTTCCCATGTCAGAAGGTAAAATGTCAGGGTTCTTTTCTCTCCCATGGCGAGCTTGCTACTCCTATTTATAGGAAAAAGAAGGGCCCGGTCTTCAAAGAAAATTATGAGGCGAGGTCTCCCACGCCCTACGTGAAGTGTACGTCTTCCTATATGCTAACCAGCGGTTTCGATGGCACCACGTGGAACCATCCGCTCATTTTCCTCATTGGCCATACCACCACACTTACTGCTATTTATGGTCTTCAGAATATGGAGAATCAGCACAGATAACTATGAAGATCGCTCGGTACTCTCTCCAACTCAAGGCTCACACGTCACGTCACATTAAAGGCATTCGGCCGGACTCAAGCATAAAAGAGCCGAACTCAAAAGAGAGGGAAAGAGAGAAAATGCACAAGTACATGAGCACTGTTTTTCATTAAAGGCAAAGGACATTACAGGGCTGAAGGTTACATGCAAAAGATAGAAAGGAAAAATTACAAAGAGCAAAAGCAAGAAAGATATAACTACTGCGGCTTCGGCGACTCCACCAGTATGATCACCGTCTCTGATGAACCAGCGGTCTCGGCTACGACATAAGCCTTGTCTGGTGCGTCACCAGCAGGAGGGGCAGAAAGGTCGTCACCCTGAGGCGCGGCTGGGGCATCGCTGGCAGGCGGGACAGTTGGAGCGCCATCCGAGACAGGATCAGCTGCAGGGGCATCGACTGGGGCACTCTCGCCCAAGGGTGCGGAGCTCGGCTCAGGGACTGGGTCGGAGTACTTCGGCAGATTTCGATAGACCGGGTGGTCTTCAGGAATCCCCGCACGCGTCAGTGCGGCCAAGCACCCTTCCTCGAACAGAATGGAGGTAATCTCCTCCACCTGCTTCTCATACTCCTCAGTGGCCTGGTTCACCGCCTTCTGGAAAGAAGACTGTGCCTCGGACAGTAGAGAAGCCTTGAGACCAGCATTCTCCTTCTTCAGCTCGGCACTCCCTATCTTCAGCTTCTTGATTTCGGCACGCCCGGCCAGCACTTCGCCGTGCAGCCTCGTCGCCTCAGCCGCCGATTCAGACCTCGTTCTGGCCAGCTCCGACTCCAGCTCGGCAATCCTCTTAGTCTTCGTCCAGATATCACCCTTTAGTTGATGGGTCTTCGACGTGAGTTCAGTGATGCGGACCAGAGCTACCTCCAGCTGAGTGGTCGCCTCGGCGCTACTCTTCTTCAGCTCCTCCAGCTCCTTCTTCAGCTTTTCCCCCTCGGACTCCAGCTGGGTGACCTTCGCGACGTTCTTGTCACTCCTTTCCATCACTACCAGGAGCCTCTGCACGTTCTGTAAAAAGAAAAGTAAGTCAGATGAAAGCAGTCTAACTGAAGCACTTAAAGGAAGGCGTTGGGGACACTTACCAAAAGTCTAGCCTGAATCGCCGAGACCAGCAGGCTTTCGCTATCGTACCTCGTGTGCACTTCCATGTCACGCGGCAAGGCACAAGCTTTTGTAAAGGCTCCAATGACGTTGGAGTTCCCCATCACCCGGTCCTCGACGTTTATAGGCTTCCCGGGCTGCGTCTCCATCTTGGGTCTCCATGCCGCTGGGGCAGTACGAGGTCCGGAAGCCGATCCGGATCCTTGCCCTACCGAGATGGTGATCTTGCGAGCCGCCTCGCCAGTCACCCTGCCAGCCGGCGCACTCTTCTCAGGCGAGGCCTTACCCCCGGGAGCTCGCGCAGATGTCTTACCCTTCGGGGGCTGTTTAGCCCTGAGTCTTTCTCACCCGCCTTGGACCTCTTCCTGGGCGGGGACCCCTCCCTCGGGCGATCCGGTGAACGCCTCCGCGCTCCCTCGCTCGGTATGGTGGCAGGAGCAGAAGTGACAGCAGCACCAACCGAGCCCGAAGCCGGGCGGGTGCTGGCAGACGATGGGGTCGCAGAAGAAGAGGATCCGCACCTGAAGTTGGCCGCCAGGTCCTTGGTACCAGGCACTCTCGAGCCTCCCTCCATTCCTTCCTCCTGGTCGAACGAATAAACGTCTACTATCTCCCTTAAGTTCGGCGACCCCGAGCAGGAAGAAGTGGATGCCTCGGCATCAGACACAGCTCGGCTCGCGGCAGGATCGGTCAAAGGAACCCCGGCAGGCACAACCAAGGTGACAGGAGGATGATCAGGCTGCGGCTTGTCCTCCGGAGCCGCTCCGATTCTCTTGTAGTGGCCGCGGTACCTCGGCGTACACCTCAGCAGCTTCCAGGCCGATCTGGTCTCATGCCTTTTGTATCTCTCGACCTTCTTGTGGTCGTCGACGTTCTTCCTCCAGCCTTCGCTCACAGCCCGACGTCGCCTCACGTGCAGTTCTGCGCCACAAACAACATGAATATCAGCTCGGCAATATAGAGGTTGAGCAAAATAAACAGAGAAAAGAAGCAATATTTACTTGGGACGGTCCCGAGGTGGCGAGGGACCATCAGCCTCCTGTCCTCACCAGCGCCGAATTCCCAGTCCCCCAACACACAGAAGAGACCTTCCTCGGCATTCTTACTAGAATCTTTCAAGGCCAGGACGAAGCCCCTTCGGCGCTGCTTCACCCAGAGATAATAGTTGTCTCCCCCAGCCTTGCAGATATCGTAGACGTCCTCGATGTCATGGACACCCAGGTTGGTCCCCAATATCTCATTTAGTTTCGCCGTGCCCATGCTGACTTTAAAGCCATTGGGCATCAGCTGGCACGGGGTAATCGACCAGACGCTAAGGCAAGCCCTGAGCAGGGGGTGCAGAGGAAATCTGACCCCGCCTTCAATCACGGAGATCAGAGGGAACGGCATCCAGCCGCAGGACCAGCTGCGCGTGGCACAGTCGATGGGATCCGCCGGCCTGAGGCGAACTCCCTTCGGGATGTTGTAAGTTGCCCTAAACCTAGCTATGCCCTCGTCTGTATCTAACCGAAACCTAGGGTGCCCATGTCTAAAAGAAGAAGAAGGCGGAAAGAAACCCTAAAAAACAGACAGGGGTAAGAAGTTACTTTCAGAAACGGAAGGGTGAGTCAAGAACAGATCTGGGCGCATCCTACGGTTGTCCTCGCCAAAGAGATCTCGAGAAGCCAGACGAAGAGCAAGGCAGGAATCGAAGATAAGGGGAAAGAAAATCAGAAAAAAGAAAGAAATGAGACAACCCTATATATAGGAAGGAAACCCTCTTTGGGCGCCACTTTCGAATTCGAAAGGGCAGATTTCGTAATCCGTGCCTGTTCCATCAATGAGACAGCGCAATCAGTGAAGAAGCTACACGTGTAGCCGTCGGTTCGCTTCCCAGGACGGACAGGACGAAGCATTTATTGCCTCATAAAAGTTGAAGCGACTTCAGGCAATGATCGCTGCATCTCCAAACGGGTTCTCTAGCTTCTGACCCCTAAAGGCTAGGACGCTTAAGAGATCACAAGCTAAGGGGCAATTGTGTGGGGAGATTTTCAAAGCTCCAGGATTACGCTAATCACGGTCATCAGATGGGATTAAGCATTCTCACATGCCTCACGTGCCATCCGCGTGCCATCCACGTGGCACCAGACTCACCTTGGCTACCAGGACAGAAGCCTCAGCCGAAGTCAGACAGGTCCTGGCCGCTAATGCCGAGCTCGGCTACCCAGGTGCCCACCTCGGCTAAAGCTTGACCTCGGCCAAAGGAGCCTGGACGAAAGCCGAAGCAAGAGAGAATCCCCACTCGCGCCCTTTGCCCGCCACGCCATCAGACACTTGGAGGAATAGGGGCGCGAGCCAGTGAGACAGATGCGACATCTAGCCGTCCACAATCTTCGCCAGATCACTGACAGAGCGGCATCCAGCGGCTAAAGCCAAATCAGGGCGAGGCCCAAGGGTGGATCCGATGGTACCTCTACCGCCAAAGACGTCCAACATGATCTGGCCCAACATGACGCATATTAAATGCGATGTAGGCTGATCCGACTGGCATTAAATGCAAAGTGGGCTGGAATGGACCACATTTATTACTTTGTGGGCTGATAGAGACTTCCCTATCAAATCATGGGACCCACGTCAAAATATCATCCAAGATATCGTCCAAGTTCTCTATAAATAGAACCCCATTTCACATGCAAGGTACGCAACCCATACTTGAGAGTCGTTACTCTGCCTCTCTTCTTCCTCTCCTTCCTTTGTTCCAGTTCACTTACTGACTTAGGCATCAGAGAGCCTTGCGCCGCTCAGGCCAGGGTCCTCTGACCGTTTGCTCTTCCCTTTCAGGCTTTGAGGCAGCAGGTTACCTTCTTCATTTGGATAAGTCCTGTAAGGCACCCCGATTATTGTGGGTCATATTTTTCTGCACCTGCACTTACCCAAAGTGAAGATCTGGTTATGCATTTCTTTCCCTCAGCACCTAAGCTTGCCATTGATACCATTTTTGGAGAATCTCTGCTGGTACAACTTCTTCTTCCAACTCCTTTCCCTGGTTTGAGACTCTCAAGGTAAGACCTTGATTTCTTCTTTTAGGATTGGGTTCTTTAGACCGTTGAGAAGCTTTTTATCATGCATGCAATGTGGTTCTTGAAGAACCCATTTATTTCAAAAATCTGGGAATTTTCTTGAGAAAGTTTCCATGGATTTTGTAGCTTGGAGGTTCAGCTAGGAGTGTTGTGTTTGGAAGAGATCTTTGAGTGGACTTTGGACCAAAGGCAAGTGAATAAATGGATTAGAATGCATGCTTTTGAATCTTGTTAATTTATAAATTCTGATTCGAAATATTAATTCATTTTAAATGATTAGCTTAGCCATGAAGATTCCGATTTCCAACAGTTTTAAAACATTTGGTTTATGTTCAGTCTGTCTTTATGATTTTGTTGGCATCGAAATGAAATTCTCTGATTTTATTTAGGACTTCTCAATGTGAGATTTCAGCTTAGATCGTTACATTTATCTTATGATTAATCTCTAATTTTCATGCTGAATTCATAATGGGATGAGGTGATTCAGTTTAGTATTGATTGATTTATTGGTTTGCTATGAAATAATTCAATTTTTGATGCTATTGATTGATGATTGGGTGTAGCAGGGAGGAAGGTTTCAAAAGACAAACAAAAAGGAAGATAAAACAGTGCCTAAGTGCACTTCTGATGGGCCCAGCCACTGCCCACTTTGTCTTTGGGCCTGTTTTATAGTGATTTTTTTGATTTCTATGGGGCTGTTTGCTATCCTATTTTACCTGGATGAGCTGCATACCGTTTCTCTCACTAATGGATGTATAATTAATCCAAAGACTTGCTTGGAAGAAATAAGGAGAAATTTGAAATATATTGGTTATGGAAATTAATGAAGAGAATGGAGGGGTTTACTACTCCAATCACTTGTGGACCCTTCTTAGTCGAAGTGTCCACCTTGATATCCTTAATGTCATTTAAAATATTGAGCACCATCTAAACGAATGATCGACATGGGATTTCAAAGTGTATACGATTCTATGATTATGGTCTCAAGGTCTTGATGTTAAATCAAGAATTATGAAACCAATCTCCCATCCAATGATTCGTATCAATTTGAAGAGAAATGTTTTCCCAAAGTTTTTTTTTCAAACCCATTTGGGAATTATTGAGTGGATGGTGTTTTATACACAATTTGTTGGGACTACTATTTTGAAAATAAATCCTTGAGGCAAGATGGGGCCAGAGCTATGTAGTGTGAGCCCATGAGCCAAAGAGAACTAGCATGCGTGAACTTGATTTAGAGTGACTAGTTCCCAAAATTTGAAGTGTCAAACATTGTCTTGAGAGTGTGTATTTTTAGTGTCGGCTCCACTTAGCTTGGACGACCATTGCACGTCTGATCAACCGCCTTGGGTCCTTAAATCTTGCACTAACTGGCATTGGTAAATATGTACGTTCATGCTTGTTTAGCCCATTCCGCGGCGGGATTTGTGTGCGGTCCTCAGTTTACTGAGCTACTGCAAATTATGTTTTGTTATATAAGTGTCTCCCTTCACCTTGTGTGATGGAGGCCCACGAGTGTCTCCTTTCAATCTTCACGTGACGGCGGCCCATGAGTGCTCTTGTCACTTCGTGTGACAGAGAATAGAGCTATATGTGGTTGCCAAAGTGTTGTCTTGAATGGTCATATTTATTAATGAAAGGATTTTATAAATGGTATTGTTATCCAAATGCTTTGTTTTACACAACTCCTCTTTATCGTACAATGTTGTTTTATTTATTCAAAACTATTGTTATAGCATGATTATACTTCCTTCTTTTGCTTGCCAGACCGTCGTGTCTAACCCTTTCGTTTTGGTGCTCAGATCCAGGTTTCTCTACCCTTGAGGAGGAGCACGAGGAGGCGGCTGTAGGTCAGCCAGTTAAACGGGAGTGGCAGCCCAACAATGTCAATTAGATGTCGGGATGGGTCATGAGATGTGAAACATTTTGAGAGTTGATCTTTTATCTTTTGGGACTTGCTATTAGCCTTTGTTGGCTATCTTTTGAAAATGTAAAACTTGACTTATGTTGTGTATTGTTTAACTTGAAACCTTAACTATGGTTATGCTAGTTATATTTCCCTTTCTGATATGAGTTCCTTTATAATCGATTTTTGGCATGATATTACTTGCGTTTGCTACACGCTTCCACAAATCTACATTATGTGTTAATGTGAAGTGATTCGAATGTATGGAATCCTCACCGCGGAAACCTATGGGAAACCAAGGGACAAAGGAAAAAAATATTAATATAAATTATGTGGATTATCGTCGCAGCTCCGGATCTCAGTCCGGGGTCGCGACACAAACCATCCAGCCTCATATACCAAATTGAGCCAAAATCTTGAAATTGAGATTCCACAAAAATCCAAACCAAATCCTGGTCCCCTAACTTGCCACATACAGCTTGTTAGATCACAAGACCAAAACCAAAAACCAAAATCTGATCCCCTAACTTGCCACATACAGCTTGTTAGGTCATAAGATCAAAACCAAAATCGACCCCCCAACATTCCACATATAGCTTGTTGGGTCACACGATCAAAATCAAACCCGACCCCCTAACCTGCTACATATAGCTTGTTAGGTCACAAGGTCAAAACCAAATCCACATCCCTGATGTCACCTTCAAAACTTTGCCTCGAGATGGTACGTGATTCCTTTCACTACCGTAAAATTCCCCTGGAAGCTCAAAAGGCAACAATACCAAAAGAAAGACTGCATAAAGACTCTCGGTCAAGTAACAAGCTCTCCTTCAAAAATCTTTTCGAGGCACATCGACTACAACAGTTAAGCAACTCGTCGCTATACCTCGAGGGGGCATTTGTTGACATAAAAAAATGTGTCACTTTGCCTCTTCAACATCAAGAGAACTACATGAAGTCGCGGCCTACCATAAATCTGCAATGCTACTTCCAAAAATCAAATATTGTCAGAATCAAACAAAAACCGCAAGATCCTTCAAGACAGCCCAAAGAGGAGCACACAAGAAGTTTCGTGCCATTTCAAAATCATTTGGCCTAACTTCGCTTCTTCGATAGCTGAACAGGAGCTCTCAGCGGCGACAGCATCGGAGGCACCGAATCTTTGATCAGAGCCTATGGATAGTCTCAAAATACATCCAAAAGGCTCCGCGTCAAGTTCCGAGTCAAACAGACAATGTTTGACCCACCATCGACCCTCAAACAACTAAATAAAGACTCTCGGCGGCGAGAACCACCGAGGCCACATTCATCAAAAAGAGCACATGGACAGCTTCAAGATGCTTACAAGGGGCTACACGTCAAGTTTCAGGTCATTTTGACAACATTTGACCATACTTTGACTCTCGGACGCCAAATCAGGCCTCTCGGTGGCGAAGCTCCCCGGGAGCATGGTTTCCAAGATAGAGCCTATGGATCATCTCCAAATAACTCCAATAGGTTCCCTGTCAAATTTTAGGTCAATCGGACATCGGTTGACCGCACATCAAGCCGCGACATCTTCCTCGCGACAAAATCAAGTCTACTGGCGACAGAATCCATACGGCTTCAAAACTCAAATAAAGCCAATGGTTGGTATTATTTATTGCTCAGGAGGCTTCACCTCAAATTTTAGGTCATTCCGACATCGTTTGACCCAGTTTCAACTTCTGACGAAAAATCGGCAGCTCTACGCGACAAAGTCTTCGACTTTCCTGGAAAATTAGAAACTTTACACTCCAAAATGCAAGGACTATCATCATGTTTTCTACTAGGAAATCAGGCCAATAAATGTTCAAAAATGTCAAGGAAAATACAGGAGAAAAAATGAATGAAAAAGACCTCAAAACGGTCGTGAAACGGGACCAAAAGGGGGAAAATCCCCCCAAGGGTCGCAGCCAGCGACCTTGGCCCACGGTCGCTGCGACCCTGGCCCAGGGTTATAGCCTGTGACGCTAGCCCATGGTCGCCGGCAACCAAGGAGCCCTAGATCACTGGGTTCGCCCCGGAAAGGTCAGTTTTCCATCATTTTTCGCATTTCGAAGCGTCCAAGTCCTGTGATATTCCAAAATCCATACTTTTTAAGCACCAAATCCTTCGGCATCCGTCAAAATCATTAGTCCGTCTTCAAGAGTATCAAAATCAACATTGATCGCCAACAAGTTAACCAAAAAAGTGTGCTTTCTACACGATCAATCGAGAAATCGACAGGACAGATGGCACCGACCCGCTGTTGACAATCAATGCCTGAAGTTACATGGTCATCTGATGTCGATTTACATGAAGATCCATCAATGATCATCGCCAGAAGAATCCCAAAAGACGCGGCACGGCCCGCGACTCTTCAACTGCTTGGCGACCACTTAATGTGATTAATTGACTAGTTTCATTACAGTCATTAATTGATTTCTTTGGACGGCCCAATCAGAAGCAAGCATCTAGGAGTTACAAGTCAATTAATTCATGGCATTTAACCCATGAAACTCCTCCCATCATGGTGATTAAAGGCAACTAATTGCCCTCAATCTCCACCGGCCAATCAGAAGCCAAGAAAAAGGAGTTACAAAATAAAGAAATAAATCTTGTAACTCCTCCCTTTATGTAGCGTTTTGACAATTAAGGCTCATAAATCCTTCTAAATGGCTACCTAAAAGCCTATAAATAGAAGAGCACTCAAAACCATTCCATAGAACTTCTTCCACGAACACAGATCCCAGATCAGAAAAAAGCACAGAAAATCCAGAGAAAGAAAGAGAGAAAACTCTGCGAAAGTTTTGCACCGGCCACCACTACATGTTGACAAAAGTCCCTTAGGGGGTACCCCCCCCCCCCCCAAGGTCCTTGCCTTCTTCTTCTGCCTCCAATGGCTTAGACGTTGCTTTTCAGTCCGTCTACTTAGCTTTTTATTGGGCATAGGACCTCCTCTTGGTCTTTGTCCTCTAAAAATCTGAGGTTATAGCTAAGCCAAGCTAATCAAGAGCATCCTCTGTTCTCATCTGTATGGATGATGGCGAAGTCCATACATGGCATGCGACCGTCAATCTGAACAAGTCCCCCACAATCTCTTGAGAAGTAAGATCCTCCTTTTCTTGCTTTTCATTATAGTTCATATTTTTCCAAAAGAGACAAAAATCACAACACTTGTCTTTCATTATTGATAAGAATCGTAAATCGGCTATAAATGCCAAAATCGGCAATAAACGCCAAAAATCGGCTAAAAATGCCAAAAAACCGCATTTCACGGCAAATCAAGAAAATGTCTTTTTTCTTAAATATATGTGCAATGGAAAACTTGAAAGAAGTTCATTTCCTTTTTACTTGCGAAGGTCGATCTCTGGATCACTAATTGCAATTCCAAGTAAAATAGAAAACCTGGCACACCCATACACAAAAGAAATGTTGATGCACGCCTTTGCCCCCCGGGAGCGAAAGGGTCGGAACAAACGGACTCCCACGTCCGCCGACCTCGGTAGCACCGAGCAGAAGCGCCGTCCATCAGGTTTCTAGTAGGATTCTTTATTGATATTAAAAAAAGAAAAAAAATAAAAAGAATTTTACGGGCAAATTCACTGCAAACCCTCATGAGGCACAACTTGTCCACAAGGGGGAACCTAGGGATTTAAGGGCTTACTGCATATGCTAAATGCAGTCGAGAGTGCCCAGCGAAAGCGTCTTTGCATTCATTTTTATTTAGTTTTGTTACATTAGTTTTAGATTAAGTTAGGATTAAAGCCTCATGTTTTTCGCAGTTTTTGCTAGGGACTACCAAAATGCTAGTTAGGTGGTGTGATGAGTCCTGAAAAGCGCATATTTTGGACCATTTTAAGGGCTTATTGATAATAAAGAGATTTATTTAGTGTCAAATCATGTTTTTATGCATTTAGGGTCCATTGTAGTGTATTCATGCGTAATTTGCTAAAAAATCACACTTTTTGCATAAATTCATGAAACCTGTCATTTTTGGAGAATTATTTTTGGAAAGTCGGTTATTTTGGGTGCATCAAGTAGATTCCCATGCATCATTCATTTAAATTCCTTATATAGAACTATTCTTAAATCCATTTGTTTGAATTTGTGTAAGAGAAATCAAGAATGGGACCCACATTGGTGAAATTTGAGAGAGATCAAGGGTAGGACATCTTTTATGGTGGACCCACATATCTTGGTATTTTTGGAGAGTTTGAAAGGTCAACGTTGGAAAGCTAGATTTGTGATCTCAAGATCAAGAAAGGAAACTTCAGATTTGGTAAGATCTAATTCTTACTAAGTTTGAAAACTCAAAAATCAAGAAAGAAATTTAAGAAAGAAAAGTGTGCTAGAAGAGTTGACTAGTCGATCAAAGAAGCTTGGAAGCAAACCAAAGATGGAAGGGGAGTCAAGAAACAAGGAAAGAAAGATCCCAAGATCCCTTTGGACGTCCACATGGGTGCCACTCACCCCATTGCACAACTAACATTCCATATGTGCACAAGTATTCTCGGATTTTTCAAGGGCAGCAAGATTAAAATGGTCATAACTGTTAATCCAACCGTCGGATTGGTGCAATCCATACACTGTTGGAAAGCACTTTTCAAGTAGATATCTTTAGAACCCAAGATTGTGTCAATCGGAGCTAAAACGAGGAAGATATGGCCTCTGAAAGTTGTGCTATAATTTCTACTCGGGATTGCAATGTTGCAAATGGAAAGCACTTAGAATCTCTCACTCACCTTGCTATTTCTTTGAAGACTTGTTGGCAAAGGAAGGGATTTCCATACAAAGAAGATTTGCATGTTACAAACATGGAACAAAGAAGGAAAGAAAGAGAGCAAAAATCTATAAATTGAAGGCATAAGCATCCCTCTCCTCTTATGGGAAGATAGACCAGCTCTCTCTAGAATTACTACTACACTCCATCTTCTTCCTCTCTCTTTCTCTCCATTGAAGTCCTCAAGGAGATTTGGCTGGAAATCACACCACAACCTTGGGTTTTTCATCTAGAAGAGGCTTCTCATCCTAGTATGTAATTGTCATTGTTTATTTTTTATTTTTTATCTTATGTAAGACTTTGCATATTAGTAAAATTGTTTCTTACTCTTTTCAGTTTTTCTTTTTTATCCTTGGGTGACTGGTGCTTGTTTTATTTTCTTTTCTTGTTGGTGTTTGGATTGACGACTCAAAGGCCCTAAAAGCATGATTCAAATTATGACCCCTCTTAGAAAAGAATTTTAAAAGAGAAGAATACACTTCCACACATTTAAATTTATGTTAAAACCACACATTTAAATTCTTGTTATTACAACACATTTAAATTCTTTAACGTTTGTTTATTGTCCTTATTTTTATGATCAATTCAATTTTATGATTATTTTGTGCATAGTTTATGGTTGGAAGTAGTGATCATTGCATGCATTGCAAATGGTGGAATCTCTTGCATGTTTAAGTGGCTGAGGAATCTAATTCATAAAAAAAAATATGATTTGAATGGTGAAATTCGGCCAAACATAGTGCTAAATCTCGGATCCAGCATATAAACAGCCCTTTCTGCACAATTTCAACAAATCTGCAGAAACAGTTTTTGGCAAAAAGTTCGAAGTGGGTGGACCAGTCAAATCATGGTATTTTTATGTGAGATTTGGGGAAATTGAAGTTCAACATGTGCTTTATCACGTCCTAAAGTCTCAGATAGAAAGATTTCAGGAGGTTGGTGAACCAGTGGCTTGAACACGGCATGTTAGGTTACCTGTGTGCAGAATTTCTGCACGGTTTCAGTTTTTTAGGTCATGTTTATGCATTCATATTTCATTCATTTTAATTCCTTTTTCACTTCCGTTTTTTTTTTTATTTTATTTAATTCGTACATCATTATTGTTCAATATCTAGCCATTAAACTCAGTTTTTGGTTGCATTTTATTGGAATAAATCATGCATAAAAATAGCTCAGCATACTAGTTTTTCAGACTTAGATTTTTTCAGCATCTCATGGCATACATTGCATTACTACTTTCTAACTTAGGTTTCTTTTGTTTCTAGTTTAGTTTCTTATTTTTATTTTTGGTACTTTTTATTCTTGATGTTTTAATTTGTGTGTTCTTTTGTAGCAACTTGTGATTCATTTTAGATTAGGTTTTTAGATTTAGGAATTTTTATTTTTGGAAATGTATTTAATCTTAATTTAAAGTAGGAATGATGAATGTAATTTATAGATTTTAGGATAAAATTAGATTTTATTTAGGGCAGGTGACAAAGTTGGAAAGCCTTATTTTTAAAGCTCCCTGTGGATTGACCTGGTCTCACCAGTTTTATTATTACAATCGCACCGTACACTTGGGGACCGATTAGCCAGCTTCATGTCCATTGATACCTTTACATGTTTTATATTACAGATGTGTTTTATCTTATTTCATGAAAATTATTGTTTAAGCAAGTTTCAATGTTTTCCAAGGTAACCTTTAAATTTATTATATTGTTTATATATTTTCACCCAGTTGCTAGACCGTCGTTTCTAACCCACTCTTTGGTACTCAAGTCCAGTTGTTGTTTACCCCAAGGAGGAGCCAGAGGAGACGGCCGGAGAGCCGTAACGAGTAGGAGAATGGCAGGCTGACGATGTCGTTTAGGCATTTGGTCAAGCTTGAGTTGCGAAACACATTTTTCGGAAAGTGACTGACACATTTTGGGATTCTTTTGGTGGTAGTGGCCTTTGTTGGCCTTTATTTTTAGGGAATGTGTAACCAACTCACTTTCTGTATAAACATTTAACTTTATATTTTTGGGAATGCCATATGATCATTGTTCACTTTGACATCATGTTGTATGCACTTGTGTTATCAGTCTTGTATGATGGAATGAACTTATAAACTTGGTTTGCTACACGCTTCCGCATCCAGATTGTGAATGACTTGTGTGCGTGATATCCTCACCACGGAAACCTATGGGAAAACACATGCGCAGATATTACATTCATCTTTAATCCATGTACGTAGTAGCCAAATAAATAAATGCACTTGGCAGCATTAGTGTCGCCCGATCCTAGATTAGGCGCTGACCCGGTCTGGGGTCGCGATAGATTGGTTGATGGACCCGCTTCTCTTACGCACTCACGACGGTACCGAGGTCGGTGGACGTGGGAGTCCGTCGGGTCCAACCCTTTTGCGGTCGGAGGAGCGTGAGGCGAGCATCAACATTTTTTGTATGGTATGCCAGATTTTCTACTCTACTTGGAATTGCAAGTGGTGGTCCGGAGATTCACCTTCGCAAGTACAAAAGGAAATCAACTTTTTTCGAATTCTTCATTGCACATATAAAGAAAAGAGACATGTTTGTTTTTGAATGCCGTGAAAGGCGATCTCATTTGTTTTGTCGTAAAAGGCAATTTTTTGCCGTGAAAGGCGATGTGTGCCGCAAAAGGCATTTTTTACTGTGAAAGGCGATTCACAATTCTTATCAATAGTGAAAGAGAAGAGTTGTGATTTTTTATGTCTTTTCAAACAAAACAAAATACAATGAAAAGAAACAAAAGGGGGATCTAACTTCTCAGAAGATTGTGGGGACTCGTTCAGATTGACGGTCGCAAGTCGTATCTGGACTTCGCCATCATCCTTTAGAAGAGAATAGAGGATGCTCTTGATCCACTTGGCTCGGCTTAAACCTTGTGTTGATACCAAAAATGTCATTTTGCCTCTTCAACCTCAAAAAAGCTACGTGAAGTGGCAGCCTACCATAAATAGGGAATGCTACTTCCAAAAAAGAACAAATCTTGTTAGAATCAAACAAAAAACTGCAAGATCCTTCAAGACAGCCAAGATAGGAGTATACATGAAGTTTCGGGTCATTTCAAAATCATTTATCCTAACTTGACTCCTCCTGCAGCTGAACAAGAGCTCCCGGCGGCGATAGTGTCGAAAACATCAATTCTTCGATCAGAGCCCGTGTATGGTCTCAAAATACCTCCAGAAAGGCTCCACGCCAAGTTTCAGGTCAAACCTACAATGTTTGACCCTACATCATCCTCAAGCAGCAAAATCAAGCCTCTCAGCGGCGAGAACCACCGAGGCCATAACTCATCAAACAGAGCACATGGCTTACTTCAAAATGCTTACAAAGGGCTACACGTCAAGTTTCAGGTCATTTCGACATCATTTGACCAGACTTTGACTCTTGGCAGCCAAATCAAGCCTCTCTGCAGCGCAGCGCCCCGGGACCATGGTTTCCGAAATAGAGTTAATGGATCATCTCAAAATGACTCCAATAGGCTCCCTATCAAATTTCAGGTCAATCGGACATCGGTTGACCACACATCAAAGCGCGACATCTTCCTCGCGACAAAATCAAGTCTACTGGTGATAGGACCCCACATGGCTTCAAAACTCAAACAAAAGCCTATGGTTGGTATTTTTTATTAATTAGAAGGCTTCACCTTAGATTTCAGGTCATTCCGACATCGTTTAACCAAGTTTCGGCTTTTGACTGTGAATCGGCAGCTATGCGCTACAAAGTCTTTAGCTTTCTCGAAAAATTGGAAACTTTGCACTCCAAATTTCAAGGATTCTTGTCAAGTTTTCTACAGGGAAATCAGGCTAATAAATGTACAAAAATGCCAAAAAAAATACCGAAGAAAAAAGAATCGGAAAAGACGGAAGAAGGGCCGATAAATGGAGACCAAATGGGACCCAAATCCCCATGGTCGCCAGCGACCCTGGGTGCATGGTTGTTGGTGATGCTGGAAATCCGGATCGCTGGATTTCCGCAGAAAGGGTGTTTTCGACTCCTTTCATGTTTCGAGACTTCCGGCCCCTGTGGTTTTCCAAAATTATGACTTTTGAGGCTCCAAATCCATCGATCTTCGTCAACATCACGGGTCCATTTCCGAGAGTATCAAATCATCATTGATCGCCAACCGGTAAGCCAAGAAAGTGCACTTTCTGTCCGATCGATCGAGAAATCGACAAGGTAGGTGGCACCGGCCCACTGTTAGCAATCAATGTCTAAAGTTGCATGGTCAACCGCTGTTGATCAGCATGAAGATCCATCGATGATCATCGCAAAAAGAATTCCAAATTAAAGACGTGGCATGGCCCGCGACTCTTCGAGCAACTTGGCGACCACTTAATGCTATTAATTGACCCGTTTATGGCAACTTAATGCGGTCATTAACTCGTTATTTCGGATGGCCCAATCAGAAGCATCTAAAAAGGAGTTACTGGTTAGCCATAAACATGGCATTAACCCTTGTAACTCCTCCCATCTTGGAGCTTAAAGGCGATTAAATGCCCTTAATTCTCCACCGGCTAATCAGAAGCCAAGGAAAAGGAGTTACAAAATAAATGAGTTAAAACTTGTAACTCCTCGCATTATGTGGCTTTATTACATTTAAAGCCCATAAACTCTCCTAAATGGATACCGAAGGCCTATAAATAGGAGAGCATTCCAAGAAGAACTAGGTCCAGAAATCCAAACACGGAAAAGGGTCCACGAATCCAAACACGAAAAAGGGTCCAGAAATCCAAACACGAAAAAAGGTCCAGAAATCCAAATACAGAAAAAGGGACTAGAAAATTCCGTCAGTCATCCAGAAAAAGAGAGAAAACTTTACTGAAGTTCTACACCGACCACCGCTACAAGATGACAAAAGTCCCTTAGGAGGCACCGCCCCCCAAGGTCATTGTCTTCTCCTTCTGCTTCCAATGGCTTAGATGTGGCTTTTCCGCCGGTTTACTTAGCTTTTTATTTAACATAGGATCCTCTTGGTCTTTGTCCTCTAAAAATCTGAGGTTATAGCCGAGCCAAGTGAATCAAGAGCATCCTCTGTTCTCATATGCATGGATGATGGCGAAGTCCACATATGGCTTGCGACCGTCAATCTGAACGAGTACCCCACAATCTCTTGAGAAGTTAGACCCACATTTTCTTGCTTTTCATTGTAGTTTGTATTTTTCTAAATAGACAAAAAATCACAACTCTTGTCTTTCACTGTTGATAACAATTGTAAATCGGTTATAATTGCCAAGAATCGGCTATAAATGCCAAAAATCACCTTTTACGACAAACATCGCCATTAACGGCAAAACAAATGAAATCATTTCTTATGGCATTTCAAAACCATGTCTCTTTTCTTAAATATATGTGCAATGAAAACTCGAAAGAAGTTGATTTCCTTTTCTACTTGTGAAGGTCGATCTTCGAATCACCATTTGCAAATCCAAGAAGAGTAAAAAATCTGGCACACCCATCCAAAAAGAAAAATGTTGATGCTTGCTTTGCCCTCTTGGGCGTGAAAGGGTCGTACCCCATGGACTCTCACGTCCGCCGACCTTAGTAAGCGCCGAGCGGCAGAAGCATAGTCCATCAAGCTGGCACACCCAGTGGGACTCGTTCATTTGAGAACATGATGCTTAGAAATGGATTAGTTGCATATAATATCTTTTGCTCTATGCTTATGCTTCCATTTCTTGATTCCTTGGCTCCTTTCTAGTTGGTGGCCCATGTTGGATTTCGCATCTAAAAAAAATGAGAGCGGATTTTTTGGAAATTCCTAATTCTATCTTTGAATTTATTTCCATTTCTCTTTTCTAAAAAAAATCAAAATTCTCATTTTGGATTCAAAATTAAGAAGCTCTGATCCTTTCCGTTTCATCCATGTGCTTGCAGAAATGTTGAGCCAGTTCAGATTATGAATTGGGCCATTGTTTCTCTTCGATGAGTTCTCTTAAAAAAATCAGATTTCTCAATATGGATCCAAAATTGAGAAACTTTGATCCTTTCTGTTTCGTTCATGTGCTTGCAGAAATGTTAAACCGGTTCGGATTGTGGATTGGGCCATTGTTTCTCTTCGATGAGTTCATTAGGGATCTTAAAAAAAAGAATTTTTAAGCTTGGACTCAAAATTGAGAAACTTTGATCCTTTCCGTTTTGTTCATGTGCTTGCAGAAATGTTGAGCCGGTTCGGATTGTGGATTGGGCCATCGTTTCTCTTCGATGAGTTCATTAGGGATCTTAAAAAAAAAACAGATTTCTCATCTTGGATTCAAAATTGAGAAACTTTAATCCTTTCTATTTCGGGCACCTGTGCTCGCAGAAATGTTGAGCCTGTGTTCGGATCGGGGATTGGGCCATCGTTTCTCTTCGATGAGTCCCTTAGGAATCTTAAAAAAAGTAGAGACAAAGAGCACTAAGGTTAAACCAATTGCGCTATTTGACCACGATTGATTCAAGAAAAACCTTATCCAGAGTGTGGAGACAACTTGATTGTTCTAGGCAAGGGTCTTCTAAATGGGTTCATTACGTAATCCTACCCTTACCTGGGAGAAAATCTATCAATCAAGGTTTCATAAGACCTGTAAGGTCCTGAACCTTACTGGGTCAGTTGGGCCCAATAGTAGGCCCATTGACCCGTTTAACTTGCTATTATTTTATTAAATTATATTTTAGATAATTAAGTGGGTTTAGATCATAACCGAGTTCGTTTAATCCTAGCAGGGGGTAGTTTGCAATTTAGGGAAATTGAGTATTTTTCGTTTGATCCTAGCAGGCCCATTGACCCGTTTAACTTGCTATTATTTTATTAAATTATATTTTAGATAATTAAGTGGGTTTAGATCATAACCGAGTTCGTTTGATCCTAGCAGGGGGTAGTTTGCAATTTAGGGAAATTGAGTATTTTTTTTTAATATTCCAAACGCTATGATTTTTAGGTTCGTTGGAAAGGTTTCATCGCGATGATCACTTTTGTCTCTTGACTCGTCGTGATCCGACAATTAGAAACCCTTCAAGTGGTCCATTCCTTCACCGGACCCACTTAAGGGCAATCTTGTCATTTTCTCCCTCTCTTCTTCTTAATCAAGGATTAACCCTAATCCCATTTGCTTTCTCTGCAATGAAAGCTACAACAACCTCCTTCTTCTTCCTCTTATTTTCTCAAGCCCATAACTCTAGCCCAGAAGATCATTCTCGAAGATCCGAACCGTTAATCTCCATCCTCTCGATCTCCTCTTTCTTCCAGTACCAATTTCGTAAGAGTTCTCACAACCTCATAATTTCAATAATCTTCTCTTTGTTTACATTAGGTTTGATCTTGATCCATTTCCTTTCTTTCTTCTTCTTTGCGTTCTAGACTGCGTTCTAACGGATTAGATTGGGGATTTCGTGGAAGAAAGGCTTGTCCTCAAATTTTACCCATTTTCATCTTCTCCTGACATTGAGGCAAGTGGGTTTGCATTATATATTTGAGCATGTGTGTATATTTATTATTGATTGGTTATACTTCTTGTTACATTTCCCTTAATTCCAAGCATGTGTTTATATTGATTTGGGGATTTATATGTTAGGTTAGGTTTTGGGGATTTGGGTTCATAATTTGTTAAGTCGGTAATCCTAGGATGTTCTTAATTGCTAAAAATTTTTATAATGATGTATGTGATGAATGGGGGAGCATGGAGGCTCATTCTCTGCAGGTTAGCCATGGATTGGCCGGAGGGAAAAGGGACGGAAAACCCATTTTGGGGTTATAGGTCCGCAGGCCGATCGATCGGACCTGTAGTCCGATTGATCGGACTCTGTGTTAACAGTGATGCGTTCAGTGCCGATCGATCGGGCATTCTGTCCGATCGATCGGAGGGTAATTTTCTTACAGCACTTGGCAACTTCAAACACTTTTAACTTTAATACGCCCGTTGGATTTCTGCATATAATATATCGTTGGAAAGCCCTTGAGACGTAGAATTCAATGGTTCTAGTTTCACTACAATTGGAGGTCGGGAAGTGATGTAAATACTTGGATTATTGGTACAACTCATGTTTTATTGGAAATGAGACCGATAACATAGGTTTGGGCCTTAGATGTTGGAAACTATGAATTTACCCTCACTTGACCGTTAATGTGGATTGAAATCGAAGCACGTGGCTTGGTGTGCATTCGATGGGTTGTCTAGGTATTCGTGTATTACGCATGGTCTAACTGAAGACGTATGGAACTAAATCGACCGATGCTTAACATGATTGTACACCAAGGGATTTCCTCAAAGCATCGTCGATCCGAATTCCACACGTACTCTGTTAGGACTTGTGGAGTACAGGGACGACACCACTTGCCTAGGATTGAATTATAATTTTTCCTTGACTTGTGACTTGTATCCATTGTTAATGTTCCTTTTACTCTCTCTTGGCATAAAACACTCAACTAATTATGAAACATGATCCAGTAGAACTAGGACTTGGACTTGACTTAGATAGAGTGTACCTTAGGAACCATGTGTCGTGTATTGATAAACATGACTGGCTAGCAATGAAAGGAATTATCAAGTGGTTGACTTGTCTTGTATTGTCTTGAATGAGATAATCCCTATGATCATGTCTTGCGCATTGAGCTAGCCAAACTTGCTTGTCTTGTTTGTCCTTGTGTCAACACCATTACGTCACTATTTGCATATCATGGCCATCTGCAGTTTGGGGTTTTATTGACTGGTCGGTTACTTAGTCGTCGGGGTGGGCAGTCCGCGTTGGACGGCGGCATCCATGGCATTGAATAGCTGGGAGCGGGCTAGGACTGTGCTACTATTCCCAGCACCGGGAGCTAGGCCCCCACTGGAGCTGGACTTTGGTATCAGTAGTCTTGCTTGGATTGTTACTGGTACCCCGGTGTCACGCCCCCGGACCGAGGACCTATTAAACGAGACCTTAATCTGGGGTCGTGGCGCGACGGGCCAGAAAATTCTGCCCGCACACGCTAGTTTCCCACAGGTTTTCCGCGGTAAGGATCCTCGAAATTTAATCCAACAGTGATTAATAAGAATCACATTCACACGATCAAATTACGCGGAAGCATTGTAGCAAACATAAAAGTCCATATCATATGAGTATAATGAGAACGCACAAGACTAGCATCAAAATGAGAAACAATCTATAGATGGGCCCCAAAGTTAGTTTCAAGTTTAATACAAAAGTTAAGTTAGCCAATAATTACAATTTTTCCCAAGAAGAATAAGCCAACAATGGCTACAACAAAATCCCAAAAAGAATAGTATCTATCCCAAAATGTGATCGAAGCTCCAAGAACAACCCGACATCATCGGGCTGCCACTCGCCTTCCACGAGAACTATATGTTCCGCCTCGAAGTGCGCCTCAACAGCGAGGGGCTCGACATCTGGCACCAAGCAAAAAGGGTCAGACACGACGGTCTGGCAAGCAAATATAACAAATAATAGGATGATAGAAAAAGTAAAACATTAAATAAATGAGAACCACAATTAAATCCTTAATAATAGAAATGACGAGATAAAAGATAGACATCTTAAAATTTTACGAATCCATTGCTATGGTAAGTGAAATAAACAAGAACCATGAGATAAAACATTAAACGTATAAAACATTGGCAAACCACGTATAGCTAAAGTCTCCTATTACCGAAGTAACTGGAGCAGACAGAACCGTAGCCACTACTCGTGGGACCGGAACGAACATAGTCGTTAACAAACAGAACTGTAGCCACTACACGTGGGACCGGATATAATCCATTGCCATGGTCGGTATAGACAGAATCCAAACTGCAGTTGGCGGACAATTTAAAGATTCTAAGCCGGATGATCAGTCCGACAAGGTAACCTAAGCTTAGTGGTGCCATTAGAGTAAAAGTTCGAAACCTCGAAGAAATATAAATCCGTTCATAAAGTTATGTTTCCCTAAATTGATAAGAAAGCTACTCCGAACAAATACATATCTCACATATTAACGAATCCGAGCAAAATAGATGAGTAGTCTTATCAATGTCTATAAATGTGGTAAAACACCCCAAAGTGTTCAAATAGGTTTTATAATGAATCCGAACAAAAACCTTTTTATATGGAATGAACTTAGTGTATGGTGATTCAGCCGTCTAATGCGGGTCGTCTTGATATACATTTGACCCCTTTATTGTCATTAATAGAAAGTAATTTGGTGCCACAGAAGATCTTTGACAATTACAAGGGATGAAGTGTACATTTAGACTTGAAGGGTTCCCCAAATGGTTTCGTTCTTAATTCAAATCACTTTACATAATGGTTCCAAGATAGTAAATGGGCTGAATGGGCTTCAATATAGAACGGGGGTTGAACTGAATCGGGCTTGAATATGGGCTGGAAGTGAACATGAAAAATAATCTAATGAGTCCCCAAAAGAATGGTTTAAACCTTTTTAAATCAAGCCCACATCTGGCCTTAACCCAAGCTCAAAACAGTCATCGACCTGATCCCAAAACAGTCCTTAAAATAGCCCGGATCAGACCATGAAACAGGTCCTAATCAGGCTTTAAACCAAGCCCAAAACAGTCCACAAACTTGGCCCGGAACAGTCCTTGAAATGGCCCAAAGTCAGGTCTTGAAACAGGCCCAAAGAAGCCTTGAAAACAGGCCCAAAACAGATTTTAATTGGACCCAAAATCACGTCTTGGACAGGCCCCCAGGCTGGGCTGGGCTCGCTCGAGCGACCCAAGGTCCGCTCGAGCGGAGCCCAGCCAGAACCTGGGTCGCTGGAGTGGCCCAGTGGGTCGCTCGAGCGAGGGCCAGGCAGAACCTGGTCCGCTCGAGCGGCCCACTGGGTCGCTCGAGCGGACTGGGCTCTGTCCAATCCGGCTCGGCTGGGGGTATTTCCCTCTTTTTGCATCTTTTTCCATTCCTTTTTGTTCCCTTCTTCCCTACACATTTGCACAATCATTTGGGCCCTTTCTTGACCTCCTCAACTCATCAAATCACCATCCATAATCAATCCAATTAACCATACAAACACTATTAAATCAAAGTTTTCTCCATTCTTTGAACAACAAGACTTTGACATAAGAAGAACTAAAACAAGATAATGAAAATCTAAGAAGAAAAGTTCCTTATTGATACTAACAAAACTCAAAGAAAATTTTAAGGGGTTTTGACCATAAAGGGTATAAAATATCCTGTATTTCTTGAAATGGTGTTGACAAAAAGTATATCCCAAATATGGGTATCGTACAAAGATCCTCTTTTTTTTTCCACTTTTACCCTTTTTGTGCGATATCGCAAATAGTTGCGATATCGCATAAACTGAAGAGTCATTATATAGCTGCTCGTTTTCCCTCCCTTTTTTTCCTCCGTTTGCAGCAAAAAGTAAGCCGTTTTTCCTCATTGTTTTTTCATATCTTTTGTTCATCTAATACAATCAAATAAAAAAAAATAAGAGTAAATTTCAAAGTATCTCCATGACCATAAGTTTTTGGTGTCTCAATGCCCAACCATTTTTAACATAACATCTGACAGAGTATATGAAAAACTCCAAACATGTCCAAATATTGTGTAAAAAGAATCGTTTGAATGCCTTTGGAGAAATGAAAGAGCGATTGCTACAGCAAATACATTTTTAGGACGTTTCATATCTTTTGTTTCATCTAATATAATCAAACAAAAAAATTAAGAATAAATTCCAAAGTATCTCCATGACCATAAGTTTTTGGTGTCTCAGTGCCCAACTATTTTTAACATAACATTTGACAGAGTATACAAAAAATTCCAAACATGTCCAAATATTATGTAAGAAGAATCATCTAAATGCCTTTGGAGAAATGAAAGAGCGATTGCTTCATCCTTTTGAGAACCTCCTATAAAGATGAAGACAGCCACAGGAAAATAATGAGGGAAAACGACTTACTTTTTGCTGCAAACGGAGGAAAAAAAGGGAGGGAAAACGAGCAGCTATATAATGACTCTTCAGTTTATGCGATATCGCAAATATTTGCGATATCGCACAAAAAGGGTAAAAGTGGAAAAAAAAAGAGGATCTCAGTATGATACCCATATTTGGGATATACTTTTGGTCAACACCATTTCAAGGAATACAGGGTATTTTATACCCTGTACGGTCAAAACCCCAAATTTTAAACATTAACTAGTACCCAATCTTTCAAAGGCAAATCCATAAATCATAAAGAGAAGAGAGGCACATAAAGAGCATTCCAAGAAATCATGCTTATAACATAAATCATCACATAAATTGAGATATTCACCTGCCTCAAGCCAAGATGAGAGCTAAGATATTCTTCAACCAATGCTCTAGGGTCTCAAGCTCCCAATCTACAAAACCCCCAAAATTTTCCCAAAGAGAACCCTAAAAATCAACATTTGTAAATCTCCAAGGAAAACTCTTGCATGTGGGATGAAAACACTCTAAATGAAGAGGAAAACAAAGATTTCAAGTTTGGAAAGCCATTGCTAACCTTGAAAAGCTCAAACGAATAAGAGAAGCTTGAAAGAGAACCTTGCCCTAGCTCAAATCCTTTGAAAAACACGTCTTTGGAAAGCTTAAATGATGAGGAAGAACCCTAGGACTGTCTAGAATGGTGCATGGCGCATCTGCAGGCGAGGAGCTTGTAGGCTCGTAGCCCTTCATCGAAGTTCGCTTCCAAGAGGGGCTTGAGACCTCGCTCTCTGACGAAGAAGTCACGCCTCCCCGACGGGATGAGCGTCGACACGAGCGGCCTCGCAAAGACAAGGTTGTGGCAGTGGAAGAGACACACCGCGCGCAACCCCCTGATGATGGAGGAGACATCGCAGCTCAAAACGCTCTCCTCCAGAAGCAGGAGCAAATAATCCGCCAGCTCCAGCAGCAACTGAGAGCGGTGCAAAATGCCTCGTTAAGGCAGCCCTCAGAGCCCCAAGGCAAGAAGAGAGCTGTCCAGAGCAAGGTAGTTCAGCCCTCCCGCGAGGATCTTAGAGCCTTTTTGGATCAAAAGCACAGCCAGGCCCACAACCAAGGCTCGAGCAACAGCCATAGCCATCATGGCCGCGACGGACGAGCTCATAGCCACCATAGCCGAGGCCATTTGAAGCGGAAGCCAAGAGCACCGACACCAGAGAAGGATGATGAGCATGAGCGGCTCGACAAGCATATCAAGCTAGCTCTTCAGCATAACCTGGAGATGCGGGACCAGCAAGAAATCTGCGGCCCCACCGACCTGGGGGCCTCTCCCTCCACAAAGGACATCGAAAGGACTCCCTTGCCCAAGAAGTTCTCCGTCCCGCAGTTCGTCCCCTACGACGGATTGTCTGACCCATCCGCTCACCTCCGGCACTTCTCTCAGAAGATGTCCATCTGGGGGAACGAGGGCCACCTCAACTGCAAGATCTTCTCCTCCAGTCTAAGCGACCTCCCTCTAAAGTGGTTCTGCACCCTCCCGGAGAAGTCTATTTTGAGTTGGAAAGAGCTCCAGCTCTACTTCCTGAAGAAGTTCTAGGCCTACAGCGTCGTCCCCAAGACCGATGCTGATATTATTGCCCTAAAGATGAAGCAGGGCGAGAGCCTCACCCAGTTCGCCCGGCGGTTCTGGGCGATTCACAGCCAAATCGAGGATACCAGAGAAGAGGTGGCGATCTTCGCCTTTCGGAATGCCCTGTTGCCGGGGCACGAGCTGAGGAAAGATTTGGTTGGAGATCCCGCTACCTCCATGTTGGCCTTGATGTCCCGAATAAAGCACTATGTCGCCTGGGAGGAGGACGAAGGCCCAGGACCCAAGGAAAGAAGCAGCCAGCCCCAGCAGAGGGGCAATAAGCCCTTTAAGAAGGAAGAGCCAAAGCAGACCTGGGTCTCCAGTTCGGCGAGAGCGTCCGGGTCTGGGGGCAGCAGGAGGACCAGACCTCCCTTTGACACCCACCAGGGTGTGAACATCGTCTTCAAGGAACCGATCCACCAGATCATGAACAAGATCAAGACCAAGCCATTCTTCAGGTGGCCCCAGACCATACGAAGTGATCCTTCCACCCGTGACCAGACCAAGTTCTGTGCCTATCAAAAAGATAGCGGGCACAAGACCGAGGAGTGCAGGACTTTGAATTATCTCCTGGAGAGACTCGCCAAGGAAGGCCACCTTGCGGAGTTCGTGAAGGCAGGAGACGTCGGCAGCGGCGGTGGCAGCCGAGCTCATCAGAGCGCTGACCAGGCTCCAAACAGCGAAGACTCTGAGAAGATCATCAATGTGATCCATCTGGCACCCTCAGCTCCCTCTCCCTCAGCTAGAGGCAGCCCCCAGGCTCGTGCCGAAACCAGGCGGGCCTCACATGGGAAAGAGGTGATGAGAGCCGAGCTCGGCCCGGCACCCAAGCGAGCGCGCCGAGACTGCCCAGCCATCTCATTTTCAGACAAAGATCTAGATGGAATTCAGCTTCCCCATAACGACCCTCTGCTCCTGACTATGAAGCTGAAAGACTTCACTGTGAAGAGCATCATCGTCGACTCCGGCAGTTTTTCTGAGGTCCTCTACTATGAGTGCTTCAAGAAGATGAAACTCTCAGAAGCTGATCTGACGGAGGTCCGTGCGCCCCTAATAGGGTTCAGTGCCAAACCAGTCTACCCTAAGGGGAAAATCACTCTAGAAACCAGAGTAGGCAGAGCCTCCGTGACGGTCGATTTCCTGGTAGTGGACGCCCCTTCTCCCTACAATGTTATCTTGGGCAGGACATGGCTCCACAAGATGGAAGCAGTCCCTTCCTCCCTCCACCAGAAGCTGAAATTCGTGCTCGAAAACCAGGAAAGCAAAATGGAGGTGGTCACAGTCGAAAGAGATCAGCAATTGGCCAGGCAGTGCATGCTGGCCATGGTCCCTGGAGAGAAGGAGCCAGAGCGAGTCAATTTGGCAGAGTTCAAGAAGGGACTAGATGAGATCGGCCGGGATCCTGACAAAAAGAGCATTGAGGATCTAGCTGAAGTCAGGCTCGACCCAGCAGACCCAGACAGATTTTTTCTGATCGGCACCCAGTTGCCCGAACCAGAGAGAGCCGAGCTCTCAAGATTTTTGATGCAAAATGTGGACGTTTTCGCTTGGACCCCGAGCTAAATGCCTGGGGTCGACCCCGAGGTCATGTGCCACAAGCTGAACGTGGATCCCAACCACAAGCCCGCAAGATGGGGTTACAGCAGACTGACGCGGTAGTCGAAGAAGTCGACAAGTTGCTCGAGGCCGGCGCAATCTGGGAGGTCCAGTACCCAGTCTGGCTGGCCAATACAGTGGTGGTGAAAAAGAAGACTGGAAAGTGGAGGGTGTGCGTAGACTTCACAGATCTCAACAGGGCCTGCCCAAGGACAGTTTCCCCCTTCCAAAGATTGATCAGATGATCGACGCCACCGCTGGCCATGACAAACTGAGCTTCCTCGACGCCTACAGAGGCTACCATCAGATTCCGATGTACGAGCCAGACGAGGAGAAAATCGAATTCATAACCCCCCGCGGCACTTATTGCTACAAGGTGATGCCCTTCGGGCTGAAGAACACGGGGGCAACCTATCACCACCTCGTCACCAAGATGTTCCAGGCTCAGCTCGGCAAGACAGTCGAAGTCTACATTGACGACATGGTCGTCAAGTCCAAGCGCTCCAGCGACCATCTGGCAGATCTGGCCCTTGTCTTCAGCGTCCTCCGCATATTCAAACTCAAACTGAATGCTTCCAAGTGCGCCTTCGGGAGCCTGGTGATGCGGAGGGGAATAGAAGCCAACCAGGACCATATTACTGCAATCTTGGGCATCCAGAGCCCATCTACCACAAAGGAGGTCCAGAAGCTTACAAGCATGGCTGCAGCACTCAATCGCTTCATCAGCAGATCATCAGATAAGTGACGGCCTTTCTTTCAGCTTCTGAAAAAGAATTTAAAGTTCCAATGGACCCCTGAGTGCGACCAAGCATTGTGAGCACTCAAAACCTATTTGTCTTCACCACCCTTACTCTCTACCCCAACTCTGGGGGAGATTTTGTATTTGTATCTTGCAGTCTCGGATCATGCGGTGAGCTCCGTCCTCATCAAGGAGGATGAAGGAGTCCAAAAACCAATTTACTATATGAGCAAGATCCTGCTTGATGCCGAGACCCGATACCTATTCTGGAGAAGCTTGCGTTGGCGCTCGTCAGCGCCTCCCGCAAGCTCTCTCATTATTTCCAATCCCACACCATTGTGGTCATCACGGAGCATCCACTCCGTTCAATATTCAAGAAAGCTGACTTTTCAGGACGAATCTCAAAGTGGGCAGTCGAACTGGGGCAATATGACATATAGTACCATCCCCAGACTGCGATCAAAGTCCAAGTCCTGGCAGACTTCATTGTAGAGTTCGTCTCTCCCAACTCGGCTTCGACCCAACCCGGTACGGTACTGGGGGCACATCGCATGAGCGGAAAGTTACCGAGGTCGGACAAGTTCCCGTCTTGGCATAGAAGGTCTTTGTTGACGGCTCGTCCACCTCCAAGAGAGCTGGCGCCAGCATAGTCCTCCAATCGCCAGAGGGACTGGTCATAGAACAAGCCTTCACCTTGGACTTCAAAGCGACGAATAATGAAGCAGAACATGAAGCTCTGATAGCAGGGCTGAATAGCGCCCAAATCCTCGGAGCCCAGCAATTGGTGATCTTCAGCGATTCGCAACTGGTAACTAGCCAGCTCGCTGGAGACTACCAAGCCAGGGACGACAGGATGGCGGCCTACTTAGCCCTAGCAAAGAAATTGCTCTCGCACTTCCAGACAGCCGAGGTCAGGCAAATATCCAGAGATACCAACACGCACGCCGATGCACTTGCAAACCTGGCCTCCGTTGTCGAAGCAAGAAAGAAAAGGACTGTCGAGGTCGGATCAATACCAAGATCAAGCCTAGAACTCCACTCATCTCGACAGGTCCTGTGTACTGATCTCGGCCCGAGCTGGATGGATCCAATCATCTCCTACCTAAAGGACGACCAGCTCCCCGAAGACAAGAATGAAGCCCACCGAATCAGACTCAAGGCAGCCCGATTCTGGCTCTCTCCCGAAGGCAAACTCTACAGAAAATCCTTCACGGGTCCCTACCTCCAATGCATCCATCCAAGCAAGGTGGACAACTTTCTATATGAGATCCACGAAGGAATCTACGGCAGTCACATCGGAGGGCGGTCACTGGCGTACAGAGCTATAAGCCAAGGTTACTGGTGGCCGGACGCGCAAGTATATGCCAGGAAATGTGAGAAATGTCAGAAGTTCTCCCACTCACTTCATCAGCCAGCGCAAGACTTGAGTCCCCTCTCCAGTCCATGGCCCTTCGTTCAATGGGGGCTGGACATTGTGGGACCTCTCCACCGAGCTCCGGGGAACAAGAGATGGCTAATATTGCTGCGGACTACTTCACGAAGTGGATAGAAGCTGAAACGCTTCCTCCATCACTGACAGGGACTCCAGGAACTTCGTATGGAAGAACATCATAACGAGGTTCGGCATCCCCAGCACCCTGATTTCAGGACACAGTTTGACTCCAAATCCTTCAGAGAATTCTGCCAAGAGCACGACACCAGCAAACATTACTCCACTCCGGCGTACCCGCAGAGCAATGGCCAGGCCGAAATTTATAACAAGGTACTTCTGGACGGCTTGAAGAAGCGACTGGACAAGGCAAAAGGGAGATGGGTAGAGGAGCTTCCCAGCGCATTGTGGGCATACAGAACGACTTCAAGACGTTCCACCTCGGCCACACCCTTTTCTCTGGCCTATGGGATGGAGGCGGTCATTCCTTGGAAATTGGCCTCCCCACCCTGAGGACAGAGCTGGTCGACCAAGGCCGAAACGAAATGAACTTGGCGATGGAGCTGGATCTAGCGGACGAGCGTCGAGAAGCGGCAGCCCTACGACTAACTGACTATCAGCAGTAGCTAGCCAGAGGATACAATGAAAAAGTCAGAGAACGGAGCTTTTCAGTAGGAGAGCTGGTTCTGAAGAAGACCCTGCCAGCTGACAAAGATCTGAATAAAGGAAAATTGGCCCCAAACTGGCATGGCCAGTTCAGAGTGGTCTCACTGGCAGGACGATCCTCTTACAAACTTGAAGATTTAGAAGGCAGACAGTTGCCGAGACCGTGGAATGCATCTCACTTGAAGAAATTCTATTTCTAAAAGATGTAACAAGTCTCAGAATCAATGAAAGCAACATTTGCCTTGTCATCAAATCTGCGTCATCTCGTCTCGTCTGAGTTCGGCAGCTTCGGGTTTTGGACCGACACTGGGTTCATAACACCCAGGTCGCTTCCTAAACTCTGGGTTCATAACACCCTTGGACTGACATCGGGTTCATAACACCCAGGTCGCTTCCTAAACTCTGGGTTCATAACACCCTTGGACCGACACCGAGTTCATAACACCCAGGTCGCTTCCTAAACTCTGGGTTCATAACACCCTTGGACCGACACTGGGTTCATAACACCCAGGTCGCTTCCTAAACTCTGGGTTCATAACACCCTTGGACCGCCACCGGGTTCATAACACCCGAGTCGCTTCCTAAACTCTGGGTTCATAACACCCTTGGACCGCCACCGGGTTCATAACACCCGAGTCGCTTCCTAAACTCTGGGTTCATAACACCCTGGGACCGGCACCGGGTTCATAACATCCGGGTCGCTTCCTAAATTCTGGGTTCATATACCCTGGGACTGACTTCGGATTTACACATCCAGTCTTCCCTAAAAACCAGGGTTCATACACCTCCCGAGATGGTTCCCGAACTCAGGCTCGCACAGCCGAAACCCTCAACTCTAGGCTCATCTCGGCACATGACAGCTCGTCTCGGCCAATCCATTCAGGCCAGTCACAAGTCTTTGAGAAAAGCAAAACAATGCAGAAAAGCAAAAAAGATGCAAAAGATTATGCACAGATCAGATAGTCAGAAACTCTATTTTTTATTCATTGTAGTTACTTCATTACAAGAAGTACATAAAAGAACAAAATACAGAAACGAGGCCCGCAGTCCTCTAAAAATAGAAAGAGAGGAGGCTCCGAGATCGCTCTTCACCGATTCACTGCTAGGAGACTGATCTTCACTGACTCTTCAGTCCGGCCTCCAGCGTCCTGAGCTCTTCTCGTTGTTCAGATGTCTTGATATCCCACATGGCGACCTACGGCGTGATTCCACACAGGGTCCTGTGGGATGAAAACAAGGCCCCCAAACAGGTCCTCAGTGCCAGGAGCTCCACAATTCCCTTTGGCTGGTTGGGCCAAGGTCTACAAACAGGCTCAAGCTCCTGGTCCACTGTCGATCGATGCTTGGATCTCGACAGAGCAAAGTCTGCAACCAACCCCCGGCTGCGAAGAGCCAATCTCCTCTCAGCCGCATCGGGGGAAGTTGGTCGTGAACACGCATTCAGAGAGTGCGTGGTCCACGGAGTCCAGACTCAGAGCGCGTGCAGACCACGACAGACAGTCCCTCCCGGAGGAAGCTGTCTTCTGGCGCGAGAGTCTCGCCCGGGTCAAAGGCTCCTAAACCTCTACAATACCTAGCTGCCAGAATGTCTGGCAGAGACAGAAGGGTCCTCATTATAGTGAAGAGTAGAAAAGAAGGGCCTCTGGTTTAAGTACTCTCCCCCATGGCGACCTTACCCCCCATATTTATAGGGGGATGGAGGGTTCAACACTCAAGGAAATTTATGAGGTGAGGTCTCCCACGCCCCACGAGGAGCGCACGTCTTCCTATATGTTGACCACCGGCTCCGATGGTGACACGTGGAGCCATCTGCTCGATTTCCTCGTTGGCCGTGCCGCCATACTTACTGCTATTTATGATCTTCAGAATATGTAGTATCGGCCCAGATATCTAAGAAGACAGCTCGGTACTCTCCCCAACTCAAAACTCACGTCTCGTCAACAAAGAGCGCTCAGCCGAACTCAAGCATAGAAGAGCCGAGCTCAAAAGGATAGTGAGACAAAAATTACAAGAGCAAAAGTAGGACACAGGGGGTCTGCGGCGACTTCGGCATTCCTGCTGGCTTAACCCGGGACCAATCTGGGGGCAGTCCGGCATCTATCCCTACTGAGTCCATACACATGCGAAACATTCAGCCGGCAAAAGAAAAACACGCGATTGGTAAAGAAAAGACAGTAGCTGGAGAAACTTTCAATTGCATTAAATTTTTGTTCAATACACAGCGTGGCAGATACAATTGAAAGACAAAAATTACAACATAAAACAAAAAGCTCTCCACAAGCAGAATCGACGAAGATTGGCCCGAAGTCACGCCTAATCAGAGGCGTGAGCAGCAGCATCAGGAGCCTCGCCGGCAGGAGGGGCAGAGCTCGGCGTCGGAAGTGGAAACGGAGGGGGTTCCCGGAAGGACGGATGATCCTCCGAGACCCCGGCCTCCTTCAGGCCAGCGCGCCATCCTTTCACCCAGGCCTTATCCCTTACAACGAGGACTCTCTCCTTGTAGTAAGCAGTGACCTGCGCCCTGGCGTCCTCGAAAGCAACATCGCACTCTGACTCGAGTCTCGCCTCGGGTTCATCCTCCCTTTTGGATTCGGCTTGAAGCAGGGCCACGTAGTCATCTTCCATCTTCAAGATGGAGACCTCGAGTTCGGCCACCCTAGTCCTCTCCGCCTCGGCCTCTCCCTTCTCTTGCTCGAGCCCCGCCGCATACTCTTCTTCAGCCCTCGCTGATTTCTGAGTAACGGCGTCTAGGGATTCCTGCAGGCCATTCTTCTCCGCGGTCAGCTCGGCAATATCGACGCCGTACTTGCACAGTCTGTCGGCCGCGACCATGGACTTCTGCACCGCCTGTTGGAGAAACAAGGCGTTTGGACAAAAGTCAGAAAACATTCACTGATATTGAACAGCTGGATAAAATATGTAAGGGTTCAGATGGATTTACCGTGAAGTTCGACTGCAGCATCGACAGTATCGTCTTCTGATCGCTGTACCTGTCCAGTTGGGCCATGTCTCGAGGAAGGGCATAGGCCCGCCCAAGTGCCTCGAGGACCGGGGGATCGATCTTGTGGAGAACACGATCGTCCATCGTCATCGGCCTCCCCAGTTCAAGCACGAAGCTCGGCTCCCACGGGTGTGGGCCCTGAGATGGCGAAGCCGTAGCCGAACTAGGACCTGCCTCGGTTCTCGGCCTCTTCAGCGGCTGAACTTCCTCTTGCCCGGCCTCAGCTGGGGGCGAACGTATTTCCAGCTCGGCAGGACTAGGGGGAGCAGAGATCTCTACCGCAGCCGAGGGGGAAGCTTCCCGAACCCCCGGAGAGGGAACCTCAAGGGGATCCGTATTCGTAGGCACCTGGGGAGCTCGGGCGCCCTCGGCTCCGAGTGCCAGTGTCTCAAGGTCCTCAAAGGACAGACGTCTAGTGCGCCTCATCTCCGAACTCGGCGAGGGAGATCGGGCAATTTGACTCGACTTCCTTCCTGAGGCCTTGTGTGGTCTCGACCCCGATGTGGAGGCTTGGGCACCGGACGCAACTCTGACGTCGGACGTCGCCCGCGAAGGCCTCTCTTCGACCCTTACTCTAGGACCGGCCTGTTCTTGCTCGGCCTCGGGGCGGCTCGATTGTGCCCCTTATGTATCCACGATACTTCGGCTGGTACCCTAGCAGTGACCAAGCCGCCCTGCCCTCGTGGCCATTGTATCGCTTCACTAGGCGGAGCCAGGCTTCATTCCTCGTCCAGATGTACCGAGCAGCCCGCTTCCTCTCCTTCAAAGCTGCACGGTGATCAGAGGCATCAGTACGGCGGAACAGGAAAGAATAGCATGTGGGAAACGAATAAAGAAAAAAAGAGTATTTACTTGGAACAATCCCGAAATGGCGAGGAACCTGGTAGCCTCGATCGGTGTCGGCTATCCCGAACTCCCAATTGCCCGAGACGTACAGAAGATCGTCCCTAGCATATTTACTCGAATCTTCCAAGTAGCAGACGAAGCCTTCCCGACCTAGCTTAGCCCGGAGATAGTAGGCATCTCCGGACTTGCATATGTCATAGACGCCCTCAATATCAAAGACGTCGAGGTTGATGCCCAGAACCTCGTTTAGTTTGGCCGTGCCCATCACCATCTTGAAGACATTGGGCAGTAACTGGCAAGGGCAAAGGCACCACTGACTGAGGCACCTCCTAAGAAGGGGGTGAAGGGGGAATCGGACCCCACCTTCTGTCACGGCCACTAGGGGAAAACGCATCCAGCCTCCCGAGAATTCACGGAGGATGATACCATTGGGTTTAGCGCCCCTGACTTGGACATCGGCGGGAATCCTAAAGGTCGACCTGAAACCCTCAATCGCCGCCTCGCCCTCTAACCAATGATTGTAGATGCCCATTCCTATCCTAATCTAAAAATAGAGGAATCCTGGACCTAGAGACCCACAGGAAGGAGGCAGGGGAAAGGGGACTTACGAAGGCGAAACGAAGATGCTGAGTAGCAAAGAAACTCGGCTCCAGCAACGCTCCACTTCTCAGGCGGAGTTCCCTCACAGCAGCTCCCTCCTCTCTGATTCAGAATGGCAAACAGGGAAGAAGAGAACCTCGATTGCCCTATATATAGGGGGAGGGACCCCCTCTTCAGAAACCCTAATGGCGGGCGCCAAACAACGCTCCCTAGGGCTCCGCGTACATCATTTCAAAAATTGAATACATCCCCGACAAAACGGCGCGTGCGACCTCGAGGCGACCGGACAACTAATCAGAAGATGACACGTAGAGCCGTCGATATGTCTTCGGCATTATTGACAGACGCCGTTTATTGCCTCGATCATCCAAAGCGACTTTGAATAAAGGCTAAGCGCCAACTGTCAAGACCAAGAGGGACTCTATCCCAGAAGAATTCCCTGTCATAAAGCTCCCGACCTCACTTTGCTGGCGAACTTCGCAAGGTCAGAAGCTAGGGGCAATTGTGTGGGAAGATTTCCAAAACTCCAGGATTATGCTAATCATGGATGTAAGATGGGATTAAGCATTCTCACGTGCCTCCCACATGCCATCCATGTGGCACCGGACTCACCTCGGCTGCCGGGATAGAGGCCCCTGCCGAGATCAGGCAGACTCTAGCAGCTAGCGCCGAGCTCGGCTACTAGGCGCCCACCTCGGCTAAAGAGCTTGACCCCGGCCAAAGGAGCCGGGATGGAAACCGAAGCAAGGAAGAGTCCCCACTCGCACCCCACGCCCGCCACGCCATCAGACACGTGGAGTAGTAGGGGCGCGTGCCAGTGGGACAGATGCGACATCCAGCTGTCCACAATCTTTGCCAAGTCACTGACCAGGCGGCATCCAGCGGCTGAGGCCAAATCAAGACAAGGCCAAAGGGTGTACCCGATGGGACTTCTACCGCCAAAGGCGTCCAATAAGATCTAGCCCAACATGACACGCATTAAATGCGGTATGGGCTGATCCAACTGGCATTAAATGCAACGTGGGCTGAAATGGACCATATTTATTATTTTGTGGGCTGATCGGACCCTCATTTAATGAATGGTGGGTTGACATGACGACACCCCTAGGCATGCTAGGACATCATCATGAGCCTCTCCCATGCAACATAGGCCTCTTCCTCTATAAGAGGAGGAGCGATCTCCATTACTGGTATGCACACCTAAAACCAGAGAGCTGTTACTCTGCCTTTCTTCTTCCTTTGCTTCCTTTGTTCCAGTTCACTCACTGACTTAGGCATCGGAGAGCCTTGCGCCGCCCAGGCCAGGGTTCTCTGACCGTTTGCTCTTCCTTTTCAGGCTAGGAGGCAGCAGATCATCTTATTCCATTTGGATAAGTCCTGTAAGGCACCCTAAGTATTGTGGGTCATAATTTTCCTGCACCTACAAGTATTTTAATGAAAGGGGCTAAGATGAACCAGTGGACAATCAAATGGATGCTCTTGGGTCTCAACAATCACCTCTAGTACATGACTAACAGAGAAGCACATGACTAACAATTACTAGTTCCTACCAATCACAGAACAAGAGAGAGAGAGAGAGAGAGAGAGAGAGATTAACAGAGCACATAAAACACTAAACCCCCGATTCATCCCATCTTTCACCCCAACTAAAATTCCCCAATTCCGCAGGTAAGGAAAGGAGAAAGAGAGAGAGAGCCAAATAGTATCTAGAATTCACCAAATCAAATCAAACCCTCAATATCTGTAGCTTGCTAGAGATGGCAATGTCAACCCAATTCGGCTGAGAAGACGACCACTGCTGGTGCTCGATCTCTGCCCCGGCGGTATAGGCCAGAATTGGATCTAGACCCCCCTCCACCGGCTATCCATCGACGAAAAGTCCCAAATCAGAGCCTGGGAGTCGTCCCCCGCGGTGCAAATGTGGCAGGAGCTGTGCGGCGCCCAGGTGATGGCATTGACAATAGCCTGGTGGCGATGCAACTCCACCACTGACAGAGTCGGGAACCGAATGTCGAGCACAACGACCTTGGGGCTGTCCATGTGAGAGCAGAGAGAGCGAGAGTGAGAGTGAGAGAGCAGAGAAAGAATACCAGAGAGTGTGAGAGTGAGAGGGCAGAGAGAGTGAGAGAAGAGCAGGAGAGCGAGAGTGAGAGTGAGAGAGCAGGAGAGAGTGAGAGTGAGAGAAGAGCAGGAGAGAGAGTGAAAATAGGGATTTCGGTGGCGGGAGTGGGAAAAGAAGTTGGGAAATTTGGCTAGGATTTGTTTTTCTTCGCATAAAATAGAATTTTTGTCTATAAAATTGACTGTAAAAATTAAAAAAAAAATTAAATAAGTAGAAAAGTCTACCAACCTTTACCATTGTTTTAAATTTATTTTCCTTAAAAATGATGTTAATAATAAAAAGAGGGGTTTCGGTGGTGGGAGAGGGAAAAAAATTTGGTAAATTTACCGACGATTATTTTCGTCGCAAAAAATAGATTTTTCATCAATAAAAATTATGTTAATTTTTTTAATTGAAAACAAGTAAAAAAGACTACCAACCTTTACTGATGTTTTATATTAAACATCGGTGATGAATTTTCCGACGCTAATTTTCGTCTCCTTCTCCATTATTTTCTTTCCCTTCTCTTTCTCCTACTCTTTTACTCTCCCTCACAACCACCCACTGCACTGCCATCACCACCCGGCTTGCATAGCCACTACACTCACCTTGCACCACCTTCGGAGAAAGAATTATAATGGTAGAATTTAAGTTCATCATACGACTTCATCTTCGGAGATAGAAATATAATGGTCGAATTTAAGTTCATCATACAACTTCAAATTTGATGTTTATTTAAAATAATAGAAGTAGGGCAAGTGTACAAGCTTGACAGTCACGTGTAGACCAAAAGTCTGTCCTATGACCAAATTCAGATTGAATTGTTTGAGAGTCAATTTCTTTCCTTTCATATATTTCATTTAGAATTTAAAAACAGATGACATGGGAGGTACACCTAAAAACTGAGGAGATGATGCATCTTCTGGAGTTACCTGCTTATATTTCTTGTAGATTCACTTGGTTACTATGTTCTTGGATTCATCATTAACCGACATGGCATTGCACATCTCAGCCTGGTACTCATCATAATGAGGCTCCCATTTCTTCAAACAAGCGGCTGAAACTATTGGGCCAAAATTCATATTCGCACAACTACTAGCACCGGTTTTTTTCTTTTCCTTTCTAAGAGAAGAAGGCCATAAACCTAGATCTAGATCTCAATCACATTCACACCACATCCTTCAAGGCCTCACTCTATCATCCATGTCAGCAATAGTTTTACCGAAGTAAAATAAAAATCAAAAAGGATTTTCTAACACTTAGGATCGAAAAACGGCACGCCGGGGGTCCGGAACAGGAAACGGCCACCGAAAAATTTGGAAACCGGCGCGAGCACTTCGCTCGAGGATAAAGTAAATTGACGGAATTGACGGTTCGCAAATAGGACTCTCAATTAGAGAATTAGAAGCAAAACATAGGATTTTCCAACACTTAGGTTTGAAAACGGCCCGCAGGGAGTACGGAATGGGAAAATGCTCCGAAAAAATTGGAAACCGACACGAGCACCTCGCTCGAGGCGAAATTAACTTGCAGGAACTGACGGCTCATAAATCGGAATCCCGGATAATGAATTAACCCTTAAAACGTTGGATTTTTAACACTTAGGTTCAGTTTGGCATCTCTACTTTTCTCTTCTTATTGGCTTAAAACTGATGGAATCCGGTTTTAGCATGTTTGGATGAAGCTTCTACTGTGTCCATTTCAAATGGCACTAAGACAAACATTTGTGATCCAAACCGTTGATCATGTTAGGGGGGCTAAAAACGGCTATGATACCAAAAGTCAACCATTGGATCATTATAGATTGTGATGTATTGATGAAAACGTACAGACCATTAGATCATCATTTATGGAATTTTGTACGCCCTATTCTCGCAATCCAAATTTTTAGTTCTCTTCAAAAGGTCATTTATAGTTATAGGTCCCTGATGGACCGGCGCATTCTGCTCGCTCGGTTCTACCTAGGTCGACGGACGCGGGAGTCCGTTTGGGTCCGACCCTTTCGTAACCGGAGGGGGGCAGATGCGCGCATCAATATTTTTTTTTGTGTGGGTGTGCCAGATTTTCTATTTTACTTGGAATTGCAAGTGGTGATCCGGAGATCAACCTTCGCAAGTAAAAAAGAAATCAACTTCTTTCAATTTTTCCATTGCACATATATTTAAGAGAAGAGACATTTTCTTGATTTGCAGTGAAAGGCGAATTTTTTGGCATTTATAGCCGATTTTGGCTTTTATAGCCGATTTTTGGCGTTAATAGCCGATGTTGGCGTTTATAGCCGATTTACAATTCTTATCAATAATGAAAGACAAGAGTTGTGATTTTTGTCTCTTTTAAAAAAAATACAAACTACAATGAAAGCAAGAAAAGGAGGATCTAACTTCTCAGGAGATTGTGGGGGACCCGTTCAGATTGACGGCCGCAAGCCATATGTGGACTTCGCCATCATCCATGCAGATGAGAATAGAGGATGCTATTGATTCACTTGGCTTGGCTATAACCTCGGGTTTTTAGAGGACAAAGACCAAAAGGAGGTCCTATGTCCAATAAAAAACTAAGTAGACGGGCTGAAAAGCCACGTCTAAGCCATTGGAGGCAGAAGGAGAAGGCAAGGACCTTGGGGGGGATAACCCCCAAGGGACTTTTGTCACCTTGTAGCGATGGTCGATGTAGAACTTCCGCAGAGTTTTCTCTCTTTCTTTCTCTTAGATTTCTGATGCCTTTTTCTGTCTGAGTTTCCGGATTTTCTGCAGTCTGTTGTGTGTTTCTTTCTTCTTGGAGTGCTCTCCTATTTATAGGCTTTTTTGTAGCCATTTAGGAGGGTTTATGGGCTTTTATTGTCATTAAGCCGCATAATGGGAGGAGTTACAGGATTTACTTCCTTTATTTTGTAACTCCTTTTTCTTGGCTTCTGATTGGCCGGAGGAGATTGAGGGCTTTTAATGGCCTTTAATCGCCATGATGGGAGGAGTTTCATGGGTTAAATGCCATGAATCTCTTGACTTGTAACTCCCGAATGCTTGCTTCTGATTGGGCCGCCCAAAGAAATGGATTAATGACTGTAATAAAGCTAGTCAATTAATATCATTAAGTGGTCGCTGAGCAGTTGAAGAGTCGCGGGCCGTGCCGCATCTTTTGGGATTCTTCTGGCGATGATCAATGATGGATATTCATGTAGATCGGCATCAGATGACCATGTAATTTCAGGTATTGGTTGCCAATAGCGGGTCGGTACCATCTGTCCTGTCGATTTCTCGATCGGTCGGGTAGAAAGCACACTTTTTTTGTTTGACCGGTTGGCTATCAATGTTGATTTCGATACTCCTGATGATTGACCCATGTTTTTGACGGTTGTCAGAGGATTTGGTGTCTTAAAAGTATGAATTTTGAAAAATACCAGAGGTCGGATGCTTCAAATCGCAAAAAAAGGGCAAAAAACGGGGCTTCCGGGGCCCTCCCGGCGATCCCGAGCTGCAGGGTCGCCGGCGACCCTGGGGGGGTTTCCCCCCCCTTTTGTCCCGTTTTGTGTCCGTTTTTGCTGTTGTTTTATTCTTTTTTCTTATATATTTTTCCTTGACATTTTTTATCATTTATTGGCCTGATTTCCCTGTAAAAAACCTGATGAGAATCCTTGCATTTTATTTTGCAAAGTTTCCAATTTTCTGAGAAAGCCGAAGACTTTGTCGCGCAGAGCTGCCGATTTTCTTTCAGAAGCTGGAACTGGGTCAAACGATCTCGGAATGACGTAAAATTTGGGGTGAAGCCTGCTGAGCAATAAATAAGACCAACCATAGGCCTTTGTTTGAGTTTTGAAGCTGTTTGGGTTCCTATCACCAGTAGACTTGCTTTTGTCGCGATGAAGATGTTGAGGCTTAATATGCGGTCAACCGATGTCCGTTTGACTTGAAATTTGACAAGGAACCTATTGGAGTCATTTTAAGATGATCCATAGGCTCTATCTTGGAAACCATGGTCCCGGGGAGCTTCGCCGCCGAGAGGCCTGATTTGGCTTTCGAGCGTCAAAGTATGGTCAAATGTTGTCAAAATGACTTGAAATTTGACGTGGAGCCTTTTGGATGTATTTTGAGACCATCCATTGGCTCTGATCGAATATTTGGTGTCTCCGATGCTTTCACCGCCGGGAGCTCCTTTTCAGCTGCCGGAGAAGTGAAGTTAGGCCAAATGATTTTGAAATGGCCCGAAACTTCTTGTGTACTCCACCTTTGGCTGTCTTGAAGGATCTTGCAGTTTTTGTTTGATTCTGACAAGATTTGATTTTTTGGAAGTAGCATTGCCTATTTATGGCAGGTTGCAACTTCATGTAGCTTTTTGGATCTTGAAGAGGCAAAGTGACATTTTTGGTGTCAACAAATGCCCCCTCGAGGTGCAGCGACAAGTTGCTTAACTTTTGTAGTCGGTGTGCCTCGAAGAGATTTGTGAAGGAGAGCCTGTGACTTGACTAAGAGTCTTTAAGCAGTCTTTCTTTTTTTTGGTATTTGTAGCCTTTTGAGCTTCCAGGGGAATTTTATGGTAGTAAAAGGGATCACATACCATCTCGAGGCAAAGTTTTGAAGATGACATCAGGGGTGTGGATTTTGGTTTTGACCTTGTGACCTAACAGGCTGTATGTGGCAGGTTAGGGGGTCGGGTTTGGTTTTACCGTGTGACCCAACAAGCTGTATGTGGAATGTTGGGGGATTAATTTTGGTTTTGATCTTGTGACCTAACAAGCTGTATGTGGCAAGTTAGGGGATCAGGTTTTGGTTTTTGGTTTTGGTCTTGTGACCTAACAAGCTGTATGTGGCAAGTTTAGGGGACCAGGATTTGGTTTGGGTTTTTGCGGAATGTCAATTTCAATAATTTGGCTCAATTTGGTAGATGAGGCTGGATGGTTTGATTTTTGGAAGCTCATGGGGCTTGGAATTCCCTTTTGTATGCTCGAATCAACTCAAAAGAGGCATGGAACCATTTTTGTAAGCTCTTGGTAATAGGGATTTCTCTTTGACTAAAAGCCCAAATTTTTTTTTTAGTGCCTAGGTGGTCAAACCTGGCTCATATGGGCTAACCCATGTGACCTTAAGCTTTTGAAATGGCTTAGATCTCATATGGTGTCATTTTTATAAAGAATATCCAAAAATATCTCCTTTGGATAGAGAATATCTAAGAATATCTTTACTTGGAGAGAATCTCTCATGTTCCCTTTATTTTGGGAGAGAATATTTCAAGATATCTTCCTTTGGGAAAGAATCTTTCATTGATCCTATCTTTTGAGAGAAAATCTCTCATTGATTTCTTTTTGGGAGAGAATCCCTCAAGATATCTTTCTTTTGGGAAAGAATCTTTCTAATTTCTTTCTTTTGGTAAGGTCACTAATTAGTAACACTTACCTCTTTCTTCTTTCCTTCTTTGGTTTGCTCTTTTCTATAAAAGCAAGGAGGAGGTTGGATCTCTTGCTCTTATTGCTTTCTTTTGCAACAATCCCAAGAGGGCTTCAAGACCAAGAGTCCTTCTTCTTCAAGATCTTTAAGACATTTCTTCTTCTTCTCCACCAATGGCTTCAAGTAAGTTCCCTTTTTCAAGGAAACCCCATTGTAGAAAAAAAAGTTCTTTCTTTCTTTTTTGTTTCTTTCTTTTCTTTTTTTTTTCACGTGTTTTCTTCTTCTTTTTTTACACGTTCTTTTTTTTTGCATGTTTTTTTTTGTGGGCCGTACGGATCTGGCCATACGGCCACGTGGCCTATGGGCCAGCCCTCTTCTTTCTCTTTTTTTTTTTTGTTTGTTTTCTTTCTCTCTTTTTTTTCTGAGAAAGTTTATTTTCTTTTTTTTTGTTCTTTTTCTTTCTCCTTTCTCCTTTTTTTTTTGAGAAAGTTTATTTTCTCCTTTTTTTTTGCTCATCATGATAATGTATTTTTTTTTTGCAAACCAAGATGTTCATGCATGTATATTTTATTGTAGCATGATGTGATAGCATACCTGGAAGTTTTCGCAAATTTGGAAATTTGGAGCTCGCAGCGATGTTGAGCCCTTCCTGATTTTGTGGAGATTTTGAGGTTTCAAAAGTTTGGAGTTTCGGAGCTCGCAGCAATGTTGAGCCCATCTTCAAGCTTTCTATTTCTTTCGGGATAGTTCATTTTCTTCGGAATTGTCCCGGCATCATGTCAAAATCTCGCCAGATTTTTTTTTTAGCGAAATTCTGTCATTTTGATGTTTGATCTTTTTCTTTTCCATCCTTTGCAGGTGGTTCTTTCAGAACGAACAAGGGTAAAGAGCCTGCTACAAGCGTACCTCGTCGATCTGCTAGATCTTTTAATCCGGCCGTTCAGCAGGCCTTTGAGAAGGTCCAGTATGTTGAGAGAAACCTGGAAGAGTGTGACTCCCTCAACAGAGATGAGATGAGGCAGCGACTGATCGCTCTCAAGGGAAAGGAATTCTATAAGATCATGGTAAGCAGTCGTCCATGGGTGATGGAAGATCAGAATGTTTTACCCAAGCCTACCTTCTTCTTCGGTGATGCCATCCCTGATGACATGACATACCAGAGGAGATGTTTTCAGTTTTCTTTTGCAGCAGATGGTGAGAAGAAGACTGTTGCTACCCGGTCGACGTTTGATCGCACCGTCTCGATCATGAGCCCTGCCCCCACGTGCCCTAAGAGGGAAGATCCTCCAAGCTGTGTGAGAAGGACAAATGTAATCAAGACCGGGGTTTTTGTTGGCGGTTCTCCTGGATATACGGAGAGGTCACCTGCTGACATGGACCTGTTGATTCCATCCAGCGGCTACCAGGCCTCTGATTATCCGTCGGTCGATTTGAGACTGGTGGGCCTTGGTATTTTCAGCGGTGACGGCAGCAATTGGATAAAGCCTTTTCGACTTCGTGGCCGTTTCAATGCTGACTCCGAGTGGAAGTCATGGACTGATCACGTCCTGCTGATTGGTGGCGTCGTTTTGAAGGAAGCCGAGATTTTTGATGCGGTCCGCGCCTTTAGGGAGACCGTGATCTTTTCCGACGAGGCCTTCATGGCTATGTTGGAGTCATTCCTTCCACAAACCAATACCTTCGTTGTGACGATTGGTGAGATTGGTTTCTCTTTGAAGGAGCTGAGCGTCATTACTGGATTGCCCATCCTTGACAAACTCTATGAGGGGTTTATGCCGATCGACAGCGTCCTTGAGGAGCAGTCTGAGGAGTTCAGGCTTCTGTACTTTCAGCTCGTATCGTTCTATGATTTTTTGAAGGAGAATGAGGGTTTGAAAGTTAGATCCAGCAGTTGGAAGAGTTCTAGCTCTTTGTTCCCCAACTTTTTTGATAGCAAGGAGCCTTCTGATAGTGTGACCCAGGAAGCCAGGGATCAGGATCCAAGTTCGAAGAAGATCTTGGCAATGCAAGAAGAGTTGAGAGATTTCTGTGCGAGTACAAATGCCATATGTCCTGACATTGCACTGCGGAGAGATCTCGATGTTTACCTCAATTATTGGCTTGGTGAGGCTATTTTTGCTGGAGGAGATGGAACGCACATCAGGCCGCATTGTATTTTTTCGGCTTGTCAGATGGCATTTGGAGAGCATCTTGCTTTGGTGCCAGCTCTTTACTCCTACCTACGTACCGAACTGTAGGCTGCTGCTTTTTTGGTTTGGCTTGGGCTCCCTATGAATTGGGTATTTTCAGCCCACATCTTTTATTTGTGGTACGTGTACCACTTTCCTGGCTTCCACCGGCTGGGTGCCGCACAGGATGATGATCCTCTGATGATTCGGCTGGCTAAGGGCAAAGCCGTGTCCGAATCACTTTTGTTTGCCCGCATGAGGATCCGACGGTTCAGGGACGTCGAGATGGGGCAGTCTTCAATGAAGCTTTCTCCGGAGTTGCGAAAGAAGGCTTTTGATTTTGGTGCCTCCCGAGACTCTACCAGGGCGGGGTCGGGAAGGCATTACTCCTTGATGAACGCAGAGAAGGAGTGGCTTTTCAGCATACGTGTCGGCACGATGGTGTACCGCAGACATCTTTTCGTCGACATCCAGCCGTATGCACCCTCTCGCTTTGCTTTGCAGTTGGGCTTTTCTCAAGGCGTTGTTGGAGCGCCTTCAAGCATGGTGAAGCGCTTTGGAGGTTTACAGGATGGGAGAAATGCATGGGCTTTCTATAGTGCTGAAGACACTACAGCCATGATCTGTTATCCTGTGTTGTTGACTTCCCGGACTGCCGGCTTTGAGAAGTGGTTCGCGGAGAGCTTTTTGGCAAATCAGGGGCTTTCCAAGAAGGAGTTTGATGTGAAGCTGGCATCTGGAAAGGGCCTTGGAAAGTCGGATGGCATCCGGCGAGAGGAAGTTTGGGCCTTCCTTTCTGGAGAGAAGCGCAAGATAGGCTTTCTCGGTGACCTGGGCGTCATTGGTTCTGAAGCTGTTCGAGAAATACCTGATGAGGCTTTAGAGCAGCTAGAACAGGAGGAAGCCGAACTTGGTGCTTGGATGCAAGCGGCGTAAAGGCAAGCTTCCGTGGAGTCTACGAGCAAGAGTGGACCATCCAGTGAGGAGTCAAGTGGGGAACCTGACTCTGACAGCGGGGCAGGTTCCCCTAAAAAGTGAGCCCGCAGGAGTAAGAGGAGGAGTCATCATCGCAGCAAGGGGCAGCATGAGGACTCTCCTAACTTGGAAGTACCTCTTACTATGAATGAGGAGGTGCCAGGGGATGCTGATGAGCCTCTAGAGAAGAGAAGCCGAGAAGAAGAGACCGTCGATGAAGGTATGATTCTTCCTTTTTCTCTTTCCATTTCTTTTCATGGGATTTTTCCATGTCTTGATTTGTTTTCTCTCCCTACTGCTCCTCTTTTTTTAGCAGAGGAAGATTTGGCGATGCCTGAGGTTCCAGCTGATGAGGTGGTGACAGACCCTGTCAGGGCACCTGAAGAAGAACCGAGGGACTCTGGAGTGAATCCAGATCTCCAATTGGTATGAAATTTTTTTTTTTTGCTTTCTTTTTTTTTTGTCTGTGACTTGGTTTGCTAACATTTTTCTTGTCAGCTGACTTGCCACAGGATTCCGATGACTTTGAACCATCGATGGAAGCAAATTTGATGATGCTTCCGATGAGTTCATGGAGGAAGAGAGTCTTCCGCCAGTCGTCGAAGAAGGTATTTTGTAGTAATAACCCTGATAATGATTTTCAAACAGGATCATATTCATACCTTTTTGTGTTTCTTTGGCAGGTTTTGAGGTGACAGCGGAGAGTCTGTTGCTTCCTTCAGAACCAGAGCAAGAGATGCCAGAGGTCGATCCAGAGGTAGAGACTCCTGGGACCAGTTCTGACACTGTTGAGGAGATACCTCGTGCTGAGATTCCCTTCCGAGCAGTTCCAACTGGAAAGAGTTCTTTTGTTACTCTTCCAACGGGTGATGACATGAGCAGCCGACCAACGGAGTTCAGCTGGGCCATCTCTTCTTTTTGCGAATAAGGTGGTGGTGCGGGTTCTGAGCTCTTGGATTGAGACTCTCCTTTCTGGGCACTTGGATGTCGGATTTGGCATGATCCAGCATGTGCCTAAGATTATCAGTGATACCGAAGAGGCTGGTCTGGATGTCACAGGTGCCAGGGCGATCGTTGATAGGATCATTGCACTGGGTGACAAGTGGTTCGAGACCATGGGCTTTGTTGACGACCAGTTCTTTAAGGAGATGTTCCTGGACCCTGCTGATAAGGCTAAGTCTGACCTGAATGAGGCTACACAAAGCAGGAAGCAGATAGTCTGAGAGAAGAACTTAGAAGAACTAGCCATCATTGGGCTGACACATGACCTTAACATCCTTGATAGGGAGGTCAATGAGGCCAAGAAACGTCTTGAACATTTAAAGGCACAAGTCGCTGCCAAGTGGGCTGCTATAACAGAGGCTCGCGACAAGGAGAGTGCACTGATTTGCCGGGTTGCAGATGCTGATTGAGTCCTTGAAAAAGAAGTTTCAAGAGGACAAACAATGGCAAACTACTCGGGATAAGCTTCCCGGTGTGAAAGAAGGGTTACAGCCCACCCCAGCATCTCATGTCAAGTTCCTGAAGAAGCGTGCCCTGGAGTCCCTGACGGCTGAGGCCAAAAGTTTGCTTGAGGAGCTGAACTCTTGGCTGGAGACCATTTTTGGCTGAGCTCCTAATTTTTGTAGCATAAACTATCCTTCTTTTTTTTTGGTACCTGGTACTCTTTTTTTTGTAGTGGTTGGGAACACTTTCTTTTAGTACCGCATGTATTTTTTTGGTACTCTTTTTTTTATTGTTTTGTTTTCCCTACGCTTACTTAAATCTTTTTGTGATGAAAGTAATTGCTAAATGGGATGCTTTTTTTTTTGTTTTCCCTACGCTTACTTAAATCTTTTTGTGATAAAAGTAATTGCTAAATGGGATGCTTTTTTTTTTTGTTTTCCCTATGCTCACTTAAATCTTTTTGTGATAAAAGTAATTGCTAAATGGGATTTGATCAAAAGCTTGTCATTTTGTGAAAATCTTTTGTCAAATGATTGTTTTGGCATGGAAGCCAGATTTTGTTTGTGGCATGGAAGCCGGTTTTGTGGCATGACAGCCAGCTTTGGTGGCATTTATAGCCTATTTTGGTGGCATCTATAGCCGGGTTTTTTGAAAGCCAAGTTTTTTTTGTTTGTGGCATTGATGGCTAGTTTTGTTTTGTGGCATTGATAGCCGGTTTGTGGCATTTATAGCCTGTTTTGGTGGCATCTATAGCCGTTTTGTGGCATTTATAGCCGGTTTGGTTTTCAAAAATGCAAGTATCGACTAAAAGTCGCCTCCCTGTTGAATGTTCTTGCAAGTATCGATGGAATGTCGCATCCTTGCTCATTCGGTTGCGAGTATCGATGGAATGTCGCATCCTCGCGGATTTGGGTGCAAGTATTGATGGAATGTCGCATCCTCGCGGATTTGGGTGCAAGTATTGATGGAATGTCGCATCCTTGCTTTTTCAAAAATTTTGGTTTTGCGGGTACTGACTTGATGTCGTTTCCCCATGATTTTTGAAATTTATGGTTGTGGTTTTCTCGAACCTTTGGGTTATGGATATCAACTGAAATGTTGCGTCTCCATGGTTTTTAGGTTTTTTCGAACCTTTGAAATTTGAGTTGTGGATATCAACTGAAATGTTGCATCTCCACGGTTTTGGATTTTGCAAGTATCGACGAAATGTCGCTTCCTTGGGATTTTGGAAGTGTCAAACGTGGTTCGCATGCTTCCGATTTGTGCGAGTATCGACTAAGTATCGCTTCCCAGCTGCTTTTTTGAAAAACCATTTTTTTTGTTTAAAGACACGAAGGTCATAAGTTTTGACCTAAAACCATTTAGGCGGTAAAAGGTAGGGTGGACTAGGGTGGAAATCCCTGAATCCGGATTTTGTTTTAAACCATGAATTTTGGGTTCAAGGGTTGAAAATTTTGGTCAAGTTAGGGAAAGGCTTCTAAACATGGATTTTTTGAACAATGAAACGATGAAAGTAAGCATTGTTTAAATTTCTAGGAATTTCAACATTTAATATGAAAATTCTAAAAAGAGTGGGTTTGACGAGCGTGTACCTGGAAACCGGTTTTGGCCATACAGGCATTGCTCTTACCCAGTTGGGTAAGTCTTCAAGGGTAGTACCGCTTTAAGAACTTGCCGTTGATGGGCAGCATACATCTGTCACCTTCCATGTTTAGGAGTGCGTATGCGCCGTTGGAGAAAACCTTGTCGATGACGTAGGGTCCCTCCTATTTTGGCTCAAATTTACCTTTGGACTTGTGAGCGAAGACCATTGGTCTTTTTACCGCAAGAACCAAGTCACCCTTTTTGTAGGCGCGTTGCCTGACCTTTTTGTCGAAAGAGCCTGCCATGCGTGCTTGGTAAAGTTCAATGCTTTATTGAGCTTCGAGCCGTCTCTTATCGAGATTGTCCAGCTCATGGAGTCGCAATTTGACATTGCTTTCTTGAGTCATGTCATTTTGCAAGGATACCCTCAAGGAAGGAATTTGTACTTCCAAGGGCACGACAGCTTCGCATCTATAGACCAAGGAGAATGGTGTGCTATGGGTTGGTCCTCGAACGGTGGTTCGATAGGCCCACAAAGCTTCAGACAGTTTGTCGCTCCAGTCTCTTTTGTGACTAGAGACCATTTTTTTGAGGATTTTGCAGAGTGTCTTGTTGAAAGCTTCTGCTAATTCGTTTGCTGCCGGATTGTATGGAGTCGAAGGACAGCTTTGGATTTTGTATTTGTCGCAGAACCTGTAGAATCGATGATCCCGGAATTGTGGTCCGTTATCATGAATGAATCATTTGGGTATGCCGAAATGACAAATGATGTTGGTGCGCAGGAACTGAAGGACTGATGAGGTCTTCATTTCGTTGAGCGCAAATGCTTCTGACCACTTGGAGAAATAATCTGTAGCGGCGAAGATGAAGCGATGACCTTTGCTTGAAGGGGGAGAAATAGGACCTATGATGTCCATACCCCAGGCTTCGAAAGGCCATGAAATCGCTGTAGGATGTAGCCATTCTGGAGGCATGTGAATGTAATCTCCATGAACTTGGCATTGTTGGCAGCGCTTAGCAAATTGCATTGTGTTAGCTACCATAGTAGGCCAGTAATAACCTAACCTTTTTATCTGATCATAGAGCTTGGGACCAGCCTGATGAGCTCCGCAAAGACCAGCATGAACTTCTTTGAGTGTTTCTTCAGCCTCTTGTTGTGACAAGCAGCGTAGAAGTACTCCGTCGAAGGATTTCCTGTAAAGGATTTTTGAAGGAATATCCAAATGAAAGCTTGGGGTTCGTCTTTGGATGCTTACTCATTCTTTTGTATCTTCAGGTAGGATTCCAAACATAATGTAATCAATGAACGAATCCCTCCAGTTGCCGATTAAAGTTTGAAGGATTGAGATTCGACTTCCAACCACTTGGTGGCATTCAGCAACTGCTTGGTGTGTGTTAAGAGGAGGAAGGACTCTTCTTTCGCACACTGTGATTTGCATGTTTTTCCCTTCCTGGATTGCCATAGATGTGGCAAGTCCAGCCAGGGCATCTGCACGTACGTTTTCACCTCTACGAATGTGGGTGATGTGCCAGATGTCAAACTTTTGCAGAAGTGATTGTGCCTTGTTGTAGTAAGGCAGCAGATCCGGCTTCCTGACTTCAAATTTCTGATTCATCTGGTTGACGATCAGTTGAGAGTCTCCAAAGACTTCCAGCATGGTGATACCGGATTCGATGGTGAGTTCCAATCCTAGGATCAAAGCTTGATATTCAGCTGCATTGTTTGTGCATGGTTCTAGTAGTGAGAAAGCGTGTGGAATCATGTATTTGTCGGGGCTAACAAAGAGGATGCCAACTCCCGAGATTAGCTGTCTTTTTTCATTTGTCCTGGTTGCACCGTCAAAGTACATGTCCCAGGAAGCATTTTGTGAGAAAGTCTCCACAATGTAGATTGGTTCGTCTGGGAGATCATCTCTGAGTGGAGAATCTTTAGGCAATGGATGCTCTACGAGGAAGTCCGCTAGAGCTTGCCCTTTGATTGCCTTTTGTGGTACATTCCTAATATCAAATTGTGACAGAAGGATGGACCATTTTGCTAGTCGGGCATTAAGAGAACCTGCTTTTGTGACAAGGACCTTCAAGAGGTTGACCCTCGAGACCAGGTAGACTATGTTGGAAAGCAAGTAGTGACGCAGCTTTTGTACGGCGAACATCACTGCAAGGCATTCTTTGAATTGAGGTGGCATGAAATCACTGAGAGTGAATTTTCTTACCCCCTTTGAAGTCTCTGGAAGGGACGTTTTTGTTACCTCCAGTGAAGCGGTAGCGGAAGCCTCTGCCTTTTCTTTGACTTCTTGTTTTGGCTGGGTCTTCTCTTGCCGTTTAAGCTTGAGGAGATGTTTCCTAGCCTGCCTTCGCTGTTGAGCTATAGGCTTTGTTTTCACGACCTCCCAATTTTCATCTTCTAGGAGATCGGGTTGTACCCATATGGGTTGTCCATCTGGTGTCGGGTAAGGAACCAGTTCCTCGGACACTTGGATTGAGTTTATCACCTTGAAGGAAGTAGTGATCTTCTTCTTCGATGATTTTGATGTTTGTCCACATGTCACCATGTTGACGGATGCAGACCCATAGTTTTTGTCAAAGGTGATGACTCCGTTTTTCCACATCTCGTTTATTTTCTCCCTCACAACGAAGCATTGATTGAGAGGATGCGAGATCATCTGATGGGATTGACAATACCAAGGATCGTTGGTTTTGCCAACATCACCCGGTCTTTTTGGTTCAGGCAAGGTGAGCTTGCCGTTTGCCACAAGAGCCCCGAAGATTTCATCAACATCTTCATCAAACGGGTATTTCTTCTCTACTCGTTCTTTGAAGGCATTAGAGAGTTCAGGTCTCTTACCAGCGGCTTTGTTTTCAGCTTTCTTTGGTGCCTGAGGAGCTGACTTAGTCTGCACATTGAGGACCTCTTTCTTCTTTGGTTTAGAGGTTGCAATGGCGGTTGGCTCTTTTCTTGATGATTTCTGACTGTTGAGGTCTTTAATCACCGTTTCAGCTTACATGGAAGCTTCTAGGAGTTCTCCCAGGTTTTTTGATTTGTTGCCGATGATCATGGAGCGGATTCTAGCTCTCATGTTGTTTCGGCAGATGTCGACTAGCGACGCTTGTGGCAATACATCAGAGCAATTGTATGCCATTGCTTTCCACTTGTGAATGAAGTCATATGTTGATTCATTCTCCCCCTGTTTTAGGCTGCACAACTGATACATAGTAGCGGGATGATCCTCACCTTTGAAGTGAGTTAGGAAGCGTGTCTCTAGCATGTCCCAATTTTGGATGGAGTCCTCCGGCAGAGTGGAGTACCAATCGAAGGCTGTACCTTTTAGGGTACTTGCAAAGAGGCGGATCTTGAGTGCATCTTGATCCGCGATAGCTCCCGTCAGGATCTTGAAGTGGATGACGTGTTGTCTGGCTGATCCTTTCCCCGTATATGTTTGGAGAGTAGGATGCTTGAATTTTATGGGGAACGGGACCGAGTCCATCCATAAGGGATATGGTGGCTTGATCCCATGCTCCTTGAGTATATCCTCTTCTTTTGTTTTGGCAAGGATACTGTCTACGTCCTTTTTGCTAAGGGCGCGTGACTCATTTTCTTCTCCATTTACCTCATCGTCTTGATGATTCGGAGGAGGTTCATTGTTCGCCTGATTTTGGAAGGCGAGGAGAAGGTTTTCCATCAGAGTTTCAATCCTCTGTTGGCCTTGTTCCAACTGCTGGATGCGGGTGATCGCATCGTCTTGAGGTGGATTGCGGGGTGGTGGCTCAGAATTTGTAGCCAAGACGTTCATCCTTCGTGATTTGAACGAAGAGACTGTCTGGTGACTGAGCTGGGGCTCATTCTTTTTGAAGAAGAGCTTGAGGAAGGATCACTTTGCCATCCTTTGCTTGAAGGAGCAGGGGATTCTTCTGAGTTTCTTCTTGTCCTGGAGACGCTGCGGGTCATTGGACGTCGGACATGGATTTTTGTTGCTGACTTTTGGCGCCTTCTGGTTTTTCCAACCATATGGACGGCAGCAACTTGGTTGGGTCTTTATTTTTCGACCCATTTGGGAGGGACTTGAAGTGTTGGAGGCTGGGTCCTTTGCTTCTCTAGTCTCTTTTGTCGATACGACGCGCGGCGGCGTATACGACGAGCAACTTGAGCTTCGGTCAGCTCCGGCTGGGCTTTGACAACGAAGGATGTGCTCCCTCGGGCGCAGCAGCCGAGCCTGTCTTCTTTGTAGCTGGGCAAGGACAGGATGCTAACCGGTCCTTCGCCTGTTGCAGCGAAGCTTTAAATTTTTGGAGTTCGGCCCCTGTAGAGATGAAGGGTCGAACTGTAGGTTTGTAGGCCTTAGCAGGTGCTTGCAGAGGCCTTGCGATGCATAACTTGATTTTGGGCTTGTAGGAACAAGCCGGCTCATGCTGGTATGACTTGGGAGTCAGATTGGAGATGGGTCTCTCCTCTTTCATGTAGGCAAGAGGGTAGAATTGGATCTCCTTGAGTGGGGCCAGGAATGCTGGCTTGGTGGATGTTTGGGACCTTCTTTGTTTTGGTGAAGGTCTTGGGTCTTGGGATAGACCTGGTCATTTGAGGGTTGAGGCTCCGTGGGGCTGCCACGGGCTTCGGGCCTTCTGGTGCTCGGCTTTGGTGTCACGGTAGTGACACGTTGAGAGGCGAGTTTCTGCTTCTTGGAAGGAGCAGTTTGTTCTTCGGGAAGTGGGAATGGTCCCAGCTTCCAAAAGACGATAGTCTGGGGAGTCGAGGTCGACCCGGAGCTCAAAGAGTTGCCGAGGGAGTTAACGCTTCGGCAGCTGATGGGGCGCTTCTAGCTGCGTGTGGTTTGCTTCTGTTGAAGAATGAGTTGGTGCTTGCTCTCATCGAAAGTAATAGTAAACGATGCTGCCATTGTTAGTTTTTCGAAAAGTTTCTGAAACAAGACCACATCATTAGTAATCACAAGAATAAAATGATCATAAATGGGAAGTTCTATGGTTTTGTCTTTTCAAATTGCTCGAGGGAGATGACCCAAGCAACATGAAGAAGGCAGAAAGCCATAGAGGGTACAATTGTTCTGATCGCAGGTATGGTAAACCCAGAATGAGCATCCCAGTGACTGCTAGAAGCAATTGTGAACTTAAATTCGACTTATCGAGAAGCAGAGCTTGCTCGAGGTAAGAAGAATATAAAGTTGGAGTTACAAATGTGCCGATCGCGAATACAGTAAACCCTGAAAGGGCGTACTAGTACCGCTAGACACAAATGTTTTGAGACCGCATCCATGAGATGAGATTCTCTATTTTGAAAGGTCGAGATTGGATTCATCAAATAGAGCAGATGGTATTCCGATCCAAATACGGTCTCAGCGATTTCCGCGAGCGCCAGTATTCAGAAGGAAATGAACCATAATTTCTCGGATCTGAATCCAAAAAGACGAGTTTTTTTTTTTTTTTGAAAGGCCAATATCGGGTTCATCAAAGAGAGCAAAAGGTACTCCAATCTGAACATGGGCTCAGCGATTTCCGCGAGCGCCAGTGCTCAGAAAGAAGAAAGCCAAGATTTCTCCAATCTAAACCCAAAATGACTGAAGTTTTATTTTTTGAAGATTTTTTTTCAAGATTTTTTAAAAAAAAAAATCTAATTTATTTATTTATTATATTTTTTTGAAAATTTTTTATTTTTTTATTTTTTATTTTAAAATTTTTAATTTTAAAAATTTTATTTTTGAAAAAAATTTATTTAAAAGACGAGAGAGTACACATAGGCCTCCTAACTCGGTCTTATGAAATCTCGATTGATAGAATTGCCCCCAGGTAAGGGTAAGATTACTTAATGAACCCGTTTGGAGGACCCTTGCCTAGAACAGTCAAGCTGTCTCCACACTCTGGACAAGGCTTTTCTTGAATCAACCATGATCAAAGAACGCAGTTGGTTTAACCTTAGTGGTCTATGTCTTTTTTTTGTTTATATATATATTTAGATCTTTAATGAACTCATCGAAGAGAAACGATGGCCCAAAATCTTAGTCAAACAGGCTCAACATTTCTGCAAGCACGATGAACGATAGGAAAGGATCAAGGTTTCTCAATTTTGAATCCAAAAATGAAAAATCTGATTTTTTATTTGTTGGTTTTTTTTTTCTAGATCTTTAATGAACTCATCGAAGAGAAACGATGGCCCAAAACCTTAGTCGAACTGGCTCAACATTTCTGCAAGCACGATGAACGATAAGAAAGGATCATGGTTTCTCAATTTTGAATCCAAAATGAAAAATCTGATTTTTTTGTTTTTTTGTTTTTTTTTCTAGATCTTTAATGAACTCATCGAAGAGAAACGATGACCCAAAACCTTAGTCGAATAGGCTCAACATTTCTGCAAGCACGATGAACGATAGGAAAGGATCAAGGTTTCTCAATTTTGAATTCAAAATGGAAAATCTGATTTTTTTTGTTTTTTTGTTTTTTGTTTCTAGATCTTTAACAAACTCATCGAAGAGAAACGATGGCCCAAAACCTTAGTCGAACATGCGGAAAGGATCATGGTTTCTCAATTTTGAATTCAAAATGAAAAATCTGATTTTTTTGTTTTTTTGTTTTTTTTTCTAGATCTTTAACAAACTCATCGAAGAGAAACGATGGCCCAAAACCTTAGTCGAACAGGCTCAACATTTCTACAAGCACGATGAACGATAGGAAAGGATCAAGGTTTCTCAATTTTGAATCCAAAATGAAAAATCTGAATTTTTTTTTAAAAGAGAAAGAGTGGAAATAAATTCAAAGAATTAGAAATTCCCAAAAAATCTCATCTTAATTTTTTTTTTTTGCGGAATCCAACATAGGCCACGAATTAGAAAGCAGCCAAGGAATCAAGAAAAGAAGTATAAGCATAGAGCAATAGATATGATATGCAAATATTTCATTTCTAGCATCATGTTCTCAAACGAACAGGTCCCACCGGGTGTGCCAGCTTGATGGACCGGCGCATTCAGCTCGCTCGGTTCTACCGAGGTCGGCGGACGTGGGAGTCCGTTTGGGTCCGACCCTTTCGTAATCGGAGGGGGCAGATGCGCGCATCAACATTTCTTTTGTGTGAGTGTGCCAGATTTTCTATTTTACTTGGAATTGCAAGTGGTGATCCGGAGATCAACCTTCGCAAGTAAAAAATAAATCAACTTCTTCAAGTTTTCCATTGCACAATATTTAAGAAAAGAGATATTTTTCTTGATTTGCCGTGAAAGGCGATTTTTTAGCATTTATAGCCGATTTACAATTCTTATCAATAATGAAAGACAAGAGTTGTGATTTTTGTCTCTTTTAAAAAAAATACAAAGTACAATGAAAAGCAAGAAAAGGAGGATCTAACTTCTCAGGAGATTATGAGGGACCCGTTCAGATTGACGATCGTAAGCCATATGTGGACTTCGCCATCATCCATGCAGATGAGAACAGAGGATGCTATTGATTCGCTTGGCTTGGCTATAACCTCAGGTTTTTAGAGGACAAAGACTAAAAGGAGGTCCTATGTCCAATAAAAAACTAAGTAGACGGGCTGAAAAGCCACGTCTAAGCCATTGGAGGCAGAATGAGAAGGCAAGGACCTTGGGGGGGATACCCCCCAAGGGACTTTTGTCACCTTGTAGCGATGGTCGGTGTCGAACTTCCGCAGAGTTTTCTCTCTTTCTTTCTCTTAGATTTCTGATGCCTTTTTCTGTCTGAGTTTCCGGATTTTCTGCAGTCTGTTGTGTGTGTTCTTTCTTCTTGGAGTGCTCTCCTATTTATAGGCTTTTTTGTAGCCATTTAGGAGGGTTTATGGGCTTTTATTATCATTAAGCCGCATAATGGGAGGAGTTACAGGATTTACTTCCTTTATTTTGTAACTCCTTTTTCTTGGCTTCTGATTGGCCGGAGGAGATTGAGGGCTTTTAATGGCCTTTAATCGCCATGATGGGAGGAGTTTCATGGGTTAAATGCCATGAATCTCTTGACTTGTAACTCCCGAATGCTTGCTTCTGATTGGGCCGTCCAAAGAAATGGATTAATGACTGTAATAAAGCTAGTCAATTAATATCATTAAGTGGTCGCCGAGCAGTTGAAGAGTCGCGGGCCGTGCCGCGTCTTTTGGGATTCTTCTGGCGATGATCAATGATGGATATTCATGTAGATCGGCATCAGATGACCATGTAATTTCAAGTATTGGTTGCCAATAGCGGGTCGGTGCCATCTGTCCTGTCGATTTCTCGATCGGTCGGGTAGAAAGCACACTTTTTTTGTTTGACCGGTTGTCTATAAATGTTGATTTCGATACTCCTGATGATTGACCCGTGTTTTTAACGGTTGTCAGAGGATTTGGTGTCTCAAAAGTATGAATTTTGGAAAATACCAGAGGTCGGACACTTCGAATCGCAAAAAAAGGTGAAAAACGGGGTTTCTGGGGCTCTCCCGGCGATCCCGGGCCGACCCTGGGGGATTTCCCCCCCTTTTGTTCCGTTTTGTGTCCGTTTTTACTGTTTTTTTATTCTGTATTTTTCCTTGACATTTTTTATCATTTATTGGCCTGATTTCCCTGTAAAAAACCTGATGAGAATCCTTGCATTTTATTTTGCAAAGTTTCCAATTTTCTGAGAAAGCCGAAGACTTTGTCGTGCAGAGCTGCCGATTTTCCGTCAGAAGCTGAAACTGGGGCCAACGATGTCGGAATGACCTGAAATTTGGGATGAAGCCTGCTGAGTAATAAATAAGACCAACCATAGGCTTTTGTTTGAGTTTTGAAGCCATTTGGGGTCCTATCACCAGTAGACTTACTTTTGTCGCGATGAAGATGTCGCTGCTTGATGTGCGGTCAACCGATGTCCGATTGACTTGAAATTTGACAGGGAACCTATTGGAGTCATTTTGAGATGATCCATAGGCTCTGTCTTAGAAACCATGGTCCCGGGGAGCTTCGCCGCCGAGAGGCCTGATTTGGCTTCCGAGCATCAAAGTATGGTCAAATGTTGTCGAAATGACCTGAAATTTGACGTGGAGCCTTTTGGATGTATTTTGAGACCATCCATGGGCTCTGATCGAAGATTTGGTGTCTCCGATGCTTTCGCCTCCGGGAGCTCCTTTTCAGCTGCCGGAGAAGCGAAGTTAGGCCAAATGATTTTGAAATGGCTCGAAACTTCTTGTGTACTCATTTCTTGGCTATCTTGAAGGATCTTGCAGTTTTTGTTTGATTCTGACAAGATTTGATTTTTTGGAAGTAGCATTGCCTATTTATGGCAGGTTGCGACTTCATGTAGCTTTTTGGATCTTGAAGAGGCAAAGTGGCATTTTTGGTGTCAACCGTCCCAACCCCAAATGTTGATTCAATATCGATCATGAAATATATTTGAAATAAATATCAATCGTTGGATTAATGAATGGTTATTGCAGTGCATTCACGAGTTAAGACATGCAGTCCGTTTTTTCTACATTTCCGAACAATCTAGATCTCTAATGCAAGATATGGACCATAGACCTCCTTTATATGGCAAGTAACGTTTACTGGATCAAATTCCAACGATTGATCCTTCATGTATTGTGAGATATTGACAAAAAGGACCAAAGGGTTAATGGTTCAATTTTAATTTTTGTGGGCCACTTTTTCCCGATCTAAACCTAAAATCCTCTTTAGGAGGTCAACAATGATTATCTGGTCAAATCTTATCGCTTGATTCATCATGGATATAATTATTTTATTTTCGTCGGTAAAATGAATATAAAAATAAATAAAAATTAATAAACAGATTTACCGACGTTTAATTTCGTTGGTAAAAGTAAAAAATAAAACATTAAAAAGATATTTACCGACGTGTTTATTTTTGTTGGTAACATCATCGTAAAAATAAATCAAAATTAATAAACATATTTACCGACGATTAATTTTGTCGGTAAAGGTAAAAAATAAAAAGTTAAAAAGATATTTACCGACATTTTTATTTTCGTCGGTACAATTAATATAAAAATAAATAAACATATTTACCGACGTTTGTATTTTCGCATGTAAAATTAATATAAAAATAAATAAATATTTATAAACATATTTACCGACGTTTAATTTCATCGGTAAAATTAAAAACATATTTACCGACGTTTTATTTTGTCGGTAAAATTTAAAAAATAAATTATTTTTTTTTTTAAATTTAAGAATGGCCTTTGCCGACGTTTTATTAAAAAATAACGGTAAATGGTGAACTTTTGCCCATGTTTTTTAGAAACGTCGGTAAAAGTCTTTACTTTTGCCGATGTTTTGAAAAACGTCGGTAAAGGGTGTACTTTTAGCCACGTTTTTCATAAAATGTCGACAAAAGTCTACCATTTGCCGACGTTTTTAAAAAACGTCGGTAAAGGTCTACCCTTTACCAACGAAAATAAAAACGTCAGCAAATGTGTACCCTTTACCGACGATTTTTAAAAAACGTGGCTAATGGCTAAAAGTGCAACTTGTTGTAGTGGAGATCCGACGAGCGGATCAAAAATCATAATAGCAGGTCCCATGCCCAAGGGTGTGCCCACTTGAAAAATCACCTACCATTTCTAGACCTCCGATCGCCCTGAAAATTGATTCATCTCGACCTACTCGCCGAGAGCTTTCTGCCGATGTGTAGAACGACGAAATCCGGCGAACGGATCAAAATCTACGAGACCTGGGCCCCGGCAATGACAACCCGACCAAGCTCCACCGGACCCCACCTTCTGGGCCCGAATTAGTTTCTTTTAAACTCAACTTGGCCATCAAGTACAAATCCAACCTCACCCCAAACCAACCTGACCCAAATTAAACCAGCCCAACCCGGACTTATGCCCATTAAACCTTGAACCCAAATTCCTAATCCAACCTCACCTAATCTAAGCCTAACCTAGCCTGACCTGACCTGGCCCACCTGGCCCATCAGCTGCATGGGAGAGTCCACGAGATCATCTCTCTCTTCCTCTCGATCTCTAGCTCCTCGTCCCCATCTCTATCCGAGGATCCCCTGCGCAGATCTGATCTCTAAGTCCCTCATCTCTATCTCTACTCCCCCCTAGAACCCATCTCAGCCGCCCATCTCACCGTCAGGACTCCCTCCCCCCTGAAACTCTCCTCTCGTCTCTCTCTCTCCCCACAGGCGTAAATCTCCATCATCCCCCATCTTCATCATCATCTGGCAAGCCCACACAGACCTCTCTCTCACGAACAAACCCTTCCCATCATCATCTCGGCCTCGTCACCTCTATTACCACCCTGTGCAGATCCACCATCCCATTCTTCTCTCACGCCAGCCAACTCTCTCGCCCCGTCTCTCCCTTTCGATCTCCCCATCATCACCCTCGCTGCCATCATCATAACCGGCCTCTCTCCCAGTCCCTCCTCTGCGCAAAAAAGCTCCTCTTCTCCCAGGCGATCTCTCCATCATCAACCAGCGGCCTAGATCCCATCTCCCAGCGATCTCTCCACCTTCAGCCCTGCGCAGCATCATCGCCCATGCAGCACCTCCTTCTCCATTTTCCTCACAGTCAGACTCCGGAATCATGTAAGAGCTCCGCCCTTTCTTCTTGCATTGCACCGTCGCACCATCCCATCTTCATCTCCGCATCACAGCACTCCTTGCTGCCCTCCTGCACTCAGCACCCGGCCGCCATCTCCTTTTCTCTTCTTTCCTTCCCTTCTTCTTCCTGCCGCTGCACCCTCTGCTTCTCCACCTGCACGCCCCCACCGGGCCATCTCTTTCTTTCTCTCTCTCCCTTTTCCTTTCTCCCTCCTTCCTCATCCCTGCATCACCCATTGCAGCCTACATAGCCCCCGCCTTCACACAGCGCACTACGCACCCTTTTTTGTTTTCTTCTTTCTCTTCTCTCCCTCTCTTCTTCTTCTTCACTGCACACACGCACTCTCCCTACACCCATCCTTCTTCTTTTCATTTTTTCTTTCTTCCCTCCTCCTTCTTTCATCCCCTGCCACAGCACCCACCTGCACAGCCCACACGGACCTCTCCATCCATCCATCATCTTCCTTTCTCATTCTTTCTTTTTTTCGTTTTCTTCTCCTCCCCTGCGCACCGCACTCACCAACACACCTGCACAGCCCCCGCGCCTCATCCATCATCTTCCATTCTCTTTCTTTCTTTTTGCCTTTTTTCCTTTTCTTCTCCTCCTCGGCGCACGACACCCACCTTCTTCTCCACTGCATCATCACCCACATTCACTGCACGCTGCCATTGCACATCACTGCACATCTTCTCCTCCCTTTCATTCTCTTCCTCTCTTTTCCCTTCTTCCTGCAGCCCACCTGTAAGATCCTGGTCCCACCTATTATATATTTATTATTTTTTATTAGATATTATTATTATTTTAATTGAAATGTATTTTAGTTATTTAAGCGGTTAGGATTAAGTGGGGTACACGTTAGATTAGATACGTGGTTTGGTGAGTTGGGTTAGTGGGTAGATGACTTGACCCGCGGTTTGACCCGACCCCAATGACTTAAGCCCAATACTCTCTTAACCTAATCCCTTTAATCGCAAGTCTTTATCTCTGCCAACTTAAGGATCCAACCATCGGAATCAAGATCTGAAGTAGGGTTATAATAGATCTGCTTATCTGGGCATTTCTTTCCCATCTCTTATGTCAGATTAGCGATAGGATTGTGATCGAGCGCCCCGGTTATCTCGGGTTGGGTATTGGTTCGATCTGTTGCGTTTTCTTCAACCCCGGTAAAAGGCAAGTACCTAAACATAATTTATAAATTTAATAATTTTTTTTTCCTTATTCGTGTGATGATGCATGTAGAAGCCTTTCGATGCCCTTTGTTTAATGTTTTAATGATAGAAATATGAGATTGGATTTAATACATTGATTTTCTTATTTTTAGCATCACTGTTGATCAGACCCGTCACAGGTTTTTCAAACCGTGAGGTCTTGTTACTGTATGTTGGTTGTGGGGCCAGGTGGACCCCACTGATGATTGATCCAGAACGTAGATCTTATAGTGGACCCATGGTGGTCCATGGGCGACCATAGGGATGGCGGACCCATTGAGGTGGGCCCTGTTTGGTCCACCATCTAGCAACCAAAGAGAGGCCTGATGGTATTAAAATGGGTTTGGGTTATTTTTGTTTTTGGGACATGGGGCCCATGTGAGCCATTAATTTCAGATCAGGTCCCTACATCTTGAAGAGGGGCTTTGGGAGACCTTATTGGTGGGACTGATCATGGGTTCTTGATCTCCGGGACCCACTATCCGAGTGGCCCAGTTCCTTTGTCCATTGAGCTTCATCACAGGTTCTGTGTTGAGAGAAAAGAATGGAAGGAAGGGGAAGGCATATACATAATTTGTGAGAAAGAGAGAGAAAGTTGATGTAAAGGGATAAGGAGAGAGAATAATGTGGACATGTGGGGGATTAGACATGTCACAATAGTTATTTTATTGAATTTAAAACAATGAAGTGGTGTGGTACGGTTTTCAACTTTAACATGAGTTGAAATAAAAAATGGGTGTTGTGTTCAATATGGATAGGATGGTTGACCTGGACTTGGTCTTTGGAAAAAAGTGTCTAGGTCACATGAGCATTTGTTTTGAAAATAAAAGGGCCCTAGTTATTTTATAAACTCAATTTAGGCCCTTTTTCTTATTTTGAGTATGGGAAATATTTTAGATGGATACCTTGGGTTTTCTAAAATTATAAATTAAGATTGTTATTTCTTATTATTATTTATAAATTAATATTAAATAATATATTTGATTTTGAATGTGTTAAATTTATATTGTTGAACTCTATTATTTGAATCATTGGACCTGAGTAAATATTACCGACTGGGCATGCGGTATCTTACTAACATGGGGTTTAGTGCTTCATATAACCTCAAGAAAATCCTAGTGGATTTAAGTTCAACCCATCTCTATTGGAAAATCCTTAATTGGATTTATGCACCATTAATTTAGAATGGATGCGTTGATCTTTTATCTATTAGAGATTCCAGTGGTTGTTAGGTACAAGACCTTATGTTTAACCTTAGGATTGGTTTGTGATTATTCTTGACCTTCGCATGCATATATATGTTGATTTAGGATATCTATTCCTTTAGATGCACACCCTATTGTGTTATGGACTATAAAGTGGCTTGGCAAATTCTGTATTATGATATGAATGTGGAATGGCCAGCACTTTAATTTTGACTTAAGACTCTTGTGTCAGAGCATTATTATTCGGGTCTATTATGTATATATGTTTTCCTTTATGTGGGTCATTTATGAACGACTGCAGATCGTATATGGACGGTTGATCACCGATGTGTCCGGATCACTTATAATCCGCTATGAATGTGAACAGGTTATCCTGATATTTGTTTATTGATCGGTTTATGACCACCGACGTTATGGACGGGCCTTCCCGATTATGTAGGGTTGACCACCCACAACAGGCACACTTGTCTCCGTGTGAATCTTATTGCTCCATTTGTTTTATTTGGATTTATGTCATACGTTCATTCGCGTATATCTTCACTTTTACTTCTATATGATCACACTTGTCTTTATTCTTCTCGTAATGGTATTTAATTTCGGATTATGATTATGTACTTGCTATTTACTTTGTAATATTTGGTGAATAGGTACCGAGCCCTGTTAGATATCGTGATCACTGAGGGGGGGGGGGTGAATCAGTGATTGCTTAAAAACTGGTCCAATTTAACAACAAAAGCAAATCAAATCACACAAGGACACCAGATTTAACGTGGTTCACCAAAAGGCTACGTCCACGGTTCAAAGACTGTCCGAACACCAATCCAGAACAGATCTGAATCTATTTAGTCGCACCAACGACAAAGAGCACCAACCCTTAGTTTCAGATAGCACCAACTATCTAGGAAGCACCTACTCCCTTTAGTTTCAGATAGCACCAACTATCTAGGAAGCACCGACTCCCTTTACAATTTATCTGCACCAACAGATAGGATCACCAAACCCCAGACACCAAGCACCAACTTGATGTTCTACAGAATAAGTATAGAAACCTTTTTCTACAACCCTTCCCCTCTACAATCTCTCTCTCTCAATCCCTTACAAATTGAAATTAAAGCATAAACAGAGAGACACTTATCTTATGGACGAAACACCATCTTCAAGAGCATATCCTCGTCCACACTTGCTGTAGAAACATGCAACACAACTGCACACAGCAACAACACCTTCTTCTCTCTAAAACCCTCTCTTTTCTTCTCTACTTTCTTCTCTTCTTTCTCTCTTGGTGTGTCTTCTTAAAAACGAGCCAATCAAGCCTTTATATAGGTTTTGGTAACCCTAAAGAGTGTTCAAAATAGGCTAGAATTCGTTTAGAAAGAGTCCCAAACGAAATACTTAAGTTTCCTGAATTTTCGTGCAAAACTTCTATTTCTGCGCAACTTAGGATTACCGTGTGTTCTACCGGTAGAAATTGCGGTTAGAACAGATGAAATTCTCATGTCCAAGCTTCTGCTAGAATTTAAGCCACTTCTACCGGTAGTACTTGCGGTAGAACTTTCAGGACAGCCACTTCTACCGGTAGTACTTGCGGTTGACAGATGGAAATCTTAGGGTCAGCCTTTTCTACCCCTTTTCTACCCCTGTTCTACCGGTAGAAATACCGGTTGACAGATGAAATTCTGATTTCCTATCTGTTTCAGCTCTGTTTTCTCTTTGAAGCTCTATCAACACCACACTTGTGACATTGTGTTGACAATAATTCCAACACAAGATGATACTTTGAGATACTAATCACTTCAATTCTTCATAAAGCTTCTCAAGTCATCTCAAATTCCAACAATCTCCCCCTTTGGAATTGTTGGCAACACTTTTGGACCTTCAACACTTAGAACACATTAAACTAGTTGATCTTCATGAAGCTTCTTCAGAACCATAGTCTCCCCCTGTCTTTAAAAAAAATCAAGATCTCTAACACTCTTGATACCAATCTCCCCAAAGTTATCATAGCATAACTTCTTCTAACATTGCTTTCTCCTAGCTTAAGTCTTTCTCCCCCTTTGACAACAAGTCCAAAGGGACCAACGAAGGAGCGAATAGGATATTCAAAGAATACTTTGCTCCCCCTTTCAAGCCCATCTCCTAAGGATTAGGAGAGTGAGTAACTCCTAATTTTTTTCGGAGATACTCGAAGACTTCTTTTGGCAGAGGTTTTGTGAAGATATCAGCAACTTGCTCAGTAGTTGGGACATATTCCAACTTTACCTCACCATCTGCAACCTTTTCCTTGAGAAAGTGATAGCGAATTGCTACATGCTTCGTTCTAGAATGCTGAACAGGATTCTTGGAGATGTGAATTGCACTTGTGTTGTCACAGAGGATCGGCGTAGGATCCGTTGTCGGAAATCCTAGATCAGAAAGCATTTGCCGCATCCATAACACTTGTGTACAACAAGTTGCCGCTGCAATATATTCCGCTTCCGCTATAGAAAGGGATACTGAGTCTTGTTTCTTACTATGCATTGCCACCAACCTGTCACCGAGATAGAATGCACCACCGCTTGTACTCTTGCGATCATCTATACATCCAGCCCAATCGGCGTCAGAGTATGCAACAAGAGTGAAGGATTTGCCTTTAGGATACCAAATGCCAAGCTCCATGGTACCTTTCAGATATCGAAATATCCTTTTTACTGCTGTAAGGTGCGTCTCAGTTGGTGATGCTTGAAATCGAGCCACCATACATACTGCTTGCAGAAGATCCGGTCTTGTAGCAGTCAAATAAAGCAAGCTTCCTATCATAGAACGATAAGTGGTGTGATCAACGGACGAACCCTTATCATCTTTGCTTAGCTTTGTGTTCGTTGTCATTGGTGTGCTCACTGGCTTGCTGTCTTCCATGTTAAAACGCTTCAGCATTTCCTTGATGTATTTCATCTGTGATATGAAGATACCATGTTTCAGCTGCTGAACTTGTAAACCAAGGAAGAACTTTAGTTCTCCAAGCATTGACATCTCAAATTCTTTCTTCATCTCTTCAGCGAAATTCCTGCACATTTCTTCATCATTGCCACCAAAGATTATGTCATCGACATAAACAATAACGACCAGTTGTTTGCTCAACTTTGTTTTGACATAAAGATTGCTATCAACCAGTCCTTTTCCAAAGCCGATCTTGCGGAGATATAGGTCCAGCCTTGCATACCACGCCCTTGGCGCTTGTTTCAGCCCATAAAGAGCCTTTTTCAATTTGCACACTAGGTCTGAATTTTTGCTAATGAGAAAACCATCAGGTTGCTCAATGTAGACCTCTTCTTCAAGTAATCCATTCAAGAAGGCTGACTTTACATCCATCTGAAATACCTTGAAGGTTTTGTATACATCCAATGCAAGAAACATACGAATGGCTTCCAGACGAGCCACCGGTGCAAAGGTCTCTTCAAAATCTATGCCTTCAACTTGAGCATAGCCTTTACAAACCAACCTTGCTTTGTTTCGTATGACCTGACCATCTTCATTCAGCTTATTCCGAAAGACCCATTTAGTACCAATAACATTCTTATCGGTAGGTCTAGAAACTAGTTCCCATGTGGAGTTCTTCTCAATTTGCTCCAACTCCTCATGCATAGCTTTTAACCAACTTTCATCGAGACTGGCTTCAGCCACAGTCTTGGGTTCAATGGTGGACACAAGTGAGTAATTGCTAACTACACTTTGTCTTGTTTTAACACCGGCCTCAGGATCTCCAATGATTTGATCCTTAGGGTGTTGCTCTACCCAAGTGCTTTTCTTTCTAGGTGTAGCATCCTCTGAGTCATCCTTTGATTTCTCAGAATCATTAGGTTTAGCTACTTCATCATCAATCTCACTCGAGTCCTCATAAACAGGACTGTCATAATGAGTTCCATTCTTTGATTCATAGTTTTCATCAATTCTAACATCAGCACTTTCTATGATTTTTCTGGTCCTTTGTTAAGACATCTGTAAGCCTTACTAGATGAGGAATAACCCAGAAATATACCTTCATCAGCTCTTTCATCAAATTTGCCCGGATTTTGTTCAAGACGCTTGATGTAACACTTGCTACCGAAGACTCTGAAGTGCTTGACTGTTGCTTTTCGCCCAAACCATAGCTCATAAGGAGTTTTGTCTTCATGTGGCCTGATCAAGCATCGATTCTGAATGTATACAGCCGTATGGATTGCCTCCTTCCAGTATTTGTCAGCTAGCTTACTCTCAGTTAGCATTGTACGAGCCATCTCTTGAACGGTGCGATTTTTCCGTTCCACAACTCCATTTTGCTGTGGAGTTCTAGGGGCTGAATACTGTCTTTGAATGCCATGGTGCTCACAATAGTTAGTGAACTCTTCAAATGTGAATTCACCTCCTCGATCAGACCTTAAAATCTTGATACGTTTTCCAAGCATATACTCAACCTGTGCTTTAAACACTTTAAAACGATCAAGTGCTTGATGTTTATGCTTAAGAAACAATACCCATGTCATACGAGTATAATCATCAATGCATAACATAAAATACTTATCTCCATTGGTGCTTTGAGTTCGCATCGGTCCACAGAGATCAGTGTGCACTAGCTCAAGAGGTTTCTTTGAATGATGCTCCTTTGACTTGAACATTACCCTCGTTTGCTTTCCCTTTTGGCAAGAATCGCAAATGGGGTTGGAAGGCTTTTCAACTGTAGACATACCTCTGACAGCCTTTGAATTGCAAATCTTTGACATGTTATCAAAGTTTAGATGCCCAAGGCGTTTGTGCCACAACCAACTTTCCTCTGTCCGACTCATCAAGCAAGTCTTTTCAGCTCCATCTGACAATGTATAGAGATTTCCAGCAGTCCTAGATCCAGTAGCCACTGTTTTGCCGTTGCTACACTTCTTGATAGCAAAACCATTTTTAGTGAAGACAACTTCGTGGCCTTTGTCACAGATCTGGCTCACACTAAGCAAGTTGTGTCTCAGTCCAGACACATATAAGACCTCGTCTGATCTGATCTTGTTTGCCTTTAGCTGAACAACAGCTTTTCCGCAGATTTTGGCACCATAATTGTTACCAAACTTCACTGATCCGCCTTCATAGTGCTGTAATTTGACGAATTTTTCCTTATCACCTGTCATATGGCTTGAACAACCACTATCAAGGACCCATGGTGCTGTCTTCTTTTGTGCATTGAATGCCGTTTTCACAATGAGAGATTCTTTGGAATTACCTTCCCTTTTCTTTGCCCTCCAAGCCTTAACTAACTTGGGTTTCTTTTCAACCTGAAATTGATTAGCTATAGGCAACCTACAATCCCTAGCCAAGTGTCCATAATTATGACACATATAACACTCAATTTTGTGGCTGTTTAGGATTGAAAAAGGATTCCTAGTCACAAGTGGGCTGTTTCTAACATAGAATTTTCAATCAGCTCTTTTATGTCCATATCTATTACAATGATAGCAATAACCATAGAATCTGAACATTCTTCCTTTCTTAGGTGGCTGGTTAAACTCCACAAACTTTTTCTTATTGACCATCTCAATACTAGGCTGAATTTGATGCTTTGTAGCCTTGAGAGGTATGGCACTTTGTTTCATAAACAAAGAAGATGCAGCTTTAGAGGACTCTCCGGTCTCAAATCCAATACCAAATTTATTGTGGAAGGGCTTTTGAACTTTCAGAATTTCATTGAGTTTCATTGTCCCTTCAATCGCTTGGAGTGCTTTGAGTTTTCGGCTACTTTCCAAGTTTTCAGCCTTTGCTCTAGCGATTTCAGTTTCAAGTTTCATAGCCTCTTCCTTTTTGATACTTATTTGATTTTGAAGGACTTCCACCATTCTTTTATATTCTTCAACTTGAGTTTTCAAAGCAATAATTGAACTTTCAGATTCATGAAGAAGTTTCAGATTTTTCTTACTTGTTTTTCGTTCCATGCTAAGCTCCTCAAGTGCGGCAATGAGTTCTTCTTCAAGATTGACCTCAGCCTCCTCTTCCTCTTCCGGCACTTGCTCCTCTTCTTCTTCAACGGTAACCATGAAGAGAGCTTCAGTTGCCTCGGCTGATTCATCATCGTCTGAAGTTTCAGATGTGCTGTCATTATATTGACTGATGAAGCTTTTTGCTTTGCCCCTCTTTCTGAAATTTTTCTTCCACTTACTCTTATCAACATAAGAGTCATCATCATTATTCTCTTTCAGCGGGCACTTCACAGCAAAGTGACCAACACCGCCACAATTGAAGCATTTAAAGGGTAGCTTCCCTTTGTACTTTCCAATGCTTCCTTTCTTCAGCTTTCTAACAAATTGAGCCTCAAGCTCATCATCATCAGTATCAGAATCATGACCAGCAGTCTCTTTTCCCTTTTTCTGAACTTTGAAGGCCGCTTCTCTATCAGATGAAGACGTCTTACCTATGCGCATCTCATAGGCAGTGAGTGAACCATGCAACTCATCCATGGAAAATTCATTCGGATCATTGGCTTCTTCTATGGCTGAGACTTTTGAATCAAACCGGGGAAGAAGAGATCTTAGAACCTTTTTAACGATGACTGGTTCTTTAATCTCCTCCCCTAGTCCACGAATGTCATTCGTGACTTCATTCACTCGTTGCAAATATGAGTCAACATTCTCGCTTTCCTCCATGCGAAGAGATTCAAATTGAGAGCGATGGGTTTGCAATTTTGCTTCTTTGATCTTCTCATCTCCTTCATGAATGCTTTTCAACTTGTCCCATATTTCCTTGGCTGTTTTACATGCAATTACTTTGACCAGCTCGCTGTCCACAAGGCCACTAAAGAGTGCATTCTGTGCCTTAGAGTCGTTGTCTGCTAACTTCTTCGTTGCAGCATCATTGGGTACAATGGCAATATTGTAACCGACTCTGACAGTCTCCCAGACATCATAGCCAAGTGACTTAATGAAAGCAAACATTCTGATCTTCCAGAAGGAGTAATTAAAACCATCAAACAAAGGTGCTTTCTTATTCCCTGTATTCGTTGCCATGTGATTTGACAAGAGATCACCCTTAGCGTGTTAAGCTTTTCAAGGGAACCTTACGCTCTGATACCAATTGTTAGATATCGTGATCACTGAGAGGGGGGGTGAATCAGTGATTGCTTAAAAATAGGTCCAATTTAACAACAAAAGCAAATCAAATCACACAAGGACACCAGATTTAGCGTGGTTCACCAAAAGGCTACGTCCATGGTTCAAAGACTGTCCGAACACCAATCCGGAACAGATCTGAATCTATTTAGTCGCACCAACGACAAAGAGCACCAACCCTTAGTTTCAGATAGCACCAACTATCTAGGAAGCACCTACTCCCTTTAGTTTCAGATAGCACCAACTATCTAGGAAGCACCGACTCCCTTTACAATTTATCTGCACCAACAGATAGGATCACCAAACCCCAGACACCAAGCACCAACTTGATGTTCTACAGAATAAGAATAGAAACCTTTTTCTACAACCCTTCCCCTCTACAATCTCTCTCTCTCAATCCCTTACAAATTGAAATTTAAAAGCATAAACAGAGAGACACTTATCTTATGGACGAAAACACCATCTTCAAGAGCATATCCTCGTCCACACTTGCTGTAGAAACATGCAACACAACTGCACACAGCAACAACACCTTCTTCTCTCCAAAACCCTCTCTTTTCTTCTCTACTTTCTTCTCTTCTTTCTCTCTTGGTGTGTCTTCTTAAAAACGAGCCAATCAAGCCTTTATATAGGTTTTGGTAACCCTAAAGAGTGTTCAAAATAGGCTAGAATTCGTTTAGAAAGAGTCCCAAACGAAATACTTAAGTTTCCTGAATTTTCGTGCAAAACTTCTATTTCTGCGCAACTCAGGATTCCCGTGTGTTTCTACCGGTAGAAATTGCGGTAGAACAGATGAAATTCTCATGTCCAAGCTTCTACTAGAATTTAAGCCACTTCTACCGGTAGTACTTGCGGTAGAACTTTCAGGACAGCCACTTCTACCGGTAGTACTTGCGGTTGACAGATGGAAATCTTAGGATCAGCCTTTTCTACCCCTTTTCTACCCCTGTTCTACCCCTGTTCTACCGGTAGAAATACCGGTTGACAGATGAAATTCTGATTTCCAATACTGTTCTGTTTCAGCTATGTTTTCTCTTTGAAGCTCTATCAACACCACACTTGTGACATTGTGTTGACAATAATTCCAACACAAGATGATACTTTGAGATACTAATCACTTCAATTCTTCATAAAGCTTCTCAAGTCATCTCAAATTCCAACAAGCCCTACTTTACCGAGGAAACGGAGGAGGATCAAACGTTTCAAACGTTTGAGCCAACTGACGAACCTGAGTGGGACACCGGAGACGGTTTCGGTGCCGTCTGAACCTGCTTTAGAGAGAACGTCATCGTAGTAATTCCTTAGATGAACTTTCCTCAATGATAAACATTTTCTTAGTAATTGCTTTATTCATTCTGCAACTTTAACTATTGATGTTTATTTGATTTTTGTGTTGGATTTTATTTATGAACTTTGAATACCAATTGAATAAAGCTTCCATTGCATTTGATGAAATTTATTTTGACTCACCACAGGTTGAAACTTTATGTGGGTCCACTTTTGGAAGCTTGTGTCGTATTAAACACAGGAATTTGAATTTAAAATTTTAATTTTCACGTTTTCCCCAATTCTTATTTTGGGGACGTGACACTACCCGTACACACACACACGTCCACCCACCTATACACACCGCACCACCACCTTTTTTTTTGTTTCTTTTCCTTTTTCTTTCTTCTTCTCCATCTTCTTCTTCTTTCTCCACCTGCGCACCCCCTGAACCCATCTCCTTTTCTTTCTTCTTCTTTCCTTCTCCTCTTCTTCTCCTTCCCTGCATCACTCCATCTCCCTGCAATACCACCCACTACACCTCTTCCCTTGCAGCCCACCTGCACACACACACACAACACCCACCTGCATACACCACGCTCACCCTACACAGAACCCTTGCCCGCCTGCATCACCATACCTGCATCACGCCCCACCAACATCACACCCCACTGCTGCACACAACATCTCCCTGCACCTTCTCTTTCTTCTTCCTTGCTAGCACCACTGTGTCACTGCCCATCTCACACTTACACACACCCGGACTGACTCACTTTCACAAGGCCATTTCAGCACCCACTTTTCTAAACCGAACCCTTGCATGCATGCCTATTTTCTTTTCTTGCATTGAATTTAGGTCAATGTTTTTTTATTTGTTATTATCTCTTTTTATGATATGCCCATGCATCTAATATGATATGCTCATGCACCTAGGTAAATTTTCCATTTTACTGTTTATTCCAATTTGCTCAAACATGCTCATGCATTAAAATATGCCCATGCATTATAACTATGTTGCATCTTATTTCTCTATTTCGTTCTCTTTGTAAAAGTTAGGACTGCGTTTTACTTATCAGCTCATTTTGTTTTCTTTATAAAAAATAGAATTGCATAATTTATAAAAAACAAAAAAAAAAAAGAATCATAGACATTAGTTCGATTAATTAGAACAATTAAGTTAGGCTTGATAATTCATTTTCTTTCTCCCGTTTTCATTAGGATTAGAGAATCTAATTAAAAAGTTCTAAAACAATTAGGTCATTAATGAATAAAGATTAGTAATTTATTACCTTCTCTTCATCCCTTTCATTAGGACTAGGAAAACTAGTTTAGGAGATTTTAGGCTTTATAAATAAAAATAAAACAAAATTAAAAACCTAAAATACAAAAAACAAAGTAAAAGATATTAAAAACCCAAAAATATTAATAAATTGGAGTTAGAAATCTAAACAATGGTTTAGGTTGACCAGGTCAGACTCCAGACCCAGATCTAGGTCTACCCCTAGCCAGGTTAGACTACTTTTAGTTTTTTTTATTTTAATAAGTTAGGCCCCTCTCTCTCTCCGGGCCCCGCTAAGGGACCGGGAGAGCGGATGAGGGCGGTCAGGACCCTAGGATAGGGTAGAGATCCATTAAGGGAAATGGATTAGTTAAGTTAAATCCAAGTAGAAAGTCCCCTAGTTAGGCCCTTCTAGCCCCAATTACTAAAAAATCCCAAAAAAAAAAAAACCATAAAACGAACAAATCAAATCCAAAAATATTTTCTTCTCTTTTCCTCCACCTCCGGTGCCAAATATTCATTTAAACTCAATGATTAAAGGGAAAAGAGGCTGATTAGAAGAACCTGAATTAATGAGAATGACGAGACGAGACCAGTGATTTCACACACCCCAATCTCAGTTTATTTACAACCGGCCCATCATCGGCCACCCTCAATCAATCCCGGCCCAACATCGGCCATTTTTATCTTATTTTCAGCCCATCATCGGCCATGCACTTTTATCACTTGCGTATCGCACGCAAATCGACAAAAATCACAACTCGAAGTTTCATTTGCACTGTTTCTTCGATTCAAAGAATCAGCTTTTCAAACCCTAGGTTGTCAAAGGACACCGAGGGGGGTGCCCGGGAACGGGGCTGATCCCCTTCTAAATATTTGGCACCTTCCCCCCTTATTTTCTTGATTTGTTTTAATAATTTTTAGAATACTTGGATTTAATTTCAATTAGCTTGTATGCCCATAAATGTTGATTTCCCCTGCCTAGCTTACATGACCCTATTATTCAACCCAAATTTGACCCAAATTAAAAGACCCAAATTAAGTAACAAGACAATCGTCGTGTGTTCCCGGCAGCACATTAGACGAGAGGAAGAACCCATCCCATTTTCTCCCACTTTCTTTCGGCTTTCGTGGAAGGACGGTGTTATGGCTGTATCCCTAACTGGCGATTGTGATCCGTCGATTTTGAAGGTAGTCGGAATCCTCATTTTCCATGTAAACTTTTTGATATCTTATATAGTTGAATGGTGATTTCCTTCTCCCGCGGGCGGGGGGATCAAAATTCACATTCGACAACAACATGAAGAGAGAAATCGCAGCATTTGTCTCTTGGTGCATGTCCTGTTAATTGATTAAGGCAGAACATCAGAAGCCTCCAGGCTTGTTACAGCCGTTAGAGATTCCGGAATGGAAATGGGAACACATTACCATGGACTTTATTTCGGGATTACCGTGGACCAGCAGAGGCAATAATGCCATTTGGGTCATTGTGGACCGTCTCACCAAGTCAGCTCATTTTCTTCCGATAAGGACTGGGCAAAAGATGCACATGTTACCTTTAGCACAGTTGTTTGTCACTGAAATTGTCAGTCGACATGGACAACCAGTTTCCATCACTTCTGACAGAGACAGTAGATTCTTCTCGAGATTCTTGAAGACTTTGCATGAGTCTATGGGTACGAAATTACAGTTCAGTGCAACCTATCACCCACAGACTGATGGTCAGTCAGAGAGGACAATTCAGACACTTGAGGATATGCTCTGAGCTTGTGTGTTAGATTTCAAGACTCAGTGGGATGAAACTCTACCGTTGTGTGAGTTTGCTTACAACAACAATTTCCATTCATGAATTGGAATGGCACCTTTCGAGGCATTGTATGGCAGAAGGTATAGGACACCTGTTTGTTGGGAAGAGGTTGGTACTCGCAGCTTTCATGGACCGACTATGGTTAGTGAAACAAGTGACAAAGTCAAGTTGATCCAAGAACGTCTGAAAGTGGCCCGGAGTAGACAGAAGAGCTATGTGGATTCTCACCGAAGCGACTTACAGTTCAAGGAAGGAGATAAGGTTTTCTTGAAAGTGTCACCTACACGTGGAACTTTGAGGTTTGGACAGAAGGGCAAGTTATCTCGGAGATACATCCGACCGTATGATATCGTGAGTAAAGTTGGTGAAGTGGCTTACAGATTAGCCTTACCACCCAAACTCTCCGGCATACACAATGTTTTTCATATGTCAATGTTGAAGAAGTACGTCCCTGACAAATTGCATATACTCCGTTATGAGCCGTTGGAAATTCGAGAAGATGCTACATATGTGGAAAAGCCTAAGCAGATTATAGATACCAAGGAACAAAAATTGAGAACACACACAATTCAGTGGGTCAAGGTACTTTGGGAGAATCATGGACCGGAAGAAGCAACATGGGAACTACGGGATCAAGTTTAGAAGAAGTATCCACATTTACTACCGGAGGTGAGTTTTATTTCATTTGGAGGACCAAATGTCCTAAGGGGTGGAGGATGTAAGACCTCGACACGAGAGACCTTGATTAGTATTAATTAAGTTTTGTTTTAGCTTTAAGTGTGTTTAGTGGTTTTGGTTAAGTTTGGGATTAAAATAGCTTTTATTTTAGCTTTGGGGGATTTTGAGAGCCTTCTTGATTTGTGGGACCCTTTAGGGGTTCTTATTACGAATTTGTGTGAGCTTGGGGGTTTATTCATGATTTCCTAAAATTATGTTTTTAATCCTGTTTAATTTATTTTGTTATTCTCTACAACTTTTATGTTGACATCGTTCTCATTCGAGAGCCCGAAGCCCTACTTTTCTCAATTTGAGGGCAAAACAGTCTTTTTACCCAACATCTGGACACTATTTTCGATGTCACCAAAATCTGCAAAACATATACTTTTTGGAAACTAGATATTTTGTTGATCAACTTTGTCTTCTTCGTCAAAATCATTTGAGGCCCTGAAATCGATGTTTTGAGCCCGAGAAGTACTTTAAGTTACTCCCTCTTTCCTATATATAGGAAACCCTTCCTCTCTTCTCCTCTCATTTGCCCTAATCACTGTTCTAAGAGAGGATCCCAGCAGCCACCTCCTTTGTTCTTCTTGCTTTCTCCTCCAATATCTCCACCATGCCTTGCTCAAATCAAGAAGAGTGCTTCACAAATGTTCTTCATTTTCTCAAGAGCTTCCATTAGGTACCATTTGTGAAGGGATTCAATAACTTTGAGTTGTTCCATTTAGCTAACCCTTCTTTTTGAAGGACTTCCAAGTAAGCTCTCCTCCTAATCTCTTAGATTTGTGTTCTTTTAGTCCTAGAGACTCCATTTCATTATTGGAAAGTTTCATTTTGAATTGATTTGGTTTTGATTTCCAAGGTCTTGTTTTCGGGGTTTTTGTATAGGTTATTGATTTTTGGCTTGAGAGGTGTTTAGTGGCTTGGATTTGCTAACTTTGGACCTAAGGCAAGTGGATAAAATGATTTATTTGATGCTAAATCATATTTATGCATGTTCTTGATTTTTCATTAAGGATTTGAATGGCTTAAATCTTGTTATGACTTGTTTTCTATTGACTTCAAATGCACTAATTAATGTATCTTTCTATCTTATTTTATCTCTTAGAAATGTACATTGATTGTGTTAAAGCTTGAATGGTTATATGTGGATTTCTATGGATGATTTGATGGAAGAATGGATGAGATTGAATAGTGGAATTGTAGTGTTGAATGGGAGTTTTGGTTGATGAAATGAAGGAGTTTTAGCTCAATTTTATTACAGGGATCTGACCCTTAAAAATGAGGAGTGTTTGGAGAAAGAAAGGATTGAAGCAGCTTCAGATTTCACTGTCGGTCAGCCCGTCGGCTAACCGACAGTGAACCGACACTCTCTCGGTTCGAATTCCAGAGAGCTGCATTTTCTGAAAAATTTCTAATGCTGAAGTGTCGACTGACAAACAAGTGACCGACACCAGTTCGGTTAGAATTCCAGTGAGCTGTCTCCCCCTAATTCTGATGCTCGGTCAGCTATCGGTCAGACTTCGGCTAGCCGACAGCCAACCGACACTATATTTTCAAGTGATTGTTTTCGAAGAATCATATGGGATAAAATGGAGGAAGAAAACTCATCATCATAATGTTGTTAAGATCTTTTAAGTTTGTCAATGTACATAAGGTCCAGGAATGTTTTTAATTCTTAAAGAGTACCAAATGCATATCAAACCTAACATACGGAACCCTATTTACATTGATTCAAATCTTGAACCTCTAACACTTGGCCCGTAAAGTATAGAAATCCATATGTACTTGTTTTTATCGAATTGCACTTATATATTTCCAAGTTTCATGTCTTATGACTAGACTTGTCCCGAAAGTATTGTTTTAGCATATTGCTAGTCCGTTTATGCCCGATCCGATTCTAATGTGCTTTTGTGCCTATGGGCACTCTATCCCATTATATGTATTCGCTGTTTTGATTTCTCGCATGTGACCTATGAGTCGGCGCCACTAAGCTTAGATAACCTCATCGGTTTGATCGACCGATTTAGAGATCCCCCTTCCGTTATACTGGCTGCAGCATGGATCTCGCCTCGCCCCGATATACCCGGTTCACTACCGTGGTCCCGTATAACATTATATGTATTTATATTTAATCGTTGACTCTCCTCACCTTGTGTGATTGAGATCAACGTCCCGATGTACTCTCATCACTTTAGTGAGAGAGGATTTAGCTTCATGTGGTTGCCATCTTGCTAGTTCCCGAATCATTGTTACCTTACATGTTTTTATTGCATATGTACCTCTTTTAAATGATTTATCCTTCTTTTATGAAATTCATTATTTATACAGGTTTCAATATATTTCCAAATGTATCATTGTTTAAAATTATTGTTATATCTTTTCACCCACCTGCCAGACCGTTGTGTTTGATCCATTTATTTTGGTACTCAGGTCCCGAACCCATTGCCATTGAGGAGCCTGAGGAGGCGCTTGATGAACCACAATGAGTAATCGAGTGGCAAGCGGATGATGTCATGTAGACATCCGATCTAGCTTTGAGAACGACATTTTTTGGGTTATGATTAACATCTTTTGGGTTTATTTATTTGGTTGTATTGATCTTTGTTGACCATTATTTTTGGGGCAATTAAACTAACTGATCTTTTGTATAAACTTTAATATTTACCTTTGGGAAATGCTAATGATTGTTGCTCACTTTGATACTTTGTCATTATGTTATGAATTAGTCTTGTATATGAAATGAAATTATTGGTATGTTCATGATTTGTTACACACTTTCGCAATCCCGAATATGTTTACATGTTTTTGTGAGATGATTTGTATTGAAATCCTCACTGCGGAATCCTATGGGAAATCGCGTACATGGATGAAATGTTTCCCTTTAACCGTATACGCATGGACCATCTTATTTTCATTGATGGGTTATACTTATGTTTGATGGTTGGTGCATATGATATTTCTAGTACTTTGATGAAGTGAAAGAGGTCTTGGGTTTTTTCATATTTTTATAGAAAAATAAGCCACTTTCTAAAAGAAGAAATTGATTTTTAATGCTATATCATGTGGATCTTGATGCCTAGCTTGGGTCTTGATCTGAAGTTAAAAAAAAAAAAGCAAACTGAACAAGTAATTTTGGAGGAAAAATATATTTTTGGTTGCTTAGTGAATTCGGATGCCTTAATCAACTTTATCACTATTGATTGTTTGTATGTCAGTATTTGCTTGCTTTTGTTATTCTTATTCTCTCTTTGGGGGATAATAAAGTTTTCTTGATTCGTTCTTTTTGGTTCGACCCATATTTTCCACTTTCTAAAAAAAAAGCATTTGTGCACTTGCGGTATTTTAAGATTGATATTGATCACATCAAGTTTATGCCGCCATTGTCGGGAGGCTAATTCAAGAGAAATCTTCTATTTAGAAGTTGTAAGTGCCTAAATATTATGGACTTTGTAATGGGGATTATGTCGAGTCTGATGCTCCTTCGAAGATGGTGAGTGGCCTGGAAACCTGAAAGGGGAGAAGATTAGGAAGTCAAAGGACCCTGGCTGTGGGCAGCATAAGACTCTCCGATGCCTAAGTCAGTATGAGAACTGGACAATAGGATAGAGATAAGGGAGAAGAGAGACATAGTAGCAGCTCTCAGGTTGTGATTGTGCGTACCTGTGATGGAGATCATTCCTTTATTTATAGAGGAGGAAGCCTACGTTGCATGGCGGGGCTCATGATGACGTCTTAGCACTCCCAGGGGTGCTATCACGTCAGCCCACTATACATTAAATGGCAGTCCGACAACCCACTATACATTAAATGGCAGTCTGATCAACCCATTATGCATTAAATGCTGGTCTAATCGGGCCTTACCATATCTGACTTTTGGCACTAGTCCCATCTGGCCTGGCCTGGAGCCATACCCTGATGGGATGTAGCCGCTAGATGCCGCTCTGTCAGGAGTGAGGGGCGGCCAAGATGGGTTTGTCAGACTCAGCTAGATATCCGTGAAAGTACAGCCGTCGGCATCCATCTCGGCTAACAGTCTGGCTCTGGTGCCGAGCTGAGTGGTCGAGGTGAAGACTTCGTGTCGAGGTCGAGGGTGCCCGAGACCATAAACGGTCTCGGGCTCGGATAATGCATTAGTAACGTTTGCCCAAGTCAAGGTGTGATTAGCCGACACTAGCACCGAACTTAGTATAACCTCAGTACTTTGGGAGACATCCCCACACAATCGCTCCCTAGCTTCCGACCTCACGGAGTTTGCCAACTAAGTGAGGTCGGGAGCTACAAGACGGGAGATCCTTCTGGAGTAGAACTCATCTCGGTTTCAACCGCTGACGTTTGAAATTTCTAATTCTTTGAATTTATTTCCACTATTTCTCTTTTAAAAAAAATATAAAAAATCAGATTTTTCATTTTGGATTCAAAATTGAGAAACCTTGATCCTTTCCTATCGTTCATCGTGCTTGCAGAAATGTTGAGCCTGTTCGACTAAGGTTTTGGGCCATCGTTTCTCTTCGATGAGTTCATTAAAGATCTAAAAAAAAAAAACAAAAAAACAAAAAAACAAAAAATCAGATTTTTCATTTTGGATTCAAAATTGAGAAACCTTGATCCTTTCCTATCATTCATCGTGCTTGCAGAAATGTTGAGCCTGTTCGACTAAGGTTTTGGGTCATCGTTTCTCTTCGATGAGTTCATTAAAGATCTAAAAAAGAAAAAAAAAACTAAAAATAAGATTTCTCATTTTGGATTCAAAATTGAGAAACCTTGATCCTTTCCTATCGTTCATCGCGCTTGCAGAAATGTTGAGCCTGTTCGACTAAGGTTTTGGGGCATCGTTTCTCTTCGATGAGTTCATTAAAAATCTAAAAAATAAAATAAAAATAAAACAATAAAAAAAAACAAAAAAAGACATAGACCACTAAGGTTAAACCAACTGCGTTCTTTGATCATGGTTGATTCAAGAAAAGATTTGTCCAGAGTGTGGAGACAGCTTGACTGTTCTAGGCAATCAATTGTACCCGTCGCTTTATGTAATGAATGGAGATTCAATATAATTGAAGTTTTCTTTGGCTAATATCTGGATCACTTTCCTTGTCATGCATGTTTTCGCTTTTCAAATATTTTGCATAAGTATGTGAGCTCTGTTAGGGAATTTGTGTATTGCAATTTGATGGATGCATCATCATCTTAGCATCTCATGAATTTTCATACATGCATTGAGTTAAAAATCTTGAAATCTGGATTTATACATGCATTGTTTTAAATATTGCAAATCTTATAGTTTGTGCATGTTTTGGTTTTCAACATTGGATGCATTTGTTTTTGAAAAGAATTTATAAATCAAGCTAGCCTATGTTTTAAAGTTTCATATTATATTTGGCTTTTTATGTTTCATGGTTTTAAAAGCACTTAGATGATTTAAAATCATGTTTCCAAGCTTGGTTTAGTGGCCCAAAAATCTCCACAAAGATTCTCTTTAAAAAATGCAAGTTGGGATTTTTTTTCCTAAAGCCGTCGGACAACTGACAGCTGGATGTCGGTCAATCGACATGTGGACCGAGGTCAATCGACAGATGTTCTCGGTTCCAATTCCAGAGAGCTCAAAATTTCAGATTTCTATACTGTCGGTTCGGGTTGTCGGTTCGTGTCGGTTAACCGACAGATGTACAACGGTTAATTTTTTGACCGTTTGAACTTGACCGTTGTAGTGTCGGTCGACCGACAGGTAGCCGTTGGCAGCTTTTTTCTATAAAAGCAAGCTCATTCCTTTGGCCAAAGTTGATGATTTTTAAGCCATTCTTGAAGAGCCTTGAGGCCAAAGAAAGGGGAAGAGCTAAGGATGGCTAATAGGTCATTAGGAAAAGCTAAAGCTTGGATTAATGAAGTTAAAACACCAAGTACGCTTTGCCTTTTGTTAATCATATGTTTTATGCTTTGTCTAAATTATTGGTAAATAATTTTAAGCATATTAACTATGATGTGTTGAATCCTCTACTTCCTTTAATCTTTGATTTTATATCATAGGATTCTTCACTTAGATTCAAACAAAGTTTTGTTTTAAAACTTTACAAATCATGTTTTATGAAAATCTTTGATTTCCTCTTCAGCATGATTCTATTTCTTGTTTGAATCTTCTTTGTTGTTTTCATACATTTAAACCTTTGTTAAATTAGTTTTTGAAAACAACATTGCACATGCATCACTTGATTAGTCTTAATCATATTCATACAACTTGTGATCTTTAGATTTTCATATCATTCACAAGTTTGTAATTGTTCAAGTGATTTGCATTTGACTTCAATCATATCTTTTATGTGATTTAAACTTTGAAATGCTTTAAGCATAAAATTCATTGGACTTAATTTTATCTTGATTGAAGTTCTGCTACACACACACACCTCATGAGCATTCATCTTTGCATTTCTTACTGTGTTGTGTGAGTTTGTTTTACAATTTCATATCCGCCTATTTAGAGGTAATTTTATTTGAGCATAATTGTAATCTCTTAGAGTATTTTGTGAAAATACTTTCTTTAGAGAAATCATTTGATTGTAAGGTTATTGCTTAGCCATATAAAAGCATTGTGTATAGGTTGTTGTTTAGCCTAGAAAAACAACATTGTAAGGTTATTGCTTATCCTTGGAAAGCATATTGTAGAGGTTATTGCTTAGCCTTTTGAAAAGCATAAATAGTGAAAATCCGGTGGGGTGTTGAGTCACAAGCCGGTAGTGGATGTAGGCATTGAGGCCGAACCACTATAAATCTTTGTGTAGTGGTGATTGTTTTGTTTAAGATTCCGCATATTGTATGTTAATCATCACATGTGACTAGTTACTTGTAAAGAAATTAAAATTGGTCATAATTAGTCATTAAGTGTAGATCACCCTATTCACCCCCCCTCTAGGGTTAGGATCCCTTGGACTTTCAAAGCATGTTCCTTGTTTTCATTTCCTCATGCATTTAGTTATTTTAACTTAAATGGAAATGAATTTTGTTATAGGCAATTTGCATCTTTTAGTTTCATTCTTTTTATATGCAAATGTCTATTGGTTTCTTGTATGGTTGCATTACTAGTTACATTTGGAGAAACCATACTAGAACTCTCAAATCCATCCCTTATACTTACTAGTCTTTTTTTTTGGATGGTTATGATGTTGATTCATGTGTATTTTTCTTATTGGTATCATTCTTTAAACATGTTTCAACTTCATAGTAGTGTTCTTGATCATATGAACATCTTTGAAATTCATTCCTTGTATTTCATAGTTATATCTATTGTTTGATGGATTTCTTAGATATTGAATTCATATGATCTTGACACTTTGAAAATTGCATGCTTTACAAAGTTATATCCTTTTATACAACTTCTCTTGTTCATCACTATGCTCATTAGTCATATCATTAAAAGTGATGAATAATCATTTTATGATGCTTGTTGGGATTTTGTGTTTGTCGCATACTTGCTCTTAATCATGTTTCATATTCAATTGGTAATCAATTGGTATCATTTTCAATTAGTATCTATATCCAATTGGTATCATATCTTGAGTTTGTGATAGACCTTGTGTACATTGGATTGAACTTGATAGTAATATGTCTTTTGTTCCATGTCACATTCCATTAGCATCATAATCTTCATGATTGCCACCTCTCTTGCACTTATAGGTAAATCACATGATCACCATGTTTATGTTTTCATAATTTTGGTTGGTTAATGGTGAGGTTTTGGCTTCATGATTGAACTTCATTCCATTCCTCTTGTGCATGATAGTTATATATAATGATTGTATGAAATGAATTCAAAACCTTACATAGCTTACGATTTTCATAGTTAAATTGTTTGATGCTATGTTTGAGTTAACCCCATCTCATCATGGATAGCTCTATTTTGGATGAACCCTAATAGGTGTATTCCCTAACTCCAATTTAGAGTGATTGAGTTAATAGTTTTATCCTTGAATCTTAATTGATATTTTTATTTATTTCAATTGATATCCATGATAGTTTATCTCCTTTTGACCTTGCTCTTTAATTATCCTATAGCTTATCCGTCAATTGGCATCTTTATATTGGTAATTTGATCAATTTGTACTTTAATAGTCAATTATCATTATCAATTGGTATCTAATTCTTCTCTTGAAGTTAACCCTCAATTGGTTAAACCATCTTCTTCTTGCACCTATTAGTTAAATCCTTGTCAAAAGTTTGACAAAAGAAGAGTATGGATTGAGGGGGAGTAAACCTTCTAAGGAAGCATTAGAGTTGATCAAATTCACCCTTATATTGGCTTTGTACCCTTATAGCCTATCTACCCATGCATGATGCCTTGTTATATATTTCATTTTCGATTTCTCTTGTTAACAGGTGCTACTAAAGGTATTTTCCTTATTTCATGTGTGTAGGTACCTCTCTTCAATTGATACCTTTGCAATTTAATGGCAAAGGGGGAGAACGTTCTCAAGTTTAATGGCAAAGGGGGAGAAAGAGTGATCAAGATACCCAAAGGGAGAAAATGCATGGTCATAGGGGGAGAAGATGATAGAAGAAAGAGCTTGGAAGCTAAAGAAGATGCTTGGTCTAAAGAAAGGAAGATGAAGAGAAAGCTTGAAGATTGATCAAGCTCCAAGCATCAAGAAGAATGAAGCTAGAGCCCAACCTAAAGTGAAGATGCGTCCAAAGAGATTTCAAGGATTGTCCAGCCAAGGAGGAGCTGAAGACTATGTGTGAAAATTCAGTGTTCAGCAAGGTTTGCCAACATATTGAAGGTTTGCCATCAAATTGCAAAGGGGGAGATTGTTAGGGATTTTGTGTATTGTAATTTGATGGATGCATCATCATCTTAGCATCTCATGAATTTTCATACATGCATTGAGTTAAAAATCTTGAAATTTGGATTTATACATGCATTGTTTTAAATATTGCAAATCTTACAGTATGTGCATGTTTTGGTTTTAAACATTGGATGCATTTGTTTTTGAAAAGAATTTATAAATCAAGCTAGCCTATGTTTTAAAGTTTCATATTATATTTGGCTTTTTATGTTTCATGATTTTAAAAGCACTTAGATGATTTAAAATCATGTTTCCAAGGTTGGTTTAGTGGCCCAAAAATCCCCACAAAGATTCTCTTTAAGAAAATGCAAGTTGGGATTTTTTTTCCTAAAGCCGTCGGTCAACCGACAGCTGGATGTCGGTCAACCGACATGTGGACCGAGGTCAATCGACAGATGTTCTCGGTTCCAATTCCAGAGAGCTCAAAATTTCAGATTTCTATACTGTCGGTTCGGGTTGTCGGTTCGTGTCGGTTAACCGACAGATGTACAACGGTTAATTTTTTGACCGTTTGAACTTTACCGTTGTAGTGTCGGTCGACCGACAGGTAGCCGTTGGCAGCTTTTTTCTATAAAAGCAAGCTCATTCCTTTGGCCAAAGTTGATGATTTTTAAGCCATTCCAGAAGAGCCTTGAGGCCAAAGAAAGGGGAAGAGCTAAGGAAGGCTAATGGGTCATTAGAAAAAGCTAAAGCTTGGATTAATGAAGTTAAAACACCAAGTAAGCTTTGCCTTTTGTTAATCATATGTTTTATTCTTTGTCTAAATTATTAGTAAATGATTTTAAGCATATTAACTAGGATGTGTTGAATCCTCTACTTCCTTTAATCTTTGATTTTATATCATAGGATTCTTCACTTAGATTCAAACAAAGTTTTGTTTTAAAACTTTACAAATCATGTTTTATGAAAATCTTTGATTTCCTCTTTAGCATGATTCTATTTCTTGTTTGAATCTTCTTTGTTGTTTTTATACATTTAAACCTTAGCTAAATTAGTTTTTGAAAACAACATTGCACATGCATCACTTGATTAGTCTTAATCATATTCATACAACTTGTGATCTTTAGATTTTCATATCATTCACAAGTTTGTAATTGTTCAAGTGATTTGCATTTGACTTCAATCATATCTTTTATGTGCTTTAAACTTTTAAATGCTTTAAGCATAAAATTCATTGGACTTAATTTTTTCTTGATTGAAGTTCTACACACACACACCTCATGAGCATTCATCTTTGCATTTCTTAGTTTGTTGTGTGAGTTTGTTTTACAATTTCATATCTGCCTATTTAGAGGTAATTTTATTTGAGCTTAATTGTAATCTCTTAGAGTGTTTTATGAAAATACTTTCTTAAGAGAAATAATTTGATTGTAAGGTTATTGCTTAGCCATATAAAAGTATTGTGTATAGGTTGTTGTTTAGCCTAGAAAAACAACATTGTAAAGTTATTGCTTATCCTTGGAAAGAATATTGTAAAGGTTATTGCTTAGCCTTTTGAAAAGCATAAATAGTGAAAATCCGGTGGGGTGTTGAGTCACAAGCCGGTAGTGGATGTAGGCATTGAGGCCGAACCACTATAAATCTTTGTGTAGTAGTGATTGTTTTGTTTAAGCTTCCGTATATTGTATGTTAATCATCACATGTGACTAGTTACTTATAAAGAAATTAAAATTGGTCATAATTAGTCATTAAGTGTAGATCACCCTATTCACCCCCCTCTAGGGTTAGGATCCCTTGGACTTTCAAGCTCGGCTTAACGAATCTGATTTGCGTGCCCCGAACGTATGAGAACGTATTGCCGCTCTGTTCACTGATCAAGCTTGGACAGAAGGAAGCGGGATGTATTAGAGCTCTGTAGGGGTAGGTGCCGAGCTGCCCCCATGTTGGTCCTGGATAACAACATTAGGATCGCTACCTCATCGATAGGCATGTAGAGGCCGCGCCAGCAATCCAGGCATGAGTGCCGAGGCGCTCACATAGCACAAAATGGAGAAGACCCATTGGCTCGTCGCCAGGGGCGCGCCGGCAACCTGGCAAGAGTGTCGAGGTGCTCATATAGCACGAAATGGAGAAGACCCACTGGCTCGTCGCCAGGGGCGCGTCGGCAACTTGGCATGAGTGCCGAGGTCTCACATTGCACGAAATGGAGAAGATCCATTAGCTCATCGCTAGGGGCGCGCCGGCAACCTGGCATGAGTGTCGAGGTGCTCACATAGCACGAAATGGAGAAGATCCACTAGCTCATCGCTAGGGGTGCGCCGGCAACCTGGCACGAGTGGCGAGGTGCTCACATGGCACGAAATGGAGAACTGAGTCGTATAGTCCCTTAAGCGCTGTTGGAGAGTTCTATTTTATGGAGAGAATTGAAGGAGACAAGGAACAGAGTGCTTTTATTACTCTTCAAAAATAAGTTACAATTCAGAAATAGAACTTCTTGACATGCGTTGCATTCCACGGTCATGGCAATTGTTTACCATCCATGTTCTCAAGTTTGTAAGCTGAACGACCGCAGACGGCGGTGACCTTTAACGGTCCGTGCCAGTTTGGCGCCAACTTGTCGTGGTTCGGATCTTTGTCCTGCGGGAGGGACTTCTTCAAGACGAGTTCCCTGACTAAGAATTTCCTTTCCCTGACCCTTTGGTTGTAGCCCTTGTTGACACCAAAAATGTCACTTTGCCTCTTCAAGATCCAAAGAGCTACATGAAGTCGCAACTTGCCATAAATAGGCAATGCTACTTCCAAAAAATCAAATCTTGTTAGAATCAAACAAAAACTGCAAGATCCTTCAAGACAGAAAAAAGAGGAGTACACAAGAAGTTTCGGGCCATTTCAAAATCATTTGGCCTAACTTCGCTTCTCCGGTAGCTGAAAAGGAGCTCCCGGTGGCGAAAGCATCGGAGACACCAAATCTTCGATCAGAGCCGATGGATGGTCTCAAAATACATCCAAAGGGCTACACGTCGAATTTCAGGTCATTTCGACAACATTTGACCAGACTTTGATGCTCGGAAGCTAAATCAGGCCTCTCGGCGATGAAGCTCTCCGGGACCATGGTTTCCAAGACAAAGCCTATGGATCATCTTAAAATGATTCCAATAGGCTCCCTGTCAAATTTCAAGTCAATCGGACATCGGTTGACCGCACATCAAGCCGCGACATCTTCATCGCGACAAAAGCAAGTCTACTAGTGATAGGACCCCAAACGGCTTCAAAACTCAAACAAAAGCCTATGGTTGGTCTTATTTATTGCTCAGCAGGCTTCACACCGAATTTCAGGTCATTCCGACATCGTTTGACCCAGTTTCAGCTTCTGACGGAAAATCGGCAGCTCTGCGCGACAAAGTCTTTGCTTTCTCAGAAAATTGGAAACTTTGCTAAATAAAATGCAAGGATTCTCATCAGGTTTTCTACAGGGAAATCAGGCCAATAAATGATAAAAAATGTCAAGGAAAAATACAGAAGAAAAAAGAATAAAAAAACAGCAAAAACGGACACAAAACGGGACAAAAGAGGGGAAAACCCCCCAGGATCGCAGACCCCTGCGACCCTGGGGCCCGGGATCGCCCGGTGGGCCCCGGAAATCCCATTTTTCATTGTTTTTTCGCGATTCGAAGCGTCCGACCTCTGGTATTTTCCAAAATTCGTACTTTTGAGACACCACGTCCTCTGACATCCGTCAAAAACACGGGTCAATCATCAAGAGTATCGAAATCAACATTGATCGCCAACCGGTCAACCCAAAAAAGTGTGCTTTCTACCCGACCGATCGAGAGATCGACAGGACAGATGGCACCGACCCGCTGTTGGCAACCAACACCTGAAGCTACATGGTCATCCGATGTCGATCTACATGAAAATCCATCGATGATCATCGCCAGAAGAATCCCAAAAGATGCAGCACGGCCCGTGACTCTGCAACTGCTCGGCGACCACTTAATGCGATTAATTGACTAGCTTTATTACAGTCATTAATCCATTTCTTTGGATGGCCCAATCAGAAGCAAGCATCCGGGAGTTACAAGTCAAGAGATTCATGGCATTTAACCAATGAAACTCCTCCCATCATGGCGATTAAAGGCGATTAAATGCCCTAAATCTTTTCCGGCCAATCAGAAGCCAAGAAAAAGGAGTTACAAAATAAAGGAATTAAATCCTGTAACTCCTCCCATTATGCGGTTTAATGACAATAAAAGCCCATAAACCCTCCTAAATGGCTACCAAAAAGCCTATAAATAGGAGAGCACTCCAAGAAGAAAACACAGCACAGACAACAGAGAAAACACACAACAGACTGCAGAAAATCAGGAAACTCAGACAGAAAAAGGCATCAAAGAGAGAAAACTCTGCGGAAATCCTACACCGACCACCGCTACAAGGTGACAAAAGTCCCTTGGGGGGTACCCCCCCCAAGGTCCTTGCCTTCTCCTTCTGCCTCCAATGGCTTAGACGTGGCTTTTCAGCCCATCTACTTAGTTTTTTATTAAACATAGGACCTCCTTTTGACCCTGCATCAACCCTCGCACAACTAATCAAGCCTCTCGGCGGCGAGAACCACCGAGGCCATCACTCATCAGATAGAGCACATGGATGACTTCAAAATGCTTACGAAGGGCTACACGTCAAATTTCAGGTCATTTCGACAACATTTGATCAGACTTTGACGCTCGGAAGCCAAATCAGGCCTCTCGGCGGCGAAGCTCCCCGGGACCATGGTTTCCAAGACAGAGCCTATGCATCAGCTTAAAATGACTCCAATAGGTTCCCTGTCAAATTTCAAGTCAATTGGACATCGGTTGACCGCACATCAAGCCACGACATCTTCATCGCGACAAAAACAAGTCTACTAGTGATAAAACCCCAAACGGCTTCAAAACACAAAAAAAATCCTCTAGTTGGTCTTATTTATTGCTCGGGAGGCTTCACCCCAAATTTCAAGTCATTCCGACATCGTTTGACCCAGTTTCAGCTTCTGACGGAAAATCGGCAGCTTTGCGCGACAAAGTCTTCGGCTTTCCCGGAAAATTGGAAACTTTGCAAACCAAAATGCAAGGATTCTCATGAGGTTTTCTACAGGGAAATCAGGCCAATAAATGATCAAAAATGTCAAGGAAAAATACAGAAGAAAAAAGAATCGAAAAACAACAAAAACGGACGCAAAATGGGACAAAACGGGGGAAAAGCCCTCCAGGGTCGCAGACCCCTGCGACCCTGGCCTAGGGTCGCCGGCGACCCTGGTGCCGGGGATCACCCGGTGGGCCCCGAAAACTCCATTTTTTGCCATTTTTTCGCTATTCGAAGCGTCCGACTCCTCTGATTTTCCAAAATTCATACTTTTGAGACACCAAATCCTTTTACATCTGTCAAAATCACGGGTCAATTGTCACGCCCCGAGCCCGAGATTTCACACATCCCGAGGCGCGACACACGCCCGCGTGGAAATTCGAGTCAAACTCATTGACTCTAGGTCCCCACGTACGGAATTTACCCACAGGATATCACGTGTGAGGTTTATATTTTTTAATATACCTGTATAAATCTGTCAAATAGATATCCAATTAACATACCACAATCATCAAGATATAGAGCATAAGGGTCCATGAGCATAGATTTAAAGATCCAAGTTCAAGAGGTAGAGATAGAAGAAGTAAGTTAATTAAGTTTACAATCCCAAAACTAACAAGTTTATAAGCTAATACAAAATATGTGGCAATCCTAGCCACGGTCAGTGGGTCATTTAACGTCCAATCTCCTCGTACGGATGTCTAGAAAACATCATCGGGAGTCCACTCTGCTACGTTGTGTGGAGGTTCCTCTTCCTCAAGGATCTCCGGGGCAATGGCGTCGACATATTCACCTGTAACGCCAAGTGTAGCACCATTAGACTAAGCTAAGCAAGACAAAACATATACAGTCCATATAACATGTATCAAATGAATAGTCAGACAGGTGTAAATCATAAGAGATCAAGGAATAATCACTAGGCATATCAGTGCATGAATTTAGCATGAGACATACGAGTCATAGATAACAGATAAATATATTAACAAACTAGTTGGCACATCCACATAAGCTATGTTCTCTCAAGTTAGTCATATAACATGAAATAAAATGAGAGCAGAATATCAGGACAGAACAGGGCGGTGCTACTAGGAGACAGAGGTACCCAGAATTCTCCATCGTAGACCTAGGGTGCCAGTAAACCCTCAGAATATATTCCCATCTGCAGAGGGCCAAAAGTTTACTAAACCCACACTTAGCCGGGTCCGACTTAGATAGGGTCGAAGCTAAGTGGTGCCGACTCATAGAGTGCAATATACATACAACAGAGCAGGTGCAGGACAGTATAAATCAGATACAGGACATATACAGGACATATCATATGGGTAACAAATCGGAACTTACTGAAATATACTGAACAAAGCCAGAAATAAATGTAACATGACACATGTGTAACAGAAAATACATAACTGGACAGAAGCATGATCAAGTCATACTAGAATACTGGAAACGAAATGCAATGCATGTACATACAGATCATATACGGAGTCAAGATGTAAGTCAAGCCAAGCCTACGGTCTTGGGAACACATGTGGTCTTCACCGTCCAACTCAGGGTAGTATTAAGAGTTCGACATTATCGGGCTACGAGGACCCCTTGGCGTTACATAATTTGGATGTCGAATCCCTTAATAGAACACATTTGGCACGGTTACAATCCGAAGAACACAATGCCCTTTTTGAGGGTACGGGTGCTCAATCCATATCCACAATTAAACAAACCCAGTGGTCATGATAAAAGTTCAGGGTGCACATCCTACAGGTCCATCTATCAGGCCAATCAATTAGAACAAGCTACGGTCCAATGTCCGGCTCATGGAAACGTCCATTTGTCACAATTATGTAAAATCCAACATATAATCTTTTCCAAGGCTCAAATCAAATAAAATCACTTTTTGTTGGGTTCTACACATCATGAGCTTTCCAACGGTATGTAGATCTCCAAAAACGGACTTACGGTTGAAAAGTTATGGCCATTGGAAAATCTGCAAACTGCAAGTATCAGGTTCGCTTGAGCGTCCAAATGGTCGCTCGAGCGTGTTAGATATCGCGATCACTGAGAGGGGGGGGGGGGGTGAATCAGTGATTCCTTTTTCAACAGGTCCAAACTAACAACAAAAGCAAATCAAATCACACAATGACACCAGATTTAACGTGGTTCACCGAAAGGCTACGTCCACGGTTCAAAGACTATCCGAACACCAATCCGGGACAGATCTGAATATATTTAGTCGCACCAACGACAAAGAGCACCAACCCTTAGTTTCAGATAGCACCAACTATCTAGGAAGCACCTACTCCCTTGAGTTTCAGATAGCACCAACTATCTAGGAAGCACCGACTCCCTTTACAATTTATCTGCACCAACAGATAGGATCACCAAACCCCAGACACCAAGCACCAACTTGATGTACTACAGAATAAGAATAGAAACCTTTTTCTATAGCCCTTCCCCTCTACAATCTCTCTCTCTCAATCCCTTACAAATTGAAATTAAAGCATAAACAGAGAGACACTTATCTTATGGACGAAACATCATCTTCAAGAGCACATCCTCGTCCACACTTGCTGTAGAAACTTGTATCACAACAGCACACAGTAACAACACTCTCTTCTCTCCAAAACTCTCTCTCTTTTCTCTTCTCTTCTTTTCTCTCTCTGGTGTCTTCTTAAAACGAACCAAACATGCCTTTATATAGGTTATGATAACCCTTAATTGTGTTCAAAATAGGCTACAATTGGTTTAGAAAGAGTCCCAAACGAAATAGATAAGAATGCTGAATTTTCATGCAATACTTCTGTTTCTGCGCAACTCTGGTTCCCGTGCTCGGTCGACATCCTGCTGTGCTCGGTCGACAGCATACACTGTCTGGAAACAGACAACTATCGCGCTCGGTTGACATCCTGGGGTGCCGGTCGACCGAAGACACACTGTGTCACGAAAATAACTGGGAGCAGTCTGAAACTTTTTCTGCAGGTTTCTCTTGCTTCGGTCGACCGCATGGGGTGCCCGGTCGACCGCATGCTCTGCTTCAGGAATTCTGAATTCCTGACTGTTTCAACTCTTATTCTTCTTTTAAGCTTTATCAACACCAGCCTATTATCTTCATGCTTGTAACAATGTGTTGACAAGAATTCCAACTCAAAACCATACTTGAGATACTAATCACTTCAATTCATCAAAAGACTTCTCAAGTCATCTCAAATTCCAACAATCTCCCCCTTTGGAATTGTTGGCAACACTATTGGAACTTCAACACTTAGAAACTCTAGTTGATCTTCATGAAGCTTCTTCAGAACCATAGTCTCCCCCTGTCTAAAAAAAAATCAAGATCTCTAACACTCTTGATACCAATCTCCCCAAAGTTATCATAGCATAACTTCTTCTAACATAGCTTTCTCCTAGCTTAAGTCTTTCTCCCCCTAGCTTAAGTCTTTCTCCCCCTTTGACAACAAGTCCAAAGGGACCAACGAAGGAGCGAATTGGATATTCAAGGAATACTTTGCTCCCCCTTTTAAGCCCATCTCCTAAGGATTAGGAGAGTGAGTAACTCCTAATTTTTTCGGAGATACTCGAAGACTTCTTTTGGCAGAGGTTTTGTGAAGATATCAGCAACTTGCTCAGTAGTTGGGACATATTCCAACTTTACCTCACCATCTGCAACCTTTTCCTTGAGAAAGTGATAGCGAATTGCTACATGCTTCGTTCTAGAATGTTGAACAGGATCCTTGGAGATGTGAATTGCACTTGTGTTGTCACAGAGGATCGGCGTAGGATCCGTTGTCGGAACTCCTAGATCAGAGAGCATTTGCCGCATCCATAACACTTGTGTACAACAAGTTGCCGCTGCAATATATTCCGCTTCCGCTGTAGAAAGGGATACTGAATCTTGTTTCTTACTGTGCCATGCCACCAACCTGTCACCGAGATAGAATGCACCACCGCTTGTACTCTTGCGATCATCTATACATCCAGCCCAACCGGCGTCAGAGTATGCAACAAGAGTAAAGGATTTGCCTTTAGGATACCAAATGCCAAGCTCCATGGTACCTTTCAGATATCGAAATATCCTTTTTACTGCTGTAAGGTGCGTCTCAGTTGGTGATGCTTGAAATCTAGCCACCATACATACTGCTTGCAGAAGATCCGGTCTTGTAGCAGTCAAATAAAGTAAGCTTCCTATCATAGAACGATAAGTGGTGTGATCAACGGACGAACCCTTATCATCTTTGCTTAGCTTTGTGTTCGTTGTCATTGGTGTGCTCACTGGCTTCCTGTCTTCCATGTTAAATCGCTTCAGCATTTCCTTGATGTATTTCATCTGTGATATGAAGATACCATGTTTCAGCTGCTGAACTTGTAAACCAAGGAAGAACTTTAGTTCTCCAAGCATTGACATCTCAAATTCTTTCTTCATCTCTTCAGCGAAATTCCTGCACATCTCTTCATCATTGCCACCAAAGATTATGTCATCGACATAAACAATAACAACCAGCTGTTTACTCAACGCTGTTTTGACATAAAGATTGCTATCAACTAGTCCTTTGCCAAAACCGATCTTGCGGAGATATAGGTCCAGCCGTGCATACCACGCCCTTGGCGCTTGTTTCAGCCCATAAAGAGCCTTTTTCAACTTGCACACTAGGTCTGAATTTTTGCTAATAGTAAAACCATCAGGTTGCTCAATGTAGACCTCTTCTTCAAGTAATCCATTCAAGAAGGCTGACTTTACATCCATCTGAAATACCTTGAAGGTTTTGTATGCAGCCAATGCAAGAAACATACGAATGGCTTCCAGACGAGCCACCGGTGCAAAGGTCTCTTCAAAATCTATGCCTTCAACTTGAGCATAGCCTTTACAAACCAACCTTGCTTTGTTTCGTATGACCTGACCATCTTCATTCAGCTTATTCCGAAAGACCCATTTAGTACCAATAACATTCTTATCGGTAGGTCTAGAGACTAGTTCCCATGTGGAGTTCTTTTCAATTTGCTCCAACTCCTCATGCATAGCTTTCAACCAACTTTCATCGAGACTGGCTTCAGCCACAGTCTTGGGTTCAATGGTGGACACAAGTGAGTAATTGCTAACTACACTTTGTCTTGTTTTAACACCGGCCTCAGGATCTCCAATGATTTGATCCTTAGGGTGTTGCTCTACCCAAGTGCTTTTCTTTCTAGGTGTAGCATCCTCTGAGTCATCCTTTGATTTCTCAGAATCATTAGGTTTAGCTACTTCATCATCAATCTCACTCGAGTCCTCATAAACGGGACTGTCATAATGAGTTCCATTCTTGGATTCATGGTTTTCATCAATTCTAACATCAGCACTTTCTATGATTTTTCTGGTCCTTTTGTTAAGACATCTGTAAGCCTTACTAGATGAGGAATAACCCAGAAATATACCTTCATCAGCTCTTTCATCAAATTTGCCCGGATTTTGTTCAAGACGCTTGATGTAACACTTGCTACCGAAGACTCTGAAGTGCTTGACTGTTGCTTTTCTCCCAAACCATAGCTCATAAGGAGTTTTGTCTTCATGTGGCCTGATCAAGCATCGATTCTGAATGTATACAGCCGTATGGATTGCATCCTTAAAGTATTTGTCAGCTAGCTTGCTCTCAGTTAGCATTGTACGAGCCATCTCTTGAACGGTGCGATTTTTCCGTTCCACAACTCCATTTTGCTGTGGAGTTCTAGGGGCTGAATACTGTCTTTGAATGCCATGGTGCTCACAATAGTTAGTGAACTCTTCAGATGTGAATTCACCGCCTCGATTAGACCTTAAAATCTTGATACGTTTTCCAAGCATATTTTCAACTTGTGCTTTAAACACTTTAAAACGATCAAGTGCTTGATGTTTATGCTTAAGAAACAATACCCATGTCATACGAGTATAATCATCAATGCATAACATAAAATACTTATCTCCATTGGTGCTTTGAGTTCGCATCGGTCCACAGAGATCGGTGTGCACTAGCTCAAGAGGTTTCTTTGAATGATGCTCCTTTGACTTGAACATTACCCTCGTTTGCTTTCCCTTCTGACAAGAATCGCAAATGGGGTTGGAAGGCTTTTCAACTGTAGACATACCTCTGACAGCCTTAGAATTGCAAATCTTTGACATGTTATCAAAGTTTAGATGCCCAAGGCGTTTGTGCCACAACCAACTTTCCTCTGTCCGACTCATCAAGCAAGTCTTTTCAGCTCCATCTGACAATGTATAGAGATTTCCAGCAGTCCTAGATCCAGTAGCCACTGTTTTGCCGTTGCTACACTTCTTGATAGCAAAACCATTCTTAGTGAAGATAACTTCGTGGCCTTTGTCACAGATCTGGCTCACACTAAGCAAGTTGTGTCTCAGTCCAGACACATATAAGACCTCGTCTGATCTGATCTTGTTTGCCTTTAGCTGAACAACAGCTTTTCCGCAGATTTTGGCACCATCATTGTTACCAAACTTCACTGAACCACCTTCATAGTGCTGTAATTTGACGAATTTTTCTTTATCACCTGTCATATGGCTTGAATAGCCACTATCAAGGACCCATGGTGTGTTGGATACCGCGATCACTGAGAGGGGGGGGTGAATCAGTGATCTCTAAAAACAGGTCTAATTCAACAACAAAACAAGTCAAACCACACAATGACACCAGATTTAACGTGGTTCACCGAAAGGCTACGTCCACGGTTCAAAGACTGTCCGAACACCAATCCGGGACAGATCTGAATCTTATTTAGTCGCACCAACGACAAAGAGCACCAACCCTTAGTTTCAGATAGCACCAACTATCTAGGAAGCACCTACTCCCTTGAGTTTCAGATAGCACCAACTATCTAGGAAGCACCGACTCCCTTTACAATTTATCTGCACCCACAGATGGGATCACCAAACCCCAAACACCAAGCACCAACTTGATGTAAGAACAGAGTAGAAGATTAATTCTGTCTACAGCCCTTCCCCTCTACAATTCTCTCTCTCTCAATCCCTTACAAATTGAAATTAAAGCATAAACAGAGAGACACTTAACTCATGGACGAATCACCATCTTCTAGAGCATAATCCCGTCCACAATTGCTGTAGAAAGATGTAGCACAACAGCAACACAGCAACAGCACCAGCACACAGCACACTCTTCTCTCTTCTCTTCTCTCTTTTCTCTTCTCTTCTGATGTGTTTATGAACGACCCAAGCATGCCTTTATATAGGTTTTAATAACCCTTAATTGTATTCAAAACGGGCTACAATTCGTTTAGAAAGATTCCCAACGAAATAGATAACTGTGCTGAATTTTCGTGCAAAACTTCTAATTCTGCGCAACTCTGGTTCCCGTGCTCGGTCGACATCATACTGTGCTCGGTCGACATCATACACTGACTGGAAAACAGACAATTTCGAGCTCGGTCGACATCCTGATGTCCCGGTCGACCGAAGACACACTGTGTCACGAAAATAACTGAGAGGTGCCTTTTTCTGTTTTCTGCAGGTTTCTTCTTGCTCGGTCGACCGCATAAAGAGCCCGGTCGACCGCGTGCTCTGCTTCAGGAATTCTGAATTCCTGACTGTTTCAATTATGTTTCTTCTTTTCAGCTCTATCAACATTAGCCTATTATCATCATGTTTGTGACAATGTGTTGACAAGAATTCCAACTCAAATCAATACTTGAGATGCTAACTTCTTCAATTCATCAAAAGACTTCTCAAGTCATCTCAAATTCCAACAATCTCCCCCTTTGGAATTGTTGGCAACACTATTGGAACTTCAACACTTTCAACTCCAGCTTGCAGCTCTTCCAAGTTCTTTTCAACACTTACTTGGAACCAATTCTGAAATTCTGAAATAACAACCATGCAATTTCAACAATCTCCCCCTAGCTTTCATAGCCTTACATCTCTCCTTGCTATCATAGCATAACATCTCTCCCCCTTTGACAACAAGTCCAAAGGGACCAAACCGAGGAGCGAATAGGATATTCAATGAATGCATTGCTCCCCCTTTCAAGCACAACTCCTACGGTTTAGGAGAGTGAGTAACTCCTAACTTTTTCCGGAGATACTCGAAGACTTCCTTTGGCAGAGGTTTCGTGAAAATATCAGCCACTTGCTCAGTTGTTGGAACATATTCCAACTTGACCTCTCCATCAGCAACTTTATCTTTAAGAAAATGATAACGAATTGCTACATGCTTCGTTCTAGAATGTTGAACAGGATTCTTGGAGATGTGAATTGCACTCGTGTTGTCACATAGGATCGGCGTAGGATTCGTTGTAGGAACTCCTAGATCAGAGAGCATTTGCCGCATCCATAACACTTGCGTACAACAAGTTGCCGCTGCAATATATTCCGCTTCCGCTGTCGAAAGGGATACTGAGTCTTGCTTCTTACTATGCCAAGCAACTAATCTTTCTCCAAGATAAAATGCGCCGCCGCTAGTACTCTTGCGATCATCTACGCATCCAGCCCAATCGGCATCAGAATATGCAACAAGAGTGAAGGATTTTCCTTTGGGATACCAGATACCAAGCTCCATAGTACCTTTCAGATATCGAAAGATTCTTTTCACTGCTGTAAGGTGCGTTTCAGTTGGTGCTGCTTGAAAACGTGCAACCATACATACTGCTTGTAGAAGATCTGGTCTTGTTGCAGTCAAGTAGAGCAAACTTCCTATCATAGAGCGATAGGTGGTATGATCAACGGACGAGGCCTTATCATCTTTGCTAAGCTTCGTGTTCGTTGTCATTGGTGTGCTCACTGGCTTGCTGTCTTCCATATTGAACCGTTTCAGCATTTCCTTAATGTACTTCAATTGTGATATGAAGATGCCATGTTTCAGCTGCTGAACTTGTAAACCAAGAAAGAACTTTAGTTCTCCAAGCATTGACATCTCAAATTCTTTCTTCATCTCTTCTGCAAAATTCCTGCACATCTCCTCATCATTGCCTCCAAAGATTATGTCATCAACATAAACAATGACAACCAGCTGTTTGCTTAACTCAGTTTTGACATATAGATTGCTATCAACAAGTCCTTTTCCAAAACCGATCTTGCGGAGATATAGGTCCAGCCTTGTATACCACGCCCTTGGCGCTTGTTTCAGTCCATAAAGAGCCTTTTTCAACTTGCATACTAGATCTGAATTTTTGCTGATGAGAAAACCATCAGGTTGCTCAATGTAGACCTCTTCTTCAAGTAAACCATTCAAGAAAGCTGACTTTACGTCCATCTGAAATACCTTGAAGGTTTTGTATGCTGCCAATGCAAGGAACATACGAATAGCTTCCAGACGAGCCACCGGTGCAAAGGTCTCTTCAAAATCTATGCCTTCAACTTGAGCATAGCCTTTACAAACCAACCTTGCTTTGTTTCTAATGACTTGACCATCTTCATTCAGCTTGTTCCTAAAGACCCATTTAGTACCAATGACATTCTTATCAGTAGGTCTAGGAACAAGTTCCCATGTGGAGTTCTTCTCAATTTGCTCCAACTCCTCATGCATAGATTTCAACCAACTTTCATCGAGACTGGCTTCAGCCACAGTCTTGGGTTCAATGGTGGACACAAGTGAGTAATTGCTAACTACACTTTGTCTAGTTTGAACGCTTGCATTAGGATCTCCAATGATTTGATCCTTAGGGTGTTGCTCTACCCAAGTGCTGTGCTTCTTAGGTGTAGAATCTTCTGAGTCATCCTTTGATTTCTCAGAATCATTAGATTCAGCCATCTCATCATCAATCTCACTCGAGTCCTCATAAACTGGACTGTCATTATGAGTTCCATTCTTTGGTTCATAGTTTTCATCAATTCTAACATCAGCACTTTCTATGATTTTTCTGGTTCTTTTGTTAAGACACCTATATGCCTTGCTAGTAGAGGAGTAACCCAGAAATATACCTTCGTCAGCTCTTTCTTCAAATTTGCCCGGATTTTGTTCGAGCCGCTTGATGTAACACTTGCTGCCGAAGACTTTGAAGTGCTTGACTGTTGCTTTTCTTCCAAACCATAGCTCATAGGGAGTTTTGACTTCATGTGGCCTGATCAAGCATCGGTTTTGAATGTATACAGCCGTATGAATTGCCTCTTTCCAATACTTGTCGGCCATCTTGCTTTCACTCAGCATCGTACGAGCCATCTCTTGTACGGTGCGATTCTTCCGTTCCACAACTCCATTTTGCTGTGGAGTTCTAGGGGCTGAGTACTGTCTTTGAATGCCATGATGTTCACAATATTTAGTGAACTCTTCAGATGTGAACTCGCCTCCACGATCAGACCTTAAAATCTTGATACGTTTTTCCAATTGATTTTCAACCTGTGCTTTAAACACTTTAAAACGATCAAGTGCTTGATGCTTATGCTTAAGAAATAATACCCATGTCATACGAGTATAATCATCAATGCATAACATGAAATACTTATCTCCATTGGTGCTTTGTGTTCGCATCGGTCCACAGAGATCAGTGTGCACTAGCTCAAGAGGTTTCTTGGAATGATGCTCCTTTGACTTGAACATAACCCTCGTTTGCTTTCCCTTTTGGCAAGAGTCGCAAATGGGATTGGAAGGTTTTTCAACTTTAGACATGCCTCTTACAGCCTTTGAATTGCAAATCTTTGACATGTTGTCAAAGCTTAGATGCCCAAGGCGTTTGTGCCACAACCAACTTTCCTCTGTCCGACTCATCAAGCAGGTCTTTTCAGCTCCATCTGACAGTGTATAGAGATTTCCAGCAGTTCTTGATCCAGTTGCCACTGTTTTGCCGTTGCTACTCTTCTTGATGGCAAACCCATTCTTTGTGAAGATAACTTCATGACCCTTGTCACAGATCTGGCTCACACTAAGCAGGTTGTGTCTCAATCCAGACACATATAAGACTTCTTCAGATCTGATCTTGTTTGCCATAAGCTGAATAACACCTTTTCCGCATATTTTGGCACCATCATTGTTGCCAAACTTCACTGAACCGCCTTCATAGTGCTGTAATTTGATGAATTTCTCTTTATCACCAGTCATATGGCTTGAACAACCACTATCAAGGACCCATGGTGCTGTCTTCTTTTGTGCATTGAATGCCGTTTGCACAATGAGAGATTCTTTGGGACTACCTTCCCTTTTCTTTGCCCTCCAAGCCTTAACTAACTTGGGTTTCTTTTCAACCTGAAATTTTGTTAGCAATAGGCAACCTACAATCCCTAGCCAAGTGTCCATAATTATGACACATATAGCACTCAATTTTGTGGCTACTTAGGATTGAAAAAGGATTCCTAGTCACAAATGGGCTGTTTTTTACATAGAATTTGCAATCAGCTCTTTTATGTCCAAACATATTACAATGAAAGCAATAACCATAGAATTTGTATCTTCTTTGTGGCTGGTTAATCTTCATTACCTTTCTAACAGGAATGGACTCCTTTCTAGGTTGAGTGGGCTTCATAGTGTTAGAAGGTGCAGTGACTTGCTTCACAAACTCTTTCCTTTTAGGAGGTGCAATCTTAGAGGATTCTCCTTTCTCAAATCCTAGACCAAATCTGAAGTGGGCTGGTCTTTGAACTTTCAGTAGTTCATTGAGTTTCATAGTCCCTTCAATCGCTTGGAGCGCTTTGAGTTTTTTGCTATTTTCCAAATTTTCAGCCTTTGCTCTAGCGATCTCAGTTTCAAGTTTCATAGCCTCTTCCTTTTTGATACTTATTTGGTTTTCAAGGACTTCTACCATTCTTTTATATTCTTCTACTTGAGTTTTCAAAGAAATAATAGAACTTTCAGATTCATGGAGAAGTTTCAGATTTTTCTTACTTGATTTGCGTTCCATGCTTAGCTCCTCAAGTGCGGCTATGAGTTCCTCTTCAAGATTGACTTCAGCCTCCTCATCCTCTTCTGGATCTTGCTCTTCTTCTTCTTCAACAGTGACCATGAAGAGAGCTTCGGTTGATTCATCATCGTCTGAAGTTTCAGACGTGCTGTCATCTTGTTGACATAGAAAGTTTTTAGCTTTGCCCCTTTTTCTAAAATTTCTCTTTCCTTTACTCTTTTCAGCATAAGAGTCATTATCATTGTCTTCTTTTAGGGGACACTTCGCAGCAAAGTGACCAACACCGCCACAATTGAAGCATTTAAAGGGTAGCTTCCCTTTGTACTTGCCAATGCTTCCTTTCTTCAACTTTCTAACAAATTGAGCCTCAAGCTCATCATCATCAGAATCAACATCATGACCAGCAGTCTCTTTTGCCTTTTTCTGAACTTTGAAAGCGGCTTCTTTATCAGATGAAGACGTCTTTCCTATGCGCATCTCATAGGCAGTTAGAGAACCATGTAATTCATCCATGGAAAATGCGTTCAGATCTTTGGCTTCTTCGATGGCTGAGACTTTTGAATCAAACCGGGGAAGAAGGGATCTTAGAACCTTTTTGACGATGACCGGCTCTTTAATCTCCTCCCCTAGTCCACGAATGTCATTCGTGACTTCATTCACTCGTTGCATATACGAGTCAACATTCTCGCTTTCCTCCATGCGAAGAGATTCAAATTGAGAGCGATGGGTTTGTAATTTGGCTTCTTTAATCTTCTCATCACCTTCATGTATGCTTTGCAACTTGTCCCAAATTTCCTTGGCTGTTTTGCATGCAATTACTTTGACAAGCTCGCTGTCCACAAGGCCACTAAAGAGTGCATTCTGCGCCTTGGAGTCGTTGTCTGCCAACTTCTTCGATGCTGTATCATTGGGTACGGTGGCAGCATTGTAACCGGCTCTGACAGCCTCCCAAACATCATAGCCAAGAGATTTGATGAAGGCTTGCATCCTAATCTTCCAAAAGGAGTAATTAGAACCATCAAACAGAGGTGCTTTCATATTCCCTGTATTGACTGCCATGTGATTTGACAAGAGATCACCCTTAGCGTATTAAACTGATCAAGGGAACCTCGCTCTGATACCAATTGTTGGATACCGCGATCACTGAGAGGGGGGGGGGGTGAATCAGTGATCTCTAAAAACAGGTCTAATTCAACAACAAAACAAGTCAAACCACACAATGACACCAGATTTAACGTGGTTCACCGAAAGGCTACGTCCACGGTTCAAAGACTGTCCGAACACCAATCCGGGACAGATCTGAATCTTATTTAGTCGCACCAACGACAAAGAGCACCAACCCTTAGTTTCAGATAGCACCAACTATCTAGGAAGCACCTACTCCCTTGAGTTTCAGATAGCACCAACTATCTAGGAAGCACCGACTCCCTTTACAATTTATCTGCACCCACAGATGGGATCACCAAACCCAAACACCAAGCACCAACTTGATGTAAGAACAGAGTAGAAGATTAATTCTGTCTACAGCCCTTCCCCTCTACAATTCTCTCTCTCTCAATCCCTTACAAATTGAAATTAAAGCATAAACAGAGAGACACTTAACTCATGGACGAATCACCATCTTCTAGAGCATAATCCCGTCCACAATTGCTGTAGAAAGATGTAGCACAACAGCAACACAACAACAGCACCAGCACACAGCACACTCTTCTCTCTTCTCTTCTCTCTTTTCTCTTCTCTTCTGATGTGTTTATGAACGACCCAAGCATGCCTTTATATAGGTTTTAATAACCCTTAATTGTATTCAAAACGGGCTACAATTCGTTTAGAAAGATTCCCAAACGAAATAGATAACTGTGCTGAATTTTCGTGCAAAACTTCTAATTCTGCGCAACTCTGGTTCCCGTGCTCGGTCGACATCATACTGTGCTCGGTCGACATCATACACTGACTGGAAAACAGACAATTTCGAGCTCGGTCGACATCCTGATGTCCCGGTCGACCGAAGACACACTGTGTCACGAAAATAACTGAGAGGTGCCTTTTTCTGTTTTCTGCAGGTTTCTTCTTGCTCGGTCGACCGCATAAAGAGCCCGGTCGACCGCGTGCTCTGCTTCAGGAATTCTGAATTCCTGACTGTTTCAATTCTGTTTCTTCTTTTCAGCTCTATCAACATTAGCCTATTATCATCATGTTTGTGACAATGTGTTGACAAGAATTCCAACTCAAATCAATACTTGAGATGCTAACTTCTTCAATTCATCAAAAGACTTCTCAAGTCATCTCAAATTCCAACATGGTGCTGTCTTCTTTTGTGCATTGAATGCCGTTTGCACAATGAGAGATTCTTTGGAATTATCTTCCCTTTTCTTTGCCCTCCATGCCTTAACTAACTTGGGTTTCTTTTCAACCTTAAATTGGTTATCTATAGGCAACCTACAATCCCTAGCCAAGTGTCCATAATTATGACACATATAACACTCAATTTTATGGCTGTTTAGGATTGAAAAAGGGTTCCTAGTCACAAATGGGCTGTTTCTAACATAGAATTTGCAATCAGCTCTTTTATGTCCATTTCTATTGCAATGAAAGCAATAACCATAGAATCTGAACATTCTTCCTTTCTTAGGTGGCTGGTTAAACTCCATAAACCTTTTCTTATTGATCATCTCAATAATAGGCTGAATTTGAAGCTTTGTAGACTTGAGAGGTATGGCACTTTGTTTCATAAGCAAAGAAGGTGCAGCTTTAGAGGACTCTCCGGTTTCAAATCCAATACCAAATTTATTGTGGAAGGGCTTTTGAACTTTCAGAATTTCATTGAGTTTCATTGTCCCTTCAATCGCTTGGAGTGCTTTGAGTTTTCGGCTACTTTCCAAGTTTTCAGCCTTTGCTCTAGCGATTTCAGTTTCAAGTTTCATAGCCTCTTCCTTTTTGATACTTATTTGATTTTGAAGGACTTCCACCATTCTTTTATATTCTTCAACTTGAGTTTTCAAAGCAATAATTGAACTTTCAGATTCATGAAGAAGTTTCAGATTTTTCTTACTTGTTTTTCGTTCCATGCTAAGCTCCTCAAGTGCGGCAATGAGTTCTTCTTCGAGATTGACCTCAGCCTCCTCTTCCTCTTCTGGCTCTTGCTCCTCTTCTTCTTCAACGGTAACCATGAAGAGAGCTTCAGTTGCCTCGGCTGATTCATCATCGTCTGAAGTTTCAGACGTGCTGTCATTATATTGACTGATGAAGCTTTTTGCTTTGCCCCTCTTTCTGAAATTTTTCTTCCACTTACTCTTGTCAACATAAGAGTCATCATCATTATTTTCTTTCAGCAGACACTTCGCAGCAAAGTGACCAACACCGCCACAATTGAAGCATTTAAAGGGTAGCTTCCCTTTGTACTTTCCATTGCTTCCTTTCTTCAGCTTTCTAACAAATTGAGCCTCAAGCTTTTTTTTTTGCTAAATGGTTAATTTGTATTGAAAGAAGAGAGAAGGGCTAGAAGCCCCCAAAAAATACAAAAGACTGCACAAGACAGAAACAGCCCAAAAACCCAACCAACCCAGATAAATACATAGGAACCTTCAAAACAGGGAAAAGGCAGCAGAGACAGGAGGAGCTGCAGATCGCCGAACAGAGGAGACAGAACTTCACCCAAGAGAAAAGAGCTTGGAGCCATCAACCTACTGAGTTCACTGAAAAGGAACTAGCAACAGAGAAACAGGCAGCAGCAGAAGCTCAGACTTCTTAGAAGGGAGGCTACCAGATTTGGAAAACATGCTCCAAGCATTAATCAGGAAGGGAAACCAGCAACCAACTTATCAGGAATGGGAGAGAGCTAGGCACGGAACTGTGTCTCGGCCAGCCTTGCTGAATAGCCTGAAGAGGCAGAAATAGCTCGGGAGCCAGGAGCTCATACTATACCCAGGCCGAACTGAGGAACCATTGAGTGGAGCAGGAATGGGCGCCTCCAGCAGTAGACTCAAGCTAAGAAAGACCTCTGAGCATGAAGGAAGCTGTCCTCTGAGCTTATAAACAGATCCATATAGCAGGCATAGGGAATCCAAGAGGAGGAATAGAGAGGCTAGGAGATGAACTATGGTCAAAAGTTGTTGTTAGACAAAAAATGTATAAACAGCTGAAGAGTCCTGCCAGAAAAAGGTTTGATGATTGAACTGAGAGAGGAGGAGAGAATCTCTTTCAGAAGAGTCTTGACCTTCGTCTGAGAGGCTCTTAAGTTCCTGTGAATTTGGTCATTTCTACATTTCCAAATAACATAAGTAGTGGAGAAGAAGATGGAGGAGATTCCAAGCCTTGCTATCCTGTCACAGCTAGATGAGAGTCTCTGCCAAATTGCTGAAGGAGAACTAGGGGCTGCACTATTAACACCTGCTGCTTGAAGAATCCATCTCCAATGGCCAGAGGCGAAGGGACAGAGGAAGAAGAGGTGAAGCGCTGTTTCAACACTCTGGTTGCAGAGACAACACCTGGAAGCTAGACTGATTCCTGTGGCTTGAGCCCGGTCATTTGTAGGAGTTTTGCAATGCATCAGACGCCAGGCAAAGAAGGACACTCTCGGACTAATGAGGTGGTTCCAAACCAGGGGAGCCCAGATTTTGTGGGGCTGGGAGTGTCTAATTAACTGGCAAGCTTCTTTGAGAGAGAGGTCTTTCCCTGGGTGGCTTTTCCAATAGATGGAGTCATCTTTTGCAGGGTCTATTGAGATAGACTGGACGGCACTCTTTAAAGCATCTTCCACCTCTGTTTGAAGGCCTGAAGGCAAGTTCCAGGCTGATCCATCCCAGAGAGTGCTGACAGTCTGATGAGGGGGAAAGGAGAAGGAGGGGAACTGTTCTGCCAGGCTTGTCTCTGAAGACCAAGAGTCAAACCAAACGTCTGCCAAGTTTCCTTTCCCTACGATCCATTTACTTCCTTCTTGAATGATGTGAGCTACCTTCCTGATTTTTCACCAGACACAGGAACCAGATTTGGTTGTGGCCGAGCTCCATAAGGTTACCCTGGGGAAGTACCTCCCTTTCATCCAGTCAGCCCAAAGAGAAACTGATGTAGCAGCTGACCATGCTAGCTTGACAAAGGAAGCTCCGTTGTGATCGTGAATTCTCCTGATACCAAGACCACCCTCAAGGGTTGGAAGACACACCAAGTCCCAGCGGATCTGACTCCTCTTGGATACAGAAGCTGCACCCGACCATAAGAAGTTCCTCATTATACTTTCTAAGTGGTTTGTTACTGACTTCGGGAGAGGGAAGACCATTGCAATGTGAGTGGGTAAACTGCCCAGCACATGCCTAATCAGGATAGTTCGACCTGCAAAGGAGAGTAGCCTGGACTTCCACCCGACTAGCTTGGAGAGGAACCTATCCACCATAGAGTGAAGGTGATGTCTTTTCGGCGTACCTATAATCAGGGGAGCTCCGAGGTAAGAAGAAGACAGAGGATGATCCTGAAGGTTAGTGATGGAGAGGATCTGTCTTTTAGTCAACAGGCTACTCTTGCCTAAGAAAAGTTTACTTTTTGCCACATTGATGTGTTGCCCCGAGCTGAATTGATACTTTTCTAGGAGTTGTTTAAGAGCCATCAGACCTTTCTTGTTGCCTTTCAAGAAGAGCAGAATATCATCAGCATAGAAGAGATGGCAGGGGGTCTTAGGCACTGAGGAAAGAGGGAGAACCAGCCTAGAGGAAACCAATTTGTGAATGTTAAGGCTGAGAATTTCCTCTGCTAATATAAAGAGGTAAGGGGATAGGGGGTCCCCTTGTCTAAGACCACTATTGGAGTTAAAAAAGCCATAAGGCACTCTATTAATTAGGACAGAGCCTTTTCCAGAGCAGACACAGGCTTTTACAAGATTAATCCAGCTATTGGAGAACCCAAAGAAGGCTAGAGCTTTAAAGAGGAAGGCCCAACTTAACTTGTCAAAGGCTTTAGATATGTCTAGCTGCATACAAAGAGACCCACCTCTAGTCTTCAAGCGGAGGTATTGAAAGAGCTCATGAGCTAAGGCAATGTGTTGATGGATTGATCTTCCTTTTACAAAAGCTGCTTGGTTTAGAGAGATTAGAGAGGGGAGGATGAGAGACAGTCTGGAAGCTAAGATTTTGGACATGATTTTGTAGGAGAAGTTGAGAAGACTAATTGGCCTATAATCAGTAAAGGAGACTGGCGAAGTTGATTTAGGAATCAAAGCCAGAAGTAAGCATTGGAAGCTTTGTATAGATTGCCAGATGAGAAGAAGTGTTTCACTGCTCTAATAATTGTCCCTCCTGTGATCAGCCAGGTGGCAGTGAAGAAGGAACCAGGGAAACCATCTGGCCCTGGGGAGCTATCCGCCTTCAAATCAAAAACTGCCCTCTTAATTTCTTCTTCATCCGGAATTCTTGTCAGGAGGAGGTTCATGTCAGAGGATACTTTATTGCTCTCTAATTCAAAAAGGCTCTCATCAGGATCAGGGTGACCTGACTGAGCTAGTCCTGAGAAGTGACCGACTGCCAATTGCTGGATTTGGGTTGGGTCCTCTATCCAATTACCATTGGATTGGATTTTGTCAATTCTGTTAACTGCCCCACGAGATTTTGCATAGGCATGAAAAAAGGCTGTGTTTCTGTCTCCCTCTTTCAGCCATCTCACTTTTGATTTTTGGCGCCAGTGGAGATCTGTAATTTGTAGCCAATTGTGAAGAGTAGATTTGGCCTCCGAGAGAGCCTGGTGAAGAGAGTCAGTTGGACCAGCATCCAGCCTTGCTTGGATTTCCAGCACATTCCTTTCCGCCTCTTGAGTCTTGAGTCTGATGTCTCCGAAGACTGTCTTGTTCCACACTTTGAAGACCTGCTTCATTGCTTTCAGATTTTGGGCTAGCACATATTGGGGATGGCCCTCTATGTCTGGCTTCCAGTTTCCCGCAACAAGACTATTGAATTCCGGGTGTAGCGTCCACATAGCTTCAAATTTGAAGGGGGCATTTGAAGGAGAGGGGCTCTGACTGTGAGAGAGAAGCAGGGGGCAATGATCAGAAGAGACCTTTGGCAGGTGGGAGAGCAGAGGATCAGATGAGATGGCTGTCCATTGGTGATTGCATAGGGCTCTGTCTAGTCTTGCTGCAACATAGCTTGTGCCTCTGCGGTTGTTAGACCAGGTGAATTTGTTTCCAGAGAAGCCCATGTCCTGCAGGCCCGAGGCTAGCAGCATCTGTTGGAAGTCTGTGTTTAGGCGAGAAGGTCTGAGACTAAGTTTTTCAGAGGCAGAGATGATGGAGTTGAAGTCTCCGAGCACGCACCAAGGGATATTTGAAGAAGCTTGAGAAGTTAAGTAATCCTAAAGCTCTCTTCTGCAGATATAATTTGTGGAGGCATATATTCCAGTGATGAGGCTTTGGGTAGCATTGGCAGGGTTAGTGAAAGACAGGGTTAAGAATTGGCTGGAGAATTCCAATAAGGAAAATTGGTAGGCAGAAGTTGTTTTGAAAAAACACCAAATGGAAGCAGCTGATTGATTGGAATTAGAGAAGAAGCCATCAAAGCCAAAGATTGACCTCAAGGAGGGAGGGGGAGAAAGGGTCTTTGGTTCCGAGAGAAAAATGATATCTGGTGAGTGAGAAGAAATGAGATGATGGAGAGTCCTAAGGGTAGGGGAATTTGCAATTCCCCTACAGTTCCAGTAGAGGATTTTGATCATTTGGAAGTTGAGGGGAGAGAGGGAGGTCCATTTGAGCTTCTGGTCAAAGGGCGGGAGGAGGAGGCCTTTTTATTTTTTATTTTGGTTTTCTTTCTGTTAGAGGGAGTGGAAAGGTTTGCCTCTGAGGATATTTCAGCAGGAGGGGGGGAATTTGTGGGATCAGAGGAAGGCAAGGTGTGAGAGGGAGAGGGGGGAAGGGGAGGGGAGGGGACTGCATCTGTTGGTTCTATGAAGGAGCATTTATCCAGTATGTCAAAGGGGTTTGTGGTGTCTAGTGCAGGGGCAGGAATTCTATCTAGGACTTCCAAGAAAATCTCCTTGGGTAGCTGATCAAGTCTGGAGTTTGACTGAAGAAGATGGTCAGAAGAGGAGGAGGGACTGGGGGAGCCAGGGGGAGGGAGAGGGGGGGGGAAGAGAAACAGGGTCCTTTTGTTGGTTCAAGGAGCTGCCTGGAATATAATGGTCAAGAGGGTCCACTTGGTTTGAAGCTGGAGCTGACTCAGACTCAATGGGGGATACTGAGATTGGAGTAGGATGGTCTTGGGGACCTGGCTCTGGAGTTGGAGACTTACCCAGGATTCCCTGGCTATTTTGGCTCTGTAAGGTTGAGGATCTAGGGACAGTTTTGCAGAAGGATTCTGAGTGTCCATGGAGAAGACAGAGGGAGCATGGCAGATTTTCATAGGAGACAGAGAGGAGGACTTCCTCTTCTCCAGCTAAATCCGCCTTGATTTCTGTTGGTTTAGGTCTGGAGAGATCAATGTTAACCAGGATTCTTGCAAAAGAGAGAATTTTTTGGGAGGCTGTGATGTCATCCAGTTTCAAGGGAGTGCCTATGGAGCTTGCTAAGGAGAGAAGGATGTTTGAACTCCAGCAGTGGTAAGGGATGCCATATATACGGATCCAGACTGGGTGGAGATTTGGCCATTCTACAGAGCCTTGACCAGGGAACCAGGGGAGGAGAAGAAGTTTTCTGTTCTGCAGGCTGTGGGGAGATTGAGACAGGGCCAAGTCTCGATCTTCCTTTGAGCTAAATCTGAAGATAAAATGACCTTTATCTGTAAGGGAGATCAGACATGGTTTAGATAGGTTCCAATGTGAGTTGGCTTGGGAGGTCAGCCATTCCACAGTCGGTCTTCTTCCAATGAATTTGCCTATTGCTGCATTTGAGAAAGAGTTTTTGCTTGGCTCAATCATGGAAGAAGGAATTTTCATGACTATCTGACCATCGATTAGAGAGGAGGATGGGTAGTCTGATGGGGCTATCGGTTTTGAATCGGGGAAAAGGTCTAGCCATGAACTAGGTGGGGGCTTAGATTGTTGGACCAGGTTTTGGTTGGAGACAGAGTTCAGGAGAGGAGCTAGTTGTTCTGTGGGAGGGCTGGGTGATATGGGAGGAGGGTCTGGGGGTTTCAGAGGAGGAAGGGGTAGGGATTTACCAAAAGCTGTACTGAGGAGACCCGCCAAGTGGTTATGCAGAGTAGTTAGCTGAGCTTCATCCCATGCCTGAGAAGGTGGACGGTCTGGGATAACTGTTGAGAGCTGAGACAAGGTTTGAGACCTTGAGCCCGATGTTAAGGAGCTGATGGACTGGGCAGGATGGATTTGCTGGGGCGATTTTGGTAGGAATGACTCTGGCGAGTGGGCTGCCGTGGTGATTGTTGGCCGAACCAAAGTTGCTATAGGCTGGGAGCTGGGTAGAGGGGGGAAATCTGAAGAAAGAAAGGGGAAGGAAACTTCAGATTGATGGGGTTCAATTGCAGAGGAGTTAGAGAGGATTTGGGGAGGAAGGGAGCGAAGGTGAAGGGGAGGGTTAGGGCTTGCAGGGTTAGGGCTTGCAGACATGACTTGCTCGACGCAATTGCTTGTTAAGATAGGATGATTGAGCCTCAAGCTCATCATCATCAGTATCAGAATCATGACCAGCAGTCTCTTTTCCCTTTTTCTGAACTTTGAAGGCCGCTTCTCTATCAGATGAAGACGTCTTACCTATGCGCATCTCATAGGCAGTGAGTGAACCATGTAACTCATCCATGGAAAATTCATTCAGATCCTTGGCTTCTTCTATGGCTGAGACTTTTGAATCAAACCGGGGAAGAAGAGATCTTAGAACCTTTTTGACGATGACTGGTTCTTTAATCTCCTCCCCTAGTCCACGAATGTCATTCGTGACTTCATTCACTCGTTGCAAATATGAGTCAACATTCTCGCTTTCCTCCATGCGAAGAGATTCAAATTGAGAGCGATGGGTTTGCAATTTTGCTTCTTTGATCTTCTCATCTCCTTCAGGAATGCTTTTCAACTTGTCCCATATTTCCTTGGCTGTTTTGCATGCAATTACTTTGACCAGCTCGCTGTCCACAAGGCCACTAAAGAGTGTATTCTGTGCCTTAGAGTCGTTGTCTGCTAACTTCTTCGTTGCAGCATCATTGGGTACAATGGCAATATTGTAACCAACTCTGACAGTCTCCCAGACATCATAGCCAAGTGACTTAATGAAAGCCTGCATTCTGATCTTCCAGAAGGAGTAATTAGAACCATCAAACAAAGGTGCTTTCTTATTCCCTGTATTGGTTGCCATGTGATTTGACAAGAGATCACCCTTAGCGTGTTAAGCTTATCAAGGGAGCCTTACGCTCTGATACCAATTGTTAGATATCGCGATCACTGAGAGGGGGGGGGGTGAATCAGTGATTCCTTTTTCAACAAGTCCAAACTAACAACAAAAGCAAATCAAATCACACAATGACACCAGATTTAACGTGGTTCACCGAAAGGCTACGTCCACGGTTCAAAGACTGTCCGAACACCAATCCGGGACAGATCTGAATCTATTTAGTCGCACCAACGACAAAGAGCACCAACCCTTAGTTTCAGATAGCACCAACTATCTAGGAAACACCTACTCCCTTGAGTTTCAGATAGCACCAACTATCTAGGAAGCACCAACTCCCATTACAATTTATCTGCACCAACAGATAGGATCACCAAACCCCAGACACCAAGCACCAACTTGATGTACTACAGAATAAGAATAGAAACCTTTTTCTATAGCCCTTCCCCTCTACAATCTCTCTCTCTCAATCCCTTACAAATTGAAATTAAAGCACAAACAGAGAGACACTTATCTTATGGACGAAACACCATCTTCAAGAGCACATCCTCATCCACACTTGCTGTAGAAACTTGTATCACAACAGCACACAGCAACAGCACTCTCTTCTCTCCAAAACTCTCTCTCTTTTCTCTTCTCTTCTTTTCTCTCTCTGGTGTCTTCTTAAAACGAACCAAACATGCCTTTATATAGGTTTTGATAACCCTTAATTGTATTCAAAATAGGCTACAATTGGTTTAGAAAGAGTCCCAAACGAAATAGATAAGAATGCTGAATTTTCGTGCAAGACTTCTGTTTCTGCGCAACTCTGGTTCCCGTGCTCGGTCGACATCCTGCTGTGCTCGGGCGACATCATACACTGTCTGGAAACAGACAACTATCGCACTCGGTCGACATCCTGGGGTCCCGGTCGACCGAAGACACACTGTGTCACGAAAATAACTGGGAGCAGTCTGAAACTTTTTCTGCAGGTTTCTCTTGCTTCGGTCGACCGCATGGGGTGCCCGGTCGACCGCATTCTCTGCTTCAGGAATTCTGAATTCCTGACTGTTTCAACTCTTATTCTTCTTTTAAGCTCTATCAACACCAGCCTATTATCTTCATGCTTGTAACAATGTGTTGACAAGAATTCCAACTCAAAACCATACTTGAGATACTAATCACTTCAATTCATCAAAAGACTTCTCAAGTCATCTCAAATTCCAACAGAGCGGACCCCAGACAGAGAGCTGTTCGCTCGACCGGACCTAAAAGTTCGCTCGAGCGAACTCTCCCAGAAAGCCCTTCGCTCGAGCGTTCACTCACGCTCGCTCGAGCGAACTGCCAAATCCTGGGTTCCGAAAATCTGAAACTTCTTGATTTCTCTCAAGCCATTCAAGGCATTTCATCAGGTTTTAAAACACTACCAATAGGTATCATTGAGCTTCCAAAATGCTCATCAAAACCATCAATAAACCCATATACATTAACAAAAGAAATCACCCACAAAAATCCATTTTTGAGCAAGAAATGGGTATCTAAGCAAGATTACATATATTCATGAATCAAATAAGAAATCATGCATACAAATGTATAAGTTTAACTTGCCTTGGTGCTTTGAGCTAACTCTCACACTCCAAATCTTTTCTAATCAAGAATCCCCAAAATGCAAGCTCAAATGCCCTAAAATGGTGAAAACGAAAATGAATGAAATGAATGATTTGAAGATGATGTATGCACGAATTTAGGACATTCTTACACTAATATGAAGCAAGAGAAAGGGAATGGAAGATGAGACTTACCAATGGAGGAAATGAAGCACTTTTAGAGAGAATGGAAGCTTGGAGAAGATGAATAAAAAGATGAAGATGTCTCCATCAAGACTCACATGCAAGGATCCTTGGATGGTTGCTTGAGATGAGGAAGGAAGAAATGAAGAAGAAGAGAAGAGGAAGGGAAAAGCTCCCAGCTGGAATGAAGAAGGAATAAGAGGAGAAGAAAGAAAAATGGCTGGGTAAGGGTTTTAAGCCCAATTTTATCCTGCACTTGCATGCAAGTCCAGAAATGGGCTGAAATTGCAAGAAAGGGCCTGGGGTGATTAAGTGGGCTGGAAATGGGCCTAAATGGATCCGAATTTGATGGGTCAAGACATGAAAGTTGAGGCCCATAAATTGCTCTATGCAATGCATCAAAAACCCAAAAATTTCTAAACACACACAAAACCCAAAAACACTCCAAAAGTCATAATCTACCTAGTAAGTGGTCAAACCCCACTAATTCTACCTAACCAAGTCCAATCAAGATCAAAACATCCATTAAGCAATTAATCTAAATTAATTAACTCTAAAACGAGATTAAGGTGGGTCGGGGTGTTTACATCAATCATCAAGAGTATCAAAATCAACATTGATCGCCAACCGATCAACCAAAAAAGTGTGCTTTCTACCCGACCGATCGAGAAATCAACAGGATAGATGGCACCGACCCGCTGTTGGCAACCAATACCTGAAGTTACAAGGTCATCCGATGTCGATCTACATGAAGATCCATCGTTGATTATCACCAGAAGAATCCCAAAAGACGTGGCACGGCCCGTGACTCTTCAACTGCTTGGCGACCACTTAATGCGATTAATTGGCTAGCTTTATTACAGTCATTAATCCATTTCTTTGGACGGCCCAATCAGAAGCAAGCATCCGGGAGTTATAAGTCAATTGATTCATGGCATCTAACCCATGAAACTCCTCCCATCATGGCGATTAAAGGCGATTAAATGCCCTCAATCTCCTCCGGCCAATCAGAAGCCAAGAAAAAGGAGTTACAAAATAAAGGAATTAAATCCAGTAACTCCTCCCATTATGCAGCTTAATGACAATAAAAGCCCATAAACCCTCCTAAATGGCTACCAAAAAGCCTATAAATAGGAGAGCACTCCAAGAAGAAAAGAAAGCACGACAGACTGCAGAAAATCCGGAAATTCAGACAGAAAAAGGCATAAGAAATCTAAGAGAAAGAAAGAGAGAAAACTCTGCTGAAGTTCTACACCGACCACCGCTACAAGGTGACAAAAGTCCCTTGGGGGGGGGTACCCCCCCAGGTCTTTGCCTTCTCCTTCTGCCTCCAGTGGCTTAGACGTGGCTTTTCAGCCCGTCTACTTAGTTTTTTTACTGGACATAGGACCTCCTTTTGGTCTTTGTCCTCTAAAAACCTGAGGTTGTAGCCAAGCCAAGCGAATCAATAGCATCCTCTATTCTCATCTGCATGGATGATGGCGAAGTCCACATATGGCTTGCGACCGTCAATCTGAACGAGTCCCCCACAATCTCCTGAGAAGTTAGATCCTCCTTTTCTTGCTTTTCATTGTAATTTGTAATTTTCCAAAAGAGACAAAAATCACAACTCTTGTCTTTCATTATTGATAAGAATTGTAAATCGGCTATAAACGCCAAAATCGGCTATAAATGCCAAAATCGGCTATAAATGCCAAAAAAATCGCCTTTCATGGAAAATCAAGAAAATATCTCTTTTCTTAAATATATGTGCAATGGAAAACTTGAAAGAATTTGATTTCCTTTTTACTTGCGAAGGTCGATCTCCGAATCACCACTTATAATTCCAAGTAAAATACAAAATCTAGCACACCCACACAAAAAAAATGTTGATGCATGCCTCTGCCCCCCGGTTACAAAAGGGTTGGACTCAAACGGACTCCCACGTCCGCCGACCTCGGTAGGACCGGGCAGAAGCGCTGTTCCATCAAGCTGGCACACCCGGTGGGACTCGTTCATTTGAGAACACGATGCTAGAAATGAAATATTTGCATTTCATTTCTTTTGCTCTATGCTTATATTTCTTTTCTCGATTCCTTGGCTACTTTCTAATTGGTGGCCTATGTTGGATTCCGCATCTAAAAAAAATGAGATGAGATTTTTTGGAAATTTCTAATTCTTTGAATTTATTTCCACTCTTTCTCTTTTCAAAAATAAAAAATAAAGAAATCAGATTTCTTAGTTTGGATTCAAAATTGAGAAACTTTGATCCTTTTCGTTTCGTCTCTGTGCTCGCGGAAATCGTTGAGCCGGTTCGAATTGTGGAAATGGCCATTGTTTTTCTTCGATGAGTTCATTAGAAATTAGAAAAAATCAGATTTCTTATTTTGGATTCAAAATTGAGAAACTTTGATCCTTTCCTTTCGTTCGTGTGCTCCCAGAGATTGTTGAGCCTATTCGAATTAGGATTTGGGCCATCGTTTCTCTTCGATGAATTCATTAAAGATCTAAACAAAAAAAAATACGATTTCTCGTTTTGGATTCAAAATTGAGAAACTTTGATCCCTTCCTTTTGTTCGTGTGCTCGCAGAAATTGTTGAGACTGTTCGCATTAGGATTTGGGCCATCGTTTCTCTTCGATGAATTCATTAAAGATCTAAAATCAGAAAACAAAAAATCAGATTTCTCATTTTGGATTCAAAATTGAGAAACTTTGATCCTTTCCTTTCGTTCGTGTGCTCGCAGAAATTATTGAGCCTGTTCGAGTTAGGACTTGGGCCATCGTTTCTCTTCGATGAGTTCATTAAAGATAAAAAATTAAAAGAAAAAAAAAAAAAAAAGAAATAAAAAAAAACAAAAAAGACATAGACCACTAAGGTTAAACCAACTGCGTTATTTGATCACGGTTGATTCAAGAAAAGCCTTGTGCAGAGTGTGGAGACAGCTTGACTGTTCTAGGCAAGGGTCCTCCAAACGGGTTCACTAAGTAATCCTACCCTTACCTGGGGGCAATTCTATCAATCGAGATTTCATAAGATCGGGTTAGGAGGCCTATGTGTACTCTCTCGTCTTTTAAATAATAAATTTTTAAATGAAATTTTTTAAAATAAAAATTTTAAAATAAAAAATAAAAAAATTTTTTCAAAAAAAACATCTAAAAAATTAAATAAAATAATAATAATAAAAGGATTTTTTTTTTAAAAAAAATCTTCAAAAAAAAACTACCGTCATTTTTGAGTTCAGATTGGAGAAATTTTGGTCTCCTCCTTTCTAAGCACTGGCGCTCGCGGAAATCGCTGAGCCTGTGTTCGGATTGGAATGCCTTTTGCTCTCTTTGATGAACCCGATCTTGGCCTTTTTCAAAAAAAAAAAAAGTCGTCATTTTTGGTTTCAGATCCGAGAAATTATGGCTCATTTCCTTCTGAGTACTGTCGCTCGCGGAAATCGCTGAGACCGTATTTGGATCGGAATACCATCTACTCTCTTTGATGAATCCAATCTTGACCTTTCAAAATAGAGAATCTCATCTCATGGATGCGGTCTCCAAACAGTTGTGTCTAGCGGTACTAGTACGCCCTTTCAGGGTCTATTATATTCGCGACCGGCAGATTTGTAACTCCAATCTTATATTCTTCTTACCTCGAGCAAGCTCTGCTTCTCAATAAGTCGAATTTAGGTTCACAATTGCTTTTAACAGTCACTGGGATGCTCATTCTGGGCTTACCATACCTGCGATCAGAACAATTGTACCCTCTATGACTTTTTGCCTTCTTCGTATTGCTTGGGTCATCTCCCTCAAGCGATTTGAAAAGACAAAGCCATAGAACTTCCCATTTATGATCATTATATTCTTGTGATTACTAATGGATGTGGTCTTGTTTCAGAAATTTTTCGAAAAAACTAACAAAAACAGCATCGCTTACCATTACTTTCGATGAGAGCAAGCACCAACTCATGCTTCAACAGAAGCAAACCACGCGCACCTACAAGCGCCCAACAGCTGCCGAAGCGTCAACTCCCTCGGCAACTCTCTGAACTCCGGGTCAACCTCGACTCCCCGGACTATTGTCTTTGGGATGCTGGGACCATTCTCACTTCCCGAAGAACAAACTGCTCCTTCTAAAAAGCAGAAGGTCGCCTCTCAACGTGTCACTACCGTGACACCAAAGGCGAGCACCAGAAGGCCCGAAGCCCATGGCACCCCCACGAAGCCTCGACCCATAAACGACCTGGTCTATCCCAAGACTTGGTCCCCAAGACCTTCACCAAAACAAAGAAGGTCCCAAACAACCACCAAACCAGCATACCTGGCCCCACTAAAGGAGAACCAGTTCTACCCTCTTGCTTACATGAAAGAGGAGAGACCCATCTCCAACCTGACTCCCAAGTCAACCCAGCATGAGCCGGCTTGTTCCTAGAAGCCCAAAATCAGATCATGCATCACAAGGCCTCTACAGACATCTGCTAAGGCCTACAATCCTGCAGTTCGACCCTTCATCTCTACAGGGGCCGAACTCCAAAAATTCAAAGCTTCGCTGCAGCAGGCGAAGGACCCGGTTCGCGTCCTGTCCCTGTCCAGCTATAAAGAAGATTGGCTCGGCTGCTGCGCCCGAGGGAGCATATCCTTCGTTGTCAAAGCCCAGCCAGAGCTGACCGAAGCTCAAATTGCTCGTCGTATATGCCACCGCACGTCGTACCGACAAAAGAGACTAGAGAAACAAAGGACCCAGCCTCCCACACTTCAAGTCTCTCACAAATGGGTCGAAAAAGAAAGGCCCAACCAAGTTGTTGCTGTCCATATGGTTGGAAAAAACAGAAGACGCCAAAAGTCAGCAACAAAAATCGATGTCCGACGTCAGGTTACCCACAACGTCTCCAGCACAAGAAGACACTCAGAAAAATCCCCTGCTCCTTCAAGCAAAGGATGGCAGAGTGATCCTTCCTCAAGCTCTTCATCAAAAAGAATGAGTCCCAGCTCAGTCACCAGGACAGTTTCTTCGTTCGAATCTCGAAGGATGAACGTCCTAGCTACAAATTCTGAGCCACCACCCCGCAATCCACCTCAAGATAATGCGATCACACGCATCCAGCAGTTGGAACAAGACCAGCAGATGATTGAAACTCTGATGGAAAACCTTCTCCTCGCCTTCCAAAATCAGGCGAACAATGAACCTCCTCCGAATCATCAAGACGATGAGGTAAATGGAGAAGAAAATGAGTCACGCGCCCTTACCAAAAAGGACGTAGACAGTATCCTCGCCAAAGCAAAAGAAGAAGATATACTCAAGGAGCATGGGATCAAGCCACCATATCCCTTATGGATGGACTCAGTCCTGTTCCCTACAAAATTCAAGCATCTTACTCTCCAAACATATATAGGGAAAGGATCCGCTAGACAGTACTTCATCCACTTCAAGATCTTAACGGGAGCTATCGCGGATCAAGATGCACTCAAGATCCGCCTCTTTGCAAGTACCCTAAAAGGTACGGCCTTCGATTGGTACTCCACTCTGCCGGAGGACTCCATCCAAAATTGGGACGCTTCCTGATTCACTTCAAAGGTGAGCATCATCCCGCTACTATAGCTCAGCTGTGCAGCCTAAAACAGGGGGGAAATGAGTCAACATATGACTTCATTCATAAGTGGAAAGCAATGGCATACAAATGCTTTAATGTATTGCCACAAGCGTCGCTAGTCGACTTCTGCCGAAATAACATGAGAGCTAGAATCCGCTCCGTGATCATCGGCAACAAATCAAAAAACCTGGGAGAACTCCTGGAAGCTTCCATGGAAGCTGAAATGGTGATTAAAGACCTCAACAGTCAGAAATCATCAAGAAAAGAGCCAACCGCCATTGCAACCTCTAAACCAAAGAAAAAGGAGGTCCTCAATTTGCAGACCAAGTCAGCTCCTCAGCCACCAAAGAAAGCTGAAAACAAAGCTGCTGGTAAGAGACCTGAACTCTCAGATGCCTTCAAAGAACGAGTAGAGAAGAAATACCCGTTTGATGAAGATGTTGATGAAATCTTCTGGGCTTTTGTGGCAAAGGACAAGCTCACCTTTCCTAAACCCAAAAAACATGGTGATGTTGGCAAAGCCAATGATCCTCGGTACTGTCCATACCACCAGATAATCTCGCATCCTCTCAATCAATGCTTCGTTGTGAGAGAGAAAATAAACGAGATGTGGAAAAACGGAGTCATCACCTTTGACAAAAACTATGGGTCTGCCTCCAACAACATGGTGACGTGTGGACAAACATCAAAATCACCAAAGAAGAAGATCACTACTTTTGTCAAGGTGATAAACACAATCCAAGCGTCCGAGGAACTGGTTCCTTACCCGACACTAGACGAACAACCCATATGGGTACATCCCGATCTCCTGGAAGATGAAAATTGGGAGGTCGTGAAAACAAAGCCTACAGCTCAACAGCGAAGGCAGGCTAGCAAACATCTCCTCAAGCTCAAACAACAAGAGAAGACCTAGCCAAAATAAGAAGTCCAAGAAAAGGCAGAGGCTTCCTCTACCGCTTCACTGGAGGCAACAAAAACGTCCCTTCCAGAGACTTCAAATGGGGTAAGAAAATTCACTCTCAGTGATTTCATGCTATCTCAATTCAAAGAAGCCACGCAGGGGGCATCATATTCTTGTAATTCGGTAGTTGGATTCTCCATTGATGGATACGAGTCCAGCGACACCGATGATGGATTCGAATCCAACTACACCGACGAGTGGGAGGAGTCCTTTGAAACAGGAGAATATCTCTCAGATGAAGAATGGGTTCCTGAGACTCATCTTATGCCAGTAATCTAGTATAACCCCGTACAGCCACAATGATCCTGGTCTGATGATGAAGAAAACCAAGAGGTTATACAAGAAAATGCTGTTGAACCAGCACCTGTCATTGCTCCAGTGGAAATCAACAATGTTGAGCCACAAATAGTTGATGAAAAAGAAGATTTGGCTCCTATGCCTGATCTTGAAGAATATGCAAGGATCTTGCAGCGTTCGCTCTAGAACAAGAGCAAGACCACATCAATGAGAAAATTGAGAACAAGACCATCAGGTACATCCTCCCTTAACTCCTGAAAATGGAGAAAATTGCTGGATAGACGATCCTCTTACATCCGAGGATGAGTCTGACTCTGATCAGACAACGTCTCCTCTCAGAGCTTCCTGTAATGTGATAATTCAGGATTATAACTCTTCCGAAGCATTGTCTGATGAGATCACTTACACTCCGACGACTCCTAGCAATGTATCTTCTGGAGCCACCTCATCTCATGTGACTTTCACTGAGATGACACCCTCTCAGGTTTCTTCTCCTGAGACTGTGACTTCAAAGTTCACACCCTTCCTGGCTGAAGAATTCCCACCTATTGATGCTTGGGACGATGAATTGGTCAACGAAGAAGAAAGGTTGCTGGATGCTATTCAGGACTTGTTCCCAGAAAATGCTCCGTGCAACACAATCACTGAGGATGGCAACTCTGCTGCTGATACATCCTCAGCAAATGAAAAACGACAGCCTCTTGATCTTGAAGACAATCTTCCAAACGAAGACCCTTCTCAAGAAACTCTCGAAGTTGGTAGAGGCACCCGCTCTAGCTGGGACTACCACAAAAATTACAACAAATCTTCCTTTACATATGTAAATCCTTCGGGAAAAGATGTTGTAAGCGCCCCTAGTGGCAACAATGATGAACATGCAGGCCCTAAGGAGGCTTTCAAGTATGACTTGATTGAACACTTCAAGCACATACCTGCACGTCTGCACATCCTAGATTTATTGCGAATGTCTCCGCACACTCGTGATAATCTCATTTTAGAATTACAAAAGCTGAATGAGGATGTTGACAAACATGCCCCGCAAGTCCTCCAAATTAAAATGGACTACCGGGTCAAAAACTCAGAAGCTTCCTCAAAGGGAGAAAATAAGAAAACTGAGGGATCATGCATCGAATGCCTCTCGGTCCAAAAAGCAGCCAGTGCAACCATCGCCTTCACAAAGGAAGACCTCCTACTTGGCGAAATAAGGTATAACCGACCCTTGTACTTCACAGGGTACATTAAGGAAATGCTTATGCAAAGAGTTCAGATTGACCCAGGTTCTACACTCAACCTCATCTCCACTTTGGCTCTCGAAGTGCTGGGCATCCCACCCAGCAACTGAGTCACACATCTGTATCTATCTTTGGATACGATGGGAGTACTCAAAGGCCTATCGGCAAAATCAAGTTGCAGATTGGCGATCTTATCTCTGAGGTCACTGTGTATGCAATAAAACCCCCTTCATGCTACAACATCCTTCTCGGACGCCCCTGGATCCACGAGAATGGTGTTGTCCCTTCAACTCTACATCAATGCATCAAGTTTGTTGGCGATGACAGCATGATAGGTCGAGTCTTTGCGGACAGGAAACCCTTCAAATGTAAAGAAGTCCACTTCGCAGACTCACAGATGTATGAAGGTGAAAAAGAAGAAGAGGAGAAGCACACAGTACCCTTTGCCAAAAATCTCCAGAAAGATAAAGGCAAGGCTCCTCAATCACCGGAGGAAAACAAACCATCCGGTAAATCCGAAGAGAGCATTCAAACTCCCTTCGTCATCTCCCTCAAACCTTCAAAGCCTTTGGTCATCACAACTAAAGTGAAGAAGGCAAAGCAAAAGTCTGGGGGCAAATTTGTTGTCTCTTTCGTGTCTATCATGCAAGGCACGGATTCGGATTCAGAGCCAGAAGACGACACATCGTCAAGCCAAGCTGACACTCATCAAGTTCAACATGCTCTTACTTAGATAACTTCTAACATAGAAGATCCTACGTCAGCTTCCTTCGTTGTTCCAGCAACTTCAGCAAAGGAAAAGCCGATCTTCTTCCATAGATCGGATGCTTCTTCATCAAACTTTATGCTTGAACCTTTCCAAAATGAAGGTATGCCTCAACTATCCTTATATAGTTCTGTGGCACAAGTTATTATGAAGAAAATGGGCTATGATGCTCAAAACAAAGTCGGTTTGGGAGAAGGACGCGGTATTCTCACGCCATTGGGGCCCGTCTTAAAAACCAGCTGGAAGATTGGAGACTCTACGGCTACGTAGAAAAGTCTTCACATGGGCTAGGGTATGATCCCGGCACTCCTCTGAGACAGTTGACACAAAGGCTTAAAAGTCAATTTACTGACCAAGCCTCAACTTCTCAAGTCCATGAAGACATCGATCTCCCTGGATATCTCTTCGATGAGTCACCTGACAAAGATCCAGGAAGCTCATCCAATTGGTACGATTTCTCTAACAATGAAGAGGAATTGTCCAATGGCACAAACGTATGGTCTTCTGACCCAGAAGAACCCTCGTCTCCAAAAGAAGTACCTTACTACGACCCGGTTTCAACAGGCGATTGGGATCGTCTCATAGCAAGCCTTGGGAAAAGTGCTGATCAAGAAGGCCCGTGGAAAGGAACAAAACCTTGGTCTGGAAATGCCCTTGAAACCCCAGAAGGTTTCGTTGAGCTGGAAGCCTCCGAAAATATTGTGGATGAACCACCTTCAAACCTTGCAACAGAAGATCCTGTTCAAAAGATAGACTTGGGAACACCTGATAACCCACGTCCTGTATTCATAAGCAAGAATATAAAGGATGATGAGTTACCCGAGTATATCGCCTTTCTTCGTGAGTTCGTTGATTGCTTTACATGGTCTTACACTGAAATGCCTGGCTTAGACCCCAAAATAGCAGTCCACAAACTCAATCTTCAAGAAGACATCAAGCCTGTCAAACAGGGCCAAAGAAGGTTCCGTCCAGATGTGATGGATAAAATTGAACAAGAAGTTCAAAAACTCAAAAGCATCGGCTTCATCGGTGAGGAACAACATCCTGAATGGTTGGCCAACATTGTCCTCGTGACAGAAAAACGGGCGAATCAGGGTCTGTATTGACTATAGAGACCTGAATGGCGCATGCCCTAAAGATGAATTTCCGCTCCCCATACCAGAGGTAATGATTGATAATACCTGTGGATTCGATTGAATGACATTCATTGATGGTTTCTCTGGCTACAATCAGATAAAAATGCATCCTGAAGATGAAAAACATACATCCTTTCGGACCCCATTTGGCGTGTATTGCTACACTGTCATGCCATTTGGTCTGAAAAATGTTGGTGCCACATATCAAAGGGCTATGATGAAGATATTCCAAGATATGCAGCATAAAACGGTCGAGTGTTACGTTGATGACCTCGCTGTCAAAAGCAAAAGAAAAGAAGATCACCTTGAAAACCTTCGAGAAGTCTTCCTCCGACTTCGCAAACACAAACTGCGAATGAATCCTTTGAAATGCTTCTTCGGCCTCTCGTCGGGTAAGTTCCTCGGATTCTTTGTTCGGAAAGCTGGAATAGAGCTTAACCCCATAAAAGTCAAAGCCATTCTAGAAATGCCCTCTCCAAGAACCTTGAGAGAACTCAAAGGGCTTAAAGGGAGATTGGCCTACATCAGACGGTTCATCTCCAATCTTTCGGGGAAATGCCGTCCATTCTCCCGGTTGATGAAAAAAGGTGTAAACTTTATCTGGGATGCAGACTGTGAAGCTGCATTCTAAGATATCAAGTCATACCTGACCAAACCTCCAGTGTTAGATGCTCCTACCACTGGAAAACCATTCATCTTATACACAAGAGCCCTTGATCACTCTCTGGGCGCTCTGCTTGCACAAGAAAATAATGAAAGAAAAGAAGCTGCTCTATACTACCTCAGCCGCATGCTAGTAGGTGCAAAGCATCACTACTCTCTAGTCGAAAAGGAATGCCTTGCAGTGATGTTCGCCGTACAAAAGCTGCGTCACTACTTGCTTTCCAACACAGTCTACCTGGTCTCGAGGATCAACCTCTTGAAGGTCCTTATCACAAAAGCAGGTTCTCTCAATGCCCGACTGGCAAAATGGTCCATCCTTCTGTCACAATTTGATATAGGTATGTACCACAAAAGGCAATCAAAGGGCAACCTCTAGCGGACTTCCTCGCAGAGCATCCATTGCCTAAAGATTCTCCACTCAGAGATGATCTCCCAGACGAAGCAGTCTATAATGTGGAGACTTTCTCACAAAATGCTTCCTGGGACATGTACTTTGACGGTGCAACCAGGACAAATGAAAAAAGAAAGCTGATCTCGGGAGTTGGCATCCTCTTTGTTAGCCCCGACAAATAAATGATTCCACACACTTTCTCGCTACTAGATACATGCACAAACAATGCAGCTGAATATCAAGCTCTGATCCTAGGATTGGAACTCGCCATCGAATCCGGTATCACCATGCTGGAAGTCTTTGGAGACTCTTAACTGATCGTCAACCAGATGAATCAGAAATTTGAAGTTAGGAAGCCTAATCTGCTGCCTTACTACAACAAGGCACAATCGCTTTTGCAAAAGTTTGACATCTGTCACATCACCCACATTCGTAGAGGTGAAAACATATGTACAGATGCCCTGGCTGGACTTGCCGCATCTATGGCAATCCAGGAAGGGGAAAACATGCAAATCACAGTGTGCGAAAGAAGAATCCTTCCTCCTCTTAACACACATCAAGCAGTTGCTGAATGCCACCAAGTGGTTGGAAGTTGGATTTCAATCCTTCAACCTTCAATCAGCGACTGGAGGGATCCGTTCATTGATTACACTATGTTCGGAATTCTACCTGAAGATCCAAAAGAACGGGTAAGCATCCAAAGGCAAACCCCAAGCTTTCATTTGGATATTCCGTTAAAAATCCTCTACAGGAAATCCTTCAACGGAGTACTTCTCCGCTGCTTGTCACAACAAGAGGCTGAAGAAACACTCAAAGAAGTTCATGCTGGTCTTTGCAGAGCTCATCAGGCTGGTCCCAAGCTCTATGATCAGATAAAAAGGTTAGGTTATTACTGGCCTACCATGGTAGCTGACACAATGCAATTTGCTAAACGCTGCCAACAATGCCAAGTTGATGGAGATTATGTTCACTTGCCTCCAGAATGGCTACATCCTACAGCGATTTCATGGCCTTTCAAAGCCTAGGGTATGGACATCATAGGTCCTATTTCTCCCCCTTTGAGCAGAGGTCATCGCTTTATCTTTGCCGCTACGGGTTATTTCTCTAAGTGGTCAGAAGCATTTGCGCTCAACGAAATAAAGACCTCATCAGTCCTTCAGTTCCTGCGCACCAGCATTATTTGTCGTTTCGGCATACCCAAAAGATTCGTCCATGATAACGGACCACAATTCTGGGATCATCGATTCTACAAGTTTTGTGACAAATACAAAATCCAAAGCTATCCTTCGACTCCATACAATCCGGCAGCAAATGGATTAGCAGAAGCTTTCAACAAGACATTCTGCAAAATCCTCAAGAAAATGGTCTCTAGTCACAAAAGAGACTGGAGCGACAAACTGTCTGAAGCTTTGTGGGCCTATGGAAACACCGTTTAAGGACCAACCCATAGCACACCATTCTCCTTGGTCTGTAGATGCGAAGCTGTTGTACCCTTGGAAGTATAAATTCCTTCCTTGAGGGTATCCTTGCAAAATGACATGACTTAAGAAAGCAATGTCAAATTGCGATTCCATGAGCTGGACAATCTCGGTGGGAGACGGCTCGAAGCTCGACAAAGCAGTGAACTTTACCAAGCATGCATGGCATGATCTTTCGACAAAAGGTCAGGCAACGCACCTACAAAAAGGGTGACTTGGTTCTTGCGGTAAAAAGACCAATGGTCTTCGCTCACAAGTCCAAATGCAAATTTGAGCCAAAATGGGAGGGACCCTACGTCATCGACAAGGTTTTCTCCAACGGCGCATACGCACTCCTAAACATGGAGGGTGACAGATGTATGCTTCCCATCAACGGCAAGTTCTTAAAGCAGTACTACCCTTGAAGACTTACACAATTGGGTAAGAGCAATGCCTGTACGGCTAAAACCGGTTTCCAGGTACACGCTCGTCAAACCCACTCTTTTTAGAATTTTCATATCAAATGTTGAAATTTCTAGAAATTTAAAAAATGCTTACTTTCATCGTTTCATTGTTCAAAAAAAAAATTCCAAGTTTAGGAACCTTTCCCTAACTTGACCAAAATTTTCAACCCTTGAACCCAAAATTCATTATTTGAAACAAAATCCGGATTCAAGGATTTCCACCCTAGTCCACCCTGCCTTATACGACCTAAATGGTTTTAGGTCAAAACTTATGACCCTCGTGTCTTTAAACAAAAAAAAATGGTTTTTCAAAAACCACGGGGAAGCGATGCTTAGTCAATACTCGCACAAATCGGAAGCATGAGAACCACGTTCGAAAAACTTCCATCAGGGAAGCGACATTTTCGTCGATACTTTCAAAGTCCAAAACCGTGGAGATGCAACATTTCAGTTGATATCCACAACCCAAATTTCAAAGGTTCGAAAAAACCAAGAAACCGTGGAGATGCAACATTTCAGTTGATATCCACAACCCAAATTTCAAAGGTCCAAAAAAAACTAAAAACCATGGAGACGCAACATTTCAGTTGATATCCATAACCCAAAGGTTCGAGAAAACCACAAATTTCAAAAATCATGGGGAAACGACATCAAGTCAGTACCCGTAAAACCAAAAATTTTGAAAAGCAAGGATGCGACTTTCCATCGATACTTGCACCCAAATCCGTGAGAGGCGACATTCATCGATACTGCAACCGAATGAGCAAGGATGCGACATTCTATCGATACTTGCAACTGAATGAGCAAGGATGCGACATTCCATCGATACTTGCAAGACCATTCAGTAGGGAAGGCGACTTTTAGTCGATACTTGCATTTTTGAAAACCAAAACCGGCTATGAATGCCACCAAAACCGGCTATAGATGCCACCAAAACAGGCTATAAATGCCACAAACCGGCTATCTATGCCACAAAATAAAACCGGCTATCAATGCCACAAAAGAAAACCGGCTATCAATGCCGCAAAAGAAAACTAGCTATCAATGCCACAAATCAAAACTTCGTTTTCAAAAAAAAAAAAAAAATCGGCTATCAATGCCACAAACTCAGCTATCAATGCCACCAAAACCGGCTATCAATGCCAGAAAAAAGCTGGCTCTCATGCCACAAACCGGCTTCCATGCCACAAATAAAAATCTAGCTCCCATGCCAAAACAATCATTTAACAAAAGATTTTCACAAAATAACGAGCTTTTGATCAAATCCCATTTAGCAATTACTTTTATCACAAAAAGATTTAAGTGAGCATAGGGAAAACAAAAAAAAAAGAGTACCAAAAAATACATGCGGTACCAAAAAAAAGAAAGTGTTCACAAGCACTACAAAAAAAATAATAGTACCAAAAAATACATGCGGTACCAAAAAAAGAAAGTGTTCACAAGCACTACAAAAAACAAAAAAAAATAGTACCAAAAAATACAAGCGCTACAAAAAAAAAGTGTTCACAAGCACTACAAAAAAAAAAAGAGTACCAAAACATACATGTGGTACCCAAAAAAAAGAGAAGAAGGATAGTTTATACTACAAAAATCAGGAGCTCAACCAAAAATGGTCCCCAGCCAAGATCTCAGCTCCTCAAGCAAACTTTTGACCTCAGCCGTCAGAGTTTCCAAGGCACGCTTCTTCAGAAACTTGCCATGAGATGCTGGAGAAGGCTGCGACCCATCTTTCACACCGGGAAGCTTATCCCGACCAGTTTGCCATTGTTTGTTCTCTTGAAACTTCCTTTCAAGGACTCGATCAGCATTTGTAACCCGGGGAATCAGAGCACTCTCCCGGTCGCGAGCCTCTGTTATTGCAGCCCACTTTGTAGTGACTTGTGCCTTCAGATGCTCAAGACGTTTCCGGGCCTCATCGACCTCCCTATCAAGGATGTTAAGGTCATGTGTCAGCCCAATGATGGCTAGCTCTTCTAAGTTCTTCTCTCGGACTATCTGTTTCCTGCTTTGTGTAGCCTCATTCAGGTCAGACTTAGCCTTATCAACAGGGTCTAGGAACATCTCCTTGAAGAACTGGTCGTCAGCAAAACCCATGGACATCACCCAGTGCAATGATCCTATCAACGATCGCCCTGGCACCTGTGACATCTAGACCAGCCTCTTTGGCATCACTGAGAATCTCCTGCACATGCTAGATCATGCCAAATCCGGCATCCAAGTGCCCAGAAAGGAGAGTCTCAATCCAAGAGCTCAGAACCCGCGCCACCACTTTCTTCGCAAAAAGAAGAGATGGCCCAGCTGAAGATTCGCCCTGCTCCGTTGGTCGACTGCTCATGTCATCACCCGTTGGAAGAGTAACAAAATAACTCATTCCAGTTGGAGCTGCTCGGGAAGGAATCTCAGCACTAGGTATCTCCTCAACAGTGTCAGAACTGGTCCCAGGAGTCTCTACCTCTGGATCGACCTCTGGCATCCCTTGCTCTGGTTCAGAAAGAAGCGACGGACTCTCCTCTGTCACTTCAATATCTGCCAAAGAAACATAAAAAGGTACGAATATGATCATGTTTGAAAATCATTATCAGGGTTATTACTACAAAATACCTTCTTCGATGACTGGTGGAACACTCTCTTCCTCCATGAACTCATCGGAAGCATCATCAACATTTGCATCCATCGATGGTTCAAAGTCATCGGAATCCTGTGGCAAGTTAGCTAACAAGAAAAATGTTAGTAAACCAAGTCACAGACAAAAAAATTGATGAAAAGCAAAAGAAGTGATACCAGTTGGAGATTCTGGAATCACTCTAGAGTCCCTCGGTTCTTCTTCTGGCACCGTAACCGGATCCATCACCACCTAATCGGTTGGAACCTCAGGCATCACCAAGTCATCCTCTGCTAAAAAAAAGGCAACAGGGGGAGAAAACAAATCAAGACATCCCATGAAAAGAAATGGAAAGAGAAAATGGAAGAATCATACCTTCGCCGACGGTCTCTTCTTCTCGGCTTCTTTTTTTCGGAGGCTCATCAGCATTCCCTGGCACCTCCTCATTGATAGTAAGAGGGGCTTCTAAGTCAGGAGAGTCCTCATGTTGCCCCTTGCTGCGATGATGACCCCTCTTCCTCTTACTTCTGTGGGCTCGCTTCTTAGAAGAACCTGCCCCGCTGTCAGAGTCAGGTTTCCCACTTGACTCCTCACTAGATGGTCTACTCTTGCCAGTAGACTCCACGGAAGCATGCCTCTATGCCGCTTGCATCCAAGCATCAAGTTCATCTTCCTCCTGTTCTAGATGCTCTAAAGCCTCATCAGGTATTTCTTGAATAGCTTCAGCAGCTTCAGAACCAATGACGCCCTGGTCACCGAGAAAGCCTATCTTGTACTTCTCTCCAGAAAGGAAGGCCCAAACTTCCTCTTGCCGGACGCCATCCAACTTTCCGAGTCCCTTTCCAGATGATAGCTTCACATCAAGCTCCTTCTTGGAAAGCCCCCGATATGACGAAAAGCTCTCCGCGAACCACTTCGCAAAGCCGGCAGTCCGGGAAGTTGACAATACAAGATAGGAAATCATGGCTGTAGTGTCTTCAGCGCTATAGAAAGCCCATGCGTTTCTCCCATCTTGTAACCCTCCAAAGCGCTTCACCATTCTTGAAGGCACTCCAACAACGCCTTGAGAAAAGCCCAATTGCAGAGCAAAGCGATAAGGTACATACGGCTGGATGTCAACGAAAAGATGTCTGCGGTACACCATCGTGCCGACACGTATGCTGAAAAGCCACTCCTTCTCTGCATTTGTCAAGGAGTAATGCCTTCCCGACCCCGACCTGGTAGAATCGCGAGAGGCACCAAAATCAAAAGCCTTCTTCCGCAACTCCAAAGAAAGCTTCACTGAAGACTGCCCCATCTCGACGTCCTTGAACCGTCGGATCCTTATGCGGGCAAACAAAAGTGATTCGGACACAGCTTTGCCCTTAGCCAGTCGAATCATCAGAGGATCATCATCCTGTGCAGCACCCAGCCGGTGGAAGCCAGGACAGTGGTATACAAACCACGAATAGAAGATATGGGCTGAAAATACCCTGTTCATGGGAAGCCCAAGCCAAACCAAGAATGCAGCAGCATGCAGTTCGGTACACAAGTAGGAGAAAATAGTTGGCACCAAAGCAAGCTGCTCTCTAAACGCCATCTGACAAGCCGGAAAAATACAATGCGGCCTGATGTGCGTTCCATCTCCTCCAGCAAAAATGGCCTCACCAAGCCAATAAGTGAGGTAAACAGCGAGATCTCTCCACAGTGCAATGTCAGGACATATGGCATTTGTACTTGCACAGAAATCCCCCAACTCTTCTTGCATAGCCAAAATCTTCTTCGAACTTGGATCCTGAGTCCTGGCTTCCCGGGTCATGCTATTAGAAGACTCTCCACTTTCAAAGAAGTTAGGAGAAGAGGAGTTAAAACTCTTCCAACTGCTGGATCTAACTTTCAAGCGCTCCTTCTCCTTCAAAAAAATCATAGAAGGCGATGAGCTGAAAGTACAGAAGCCTGAACTCCTCAGGCTGCTCCTCAAGGACGCTGTCGATCGGCATAAACTCCTCATAGAGTCTACCAAGGATGGGCAATCTAGAAATGGCGCTCGGCTCCTTCAAAGAGAAACCAATCTCACCATTTGTCACAACAAAGGTATTGGTTTGTGGAAGGAATGACTCCAACATAGCCATGAAGGCCTCATCGGAAAAGATCACGGTCTCCCTAAAGGCGCGGACCGCATCAAAAATCCTGGCTTCCTTCAAAACAGTGCCACCAATCAGCAGGACGCGATCAGTCCACGACTTCCACTCGGAGTTAGCACTGAAACGGCCATGAAGTCGAAAAGGCTTTATCCAATTGCTGCCATCACCGCTGAAAATGCCAAGGCCCACCGGTCTCAAATCGACCGACGGATAATCCAAGCCCTGGTAGCCACTGGCCGGCATCAACATGTCTAAGTCAGTAGGCGACTTCTCCGCATATCCAGGAGAACCACCAACAAAAACCCCGGTCTTGATTACATTTGTCCATCTCACCCAGCTTGGAGGATCTTCCCTCTTAGAGCACGTGGGGGTAAGGCTCATGATCGAGATGGTGCGATCAAACGTCGACCGGATAGCAATAGTCTTCTTCTCACCATCAGCGGTGAAAGAAAACTGAAAACATCTCCTCTGGTATGTCATGTCATCAGGGACGGCATCACCAAAGAAGAAGGTAGGCTTGGGAAAAATCCTCTGATCGTCCATCGTCCAAGGACGATTGCTTACCATGATCTTATAAAAGTCCTCTCCCTTGAGAGTGATCAGCTGCTGCCTCATCTCATCTTTATTGAGAGAGTCACACTCTTCCAGGTTTCTCTCAACATATTGAACCTTCTCCCAAGCCTGCTGAACGGCTGGATTAGAAGATCTAGCAGATCGACGAGGTACGCTGGTATCAGGCTCTTTACCCTTGTTCATTCTGGAGGAACCACCTGCAAAGGTTAGAAAAAAAAAAGATCAAACATCAAAATGGCAGAATTTCGCTAAAAAAAATCTGATGAAATTTTGACATGACTCCGAGGCAATTCCGAAGAAAAAGGAAATATCCTGAAAGAAATAGAAAGCTTGAAGATGGGCTCAACATTGCTGCGAGCTCCAAATTCCCAAATTTGCAAAAAACTTTCAGGTATGCTATCATATCATGCTACAAATTTACAAAAAAAAATACCTGCATGAACATCTTGGTTTGCCAAAAAAATGCAATATCATGATGAGAGAAAAAGAAAGAAAAAAAATAAGAAAACTTTCTCGAAAAAAAAAGAAGAAAGAAAAGAAAAAGAAAAAAAGAAAGAGGGACTGGACTGGCCCACAGGCCACGTCCCACAAAAAAAAAATCGTGCAAAAAAAAAGAAGAAAAGAAAGCACGAGAAAAAAAAAAGATAAAAAACGTGTAAAAAAAAAGGAAAACACGTGAAAAAAAAAGAAAAGAAAGAAACAAAAAAAAAAGAGAAAGTACTTTTTCTATCATCCTACTTTCTACAATGGAGTTTTCTTGAAAAAGAGAACTTGCTTGAAGCCATTGATGGAGAAGAAGAAGAAAAGTCTTGAAGATCTTGAAGAAGAAGAACTCTTGGTCTTGAAGTCCTCTTGGGATTGTTGCAAAAGAAAGCAATAAGAGCAAGAGATCCAACCTCCTCCTTGCTTTTATAGAAGAGAGCAAACCAAAAAAGGAAAAAAGAAAGAGGTAAGTGTTACTAATTAGTAACCTTACCAAAAGAAAGAAATTAGAAAGATTCTTTCCCAAAAGAAAGATATCTTGAGGGATTCTCTCCCAAAAAGAAATCAATGAGAGATTTTCTCCCAAAAGATAGGAGATTTGAGATATTCTCTCCCAAAGGAAGATATCTTGAGATATTCTTTCCCAAATAAAGGGAACATGAGAGATTCTCTCCAAGTAAAGATATTCTTAGATATTCTTTATCGAAAAGGAGATATTTTTAGATATTCTTTACAAAAATGACACCATATGAGATCTAAGCCATTTCAAAAGCTTAAGGTCCCATGGGTTAGCCCATATGAGTCAGGTTTGACCAACTAGGCACTAAAAAAAAAAAATTTGGGCTTTTAGTCAAAGAGAAATCCTTCTTACCAAGAGCATACAAAAATGGTTCCATGCCTCTTTTGAGTTGATTGGACCATACAAAAAAGAATTCTAAGCCCCATGAGCTTCCAGAAATCAAACCATCCAGCCTTATATACCAAATTGAGCCAAAATCTTGAAATTGACATTCCACAAAAATCCAAACCAAATCCTGGTCCCCTAACTTGCCACATACAGCTTGTTAGGTCACAAGACCAAAACCAAAAACCAAAACCTGATCCCCTAACTTGCCATATACAGCCTGTTAGGTCACAAGATCAAAACCAAAATTGACCCCCCAACATTCCACATACAGCTTGTTGGGTCACACGGTCAAAATCAAACCCGACCCCCTAACCTGCCACATACAGCCTGTTAGGTCACAAGGTCAAAACCTAAATCCACATCCCTGATGTCATCTTCAAAACTTTGCCTCGAGATGGTACGTGATCCCTTTCACTACCATAAAATTCCCCTGGAAGCTCAAAAGGCTACAAATACCAAAAGAAAGACTGCTCAAAGACTCTTGGTCAAGTCACAAGCTCTCCTTCGAAAAATCTCTTCGAGGCACATCGACTACAAAAGTTAAGCAATTCGTCGCTACACCTCGAGGGGGCATTTGTTGACACCACAAAAAAAAAATGTGTCACTTTGCTTCTTCAAAATCTAGAAAGCTACATGAAGTCGCAGCCTGCCATAAATATGCAATGCTACTTCCAAAAAATCAAATCTTGTCAGAATCAAACAAAAAAACTGCAAGATCCTTCAAGACAGCCAAAAGAGGAGTACACAAAAAGTTACGGGCCATTTCAAAATCATTTGGCCTAACTTCACTTCTTCGACAGCTGATAAGGAGCTCCAGGCGGTGAAAGCATCGGAGACACCAAATCTTCGATCAGAGCCGATGGATGGTCTCAAACTACATCCAAAAGGCTCCACGTCAAGTTCCGAGTCAAACCGACAACGTTTGACCCTACATCAACCCTCGAACAGCTAAATCATGCCTCTCGGCGGCGAGAACCACCGAGGCCATCACTCATCAAATAGAGCACATGGATGGCTTCAAAATGCTTACAAAGGGCTACACGTCAAATTTCAGGTCATTTCGACAACTTTTGACTAGACTTTGACGCTCGGAAGCCAAATCAGGCCTCTTGGCGATGAAGCTCCCCGGGACCATGGTTTCCAAGGCAGAGCCTATGGATCATCTTAAAATGACTCCAATAGGTTTCCTGTCAAATTTCAAGTCAATCGGACATCGGTTGACCACACATCAAGCCGCGACATCTTCATCGCGACAAAAACAAGTCTACTAGTGATAAAACCCCAAACGGCTTCAAAACTCAAACAAAAGCCTATGGTTGGTTATATTTATTGCTCAGGAGGCTTCACCCCAAATTTCAGGTCATTCCAACATCGTTTGGCCCAGTTTCAGCTTCTGACGGAAAATCGGCAACTCTGCGTGACAAAGTCTTCGGCTTTCCCGAAAAATTGGAAACTTTGCAAACCAAAATACAAGGATTCTCATCAGGTTTTCTACAGGGAAATCAGGCCAATAAATGATAAAAAATGTCAAGGAAAAATACAGAAGTAAAAGAATCGAAAAACTAAAAAAAACGGATGCAAAACGAGACAAAAAGGGGGAAAACCCCTCCAGAGTTGCAGACCCCTGCGACCCTGGAGCCCGGGATCCGTTTTTCGCTGTTTTTTCGCGATTCGAAGCGTCCGACTAATCTGATTTTCCAAATTCATACTTTTAAGACACCAAATCCATTGACATCTGTCAAAATCACGGGTCAATCATCAAGAGTATCGAAATCAACATTGATCGCCAACTGGTCAACCAAAAAAATGTGCTTTCTACCCGACCAATCGAGAACTCGATAGGAAAGATGGCACCGACCCGCTGTTGGCCACCAATACCTGAAGTTACATGGTCATCCGATGTCGATCTACATGAAGATCCATCGTTGATCATCGCCAGAAGAATCCCAAAAGATTGCAGCACGGCCCGTGACTTTTCAACTGCTCGGCGACCACTTAATGCGATTAATTGACTAGCTTTATTACAGTCATTAATCCATTTCTTTGGATGGCCCAATCAGAAGCAAGCATCCGGGAGTTACAAGTCAAGAGATTCATGGCATTTAACCCATGAAACTCCTCCCATCATGGCGATTAAAGGCGATTAAATGCCCTCAATCTCCTCAGGCAAATCAGAAGCCAAGAAAAAGGAGTTACAAAATAAAGGAATTAAATCCGGTAACTCCTCCCATTATGCGGCTTAATGACAATAAAAGCCCATAAACCCTCCTAAATGGCTACCAAAAAGCCTATAAATAGGAGAGCACTCCAAAAACAAAAGACAGCACGACAGACTGCAGAAAATCTGGAAATTCAGACAGAGAAGGCATCAGAAATCTAAGAGAAAGAGAGAGAGAAAACTCTGCGGAAGTTCTACACCGACCACCACTACAAGGTGACAAAAGTCCCTTGGGGGGTACCCCCCCAAGGTCTTTGCCTTCTCCTTCTGCCTCCAATGGCTTAGACGTGGCTTTTTAGCCCGTCTACTTAGTTTTTTTATTAGACATAGGACCTCCTTTTGGGTTTTGTCCTCTAAAAACCTGAGTTTATAGCCAAGCGAAGCGAATCAATAGCATCATCTGTTCTCATCTGCATGGATGATGGTGAAGTCCACATATGGCCTCCGTCCGTCAATCTGAATGAGTCCCCCACAATCTCCTAAGAAGTTAGAACCTCCTTTTCTTGCTTTTCATTGTAGTTTATATTTTTTCAAAAGAGACAAAAATCACAACTCTTGTCTTTCATTATTGATAAGAATTGTAATCGACTATAAACGCCAAGTCGGCTATAAATGCCAAAAATCGGCTATAAACGCCAAAATTGGCTATAAATGCCAAAAAAACATCTTTCACGGCAAATCAAGAAAATGTCTCTTTTCTTAAATATATGTGCAATGGAAAACTTGAAAGAAGTTGATTTCCTTTTTACTTGCGAAGGTCGATCTCCGGATCACCACTTATAATTCTAAGTAAAATAGAAAACTGGCACACCCACACAAAAAAATGTTGATGCACGCCTCTGCCCCCCGGTTACGAAAGGGTCGGACTCCCACGTTCGCCGACCTAGGTAGGACCGGGCAGAAGCGCTGTTCCATCAGTTTCTAGGTGCTTTTGTTCTTTTACTGCTGGCGATGTGGGCAAGAGATGGCATGCCATAGAACATACTGGCGAATTATCTCTGAAAGCGAATACAAGAGAAGGAACTTTTGCATTTTTCAATATTAAACACCAAAGACCTATAACATTTCAAGTTGTCATCGGGGAATTTGTTGCACATATGGTTTATGGGATGACTTGTTCCATCCTTTCCCATCATATTGAACTACTTCTATAACATTGAGATAGTGGATCAAGGCTGAATGTGTAGAAATTGGATTTTTCTATTTACTGATGAAGGCATATAAATTCAAGTGAACAGCAAGCGTGTAACGGTTGTCACAACGATTGAGTTAAAAACCTGTTACTTTCTGTGTTATTCTCCTTGGCAAAATGTAAGCCCAAGAGGTAGTCTAGCCCACATGGTGGATTGCTTCACTAAACATCAGTGCATCCTGGATAGTTGAAAAGGAAGGCATCACATAGAGTCGATGCTAAAAAATAACCTTGTCTCAGTGATCATGATCATCGAATTTTTCATTTTTTTCACACCCAATTACATATTGCATCTGAATTGCCTCTAGTTCATTGTCAGCTTACTACACTTCAGTTTGCAGCAAAAATGACATCTTTCAATAATATTGAAATACTCATTACAGTCCATAGGATAATGCAAATCAGGAGAAGGGATAGGTTTGGACTTCGATTGGTTCATATAGACGACGAGAATGGGGCTGGGCGCAGATGCGGAAAAATAGGGGGTTTCCCCATATCTCTTATCGGAATGGGTGATTAGGTGCAGAGGAGAAGGCCCGAGGTGAGGATCCTTCGCAGCAAAGAGCTCAAAAGGGTTCTTCGCTCAGATAAATCGAGGGTCCTTCGCATCGAAGATGAGGGAGGGGAAACGCGGAGGAGGCGATGGGGTTTAGGTCAGACGAAAAATGAGGGAGGGGAAGGGTGTGTCGAATAAGATGTTGTAAGTTTCATTTGGGCCCCACACGTGCAAGTGGCACACTTCGGCTTATACTCCCCTAAGATGCAGCTTAGGGAGCCCCTCCCTATACATATATATATATAGAGACACGCGCGCGCATGCACATATATAATGATTTTCACTTGTGAGGAAGTTGAGACAACCTAGTGGCAAGGATGTCTCATCTTGCACATCTACCTAAGGATCAATCCCTGCATAGACAAATTGTCTCACACATTGTGTGCCACTAGCAAAAAGAGAAAAAAAATTCACATGGTAGAGATAGAGCCGGACGACAAATACAGTCCACTCTAGTACAAAATCATCCGATAATGCATTACAAAGGAATCGGGCACCAATCTCATTATTATTAGGAGTTGTCATGGGTCGGGTTGGCTTGGGCCTGTCTGGGGCTTAGCCCTCTTTGGGCTGGATTTGGCCCTTTGTTTCTAATGCTTGGGTTGGGCCTGGATTTAGATTTTAACCTCATTTAATATTTGAGCTGGGCTTGCGTTAAGTGATAGAAAGCGCAAAGCCCGGCCCGAGCAATATACATTCCCTTAATATCCTATTAACACCTTTTTTTTAAACAAAAAATTGATAGTTCCTAGAAAGGGATTTTGAGAGAGAAAAGTTAGGGATAAGATTGGAGAGAGAAAGAAAAAGAAAAAAGTTCGGGATAGGGTCTTGAAGAGAGAAGTTATGGAGATGCACCAATGAGAGTTACTTTCACGGTACGAGGAGACTAAGGGTGGGGTCCCTCACATCCATATCCAATGCCAACAGCCTAAATGTGAGGGGGCCCACTCCTTTCTCTCATAATACCGTGAGAGTACCTCTCACAAGGGCATCTCCCATATAAATATATATGAGGAATTCTCAAAAACTTTCAAATCTAAAAACTTCTCGTTTTGCTCTCTTATATTTTTAGGGTGTGGAGATCACCTTGAGCCAACCAAATTATACATAAGAACCCTCGTGAGTTGGTATAAAGCCCAAATTTGACACTCATTCAACTTTTACTCACTGTTGGATTCAAATGTCAAGAAATTGAAGTCTCTAAAAACATTGAACTTTGGGGCCTTGGATAAAGGGGTTAGGATAATCTAACGGAGCATAAAATTTTCACGTATGTAGATCTCATCTAGGGGAATTCCATGGTTGTCCTTCACGATAGTGGACCGGACTGGGAGGGGCATTTTTTTTTATAAAAATAACTCCCAGTTCGACCTACTTTGGTGTATCAGAATCATGGAATGCCATTCGATGGAATAATCTAGATGAGATCTACCAATGTGAACATTTTTATCTCCATTCGATTATCTGTCAGACCCCGACCTAAGTTCGGTATTTTCAATTATTATTTTAATCACAATTAGTGTATAAGCGGGTTTAGAGGACGATTAGCTTAATTTTAAGCTAGAATAGACTTTTGAATAGCTTTGGGGATCTTTGAGAACCGAAAGATTTAGTTCGACGGGAGCCGGGGCGCCCGTGTGTTGCGTGTGAGATTGGGGGAATTTATTTTTGTTTGTAAAAATTCTAATTTTTACTTCTTTTGACTCATTTTATTGTTTTTGACAACTTTCTTGTTTAGAAATCGCATTTTTCAAGAATCTATACCCAAATATCAAAATTTTCAGAAATTGGTAAAAATATACTTTTGGAAAGTATAAATATCGTTGATGGATTTTGTCTTCTTCGTAATCTTCGTTCGGGGCCCGCAAATGTCAGTTTCAGCCTTAAGAAGTTTGGGATCCACTTATCACTTAGTATAAAAGGACCTTCTTCTTCTTCTTCTCCCATTTCATTTCCTGCAATCTTGAAGAGGGCCTAGGGTTTCTTTTGCTCCAGCACTTTCTCTCTCCTCTTGTTTACCAACTTCTTGAAGCCAAAGCAAGGGATTGATCTCCAAGTACTCTTCCCCACCTTCCAAGCTTTTCAAGGATACCCTTTTTCAAAAGATTTGAGCTAGGCAACCCTCTCCTTCAAGCTCTTCTCTCTTGTTCAAGCTACATTAGGTTAGCCATTGCTTTTCTTTTGTGAAATCTTGGTTTTTCAAAGCATTTGTAGTGTTTTTCTCAAACATGCAAGAAGTTTCTTGAAGTTTGTCACATGATTGATTTTTCTAGGGTTTTTTCTTGGCTATTTTTGGGGCTTTTGCAGATTGGAGGCTTGGGACTCTTGAGAGGACAGTTTAGTGTATTTTGCCCTTCACCTTGACCAAGGCAAGTTAATATTTCAGCTAACATGTGATTTGTTCAATGTGAATAGTTCTATGAAATTCTTCTTTATATGTTTCTTCTCCATTTCATGTCAAGGTTTTATCTTGAAGTGTTTTATGAAATGTTTTAGGCTTATTTTGTTTGAAATCATGTAAATCTTGAAATGTCTATGTTCTTGGATTCATCTTCTTTGTATCAGCCCTTTTTATTCTAAAATTCTTGACATCTTGATGAATGGAGAAACTTTGCTAGCATTTGATTTTTTTTTGTTGGATGGAATGGAATGAAAAAGTGTATGGTTGTTTCAATGGAGTTTTATGAGGATATGAGAACCTCATATTTTATAGAAATATATGGAAGTGAAGGAGGGAAGGAAAGAAGAATCAAATAGAGTGGAAGAAGTCCAAAAATCAGGGGAGAAATGCTCCTAGCGTGGGCTGGACAGCAGACCAGCTCACTATAGCGAGCTTGGAGCTCGCTATAGTGAGCTTGGCTTCTGGAAAGGCCGGTTTCAGCAGGCCTAATCGTCTCGTTTGGGGCCCTTTGAGGTCCATTTTGAGGGCTCTTTTCTTGGCTGTCTTAGGGGTCTATTCTAGACCTGTTTTAAACTCTTTTCAGCCCGTTCTTTCTCTTCATTCTCAAGCCCATTTATCTCCTATTGAATGCCTAAAAATCCATGAAAGAATTGGATAAATAATGATGATTGAAATGTGGAAATTGAATGAAAGAATGTTGATGTGAAATATTACCGGGATGTTTCTTAGTCTTAAAACACACTTATTTATCTCAAAGTATTGAGGATTTTCATTGGTGCCAAACTCATATTTGTAAGTCGACTTTTGGATACTAAGTGTGCATTGAGACTTTCCTCGGTATGTCATTGATTCATCAAGCACTATTCTGTTTCCAAATTATCGAAATGTATATGCTTCCACATGTAAATTGATTTTCAAAATTAAGTGAGTAGTTCGCCATGATTTGAAAGTATCGATAAAACTACTCGATTGAGTGAGTGAAATGTTTGTTTGCAAATTGTTTAGAATAGTTGCTTATCGATGAAAGTGTTTTGAAGGATTTCGAATGCATCGATTTATGTTCTTCGTCCGACACCACTAAGCTTGGGACCCTTGTTGGATTGATCACCCGACTTGGAATCCTTAAATTGTACTTTGCCAACTGCAGTTTGGAGCTCTATATGACGAGTGTTTCCAGCAATGGCGACGGTGAGATCTTTTCTTCCATCTTGCATGGTTTAGAATTGATCGAGTACTTTCATTACTTCGGTAAATGAAGTACGTATTGATTGAGTACTTTTGCAGTACGTTCTAAGTGAGTTCTCCTTTTACGTCGGTAATAGGGGAATGTAGCCTATGTGGTTTGCCAATTGTTTTATTCGATTGTCATCATTTTATTTGAATTCCATTGTTTCATTAAGTTGTCATCGTTTCTTCGAATCTTTATACTTTTACGAATTGTTTAATGTCTTGTAAATGTTCTTCATATTATTTCTACCTTTGATTAGGATTTCAAATGTATTTATACTCTTTTTATAATGTTTTATAAATCTTGTTACCTTGTTACCTATTCTATTTGCTTGCAAGACCGTCGTGTCTGACCCTTTTATTATTTGGTACCAGATCTTGACCCTTCGGCCATTGAGGCGTAGCTTGAGGAGGAGGCTTTAGTGCAGACTGAACGTGAGTGGCAACCCGAGAATGTTATTTAAACATCGAGTCGCACTTTGAGCTACGAATCACTTTTGGGGTCGAATGTTTTGATGGGTTTTGTTTATAGCCATTGTTGGCTTGTTTTCTTTTGGGAATTGGAATGTAAACTCTAAACAACTTTTATTTGTATGAATTTGAATTAACTTTGGGGCCCATATATGATATGTTTCTCATTTTGATACTAGTCTTAAATGTCCATTTTATTTATATGGTAGTAATTAATTATTTGCTTCAATGCTTCCGTGAGTTTTACATATTGAGAATGTGATTGTTATATAGTGATGGATCGAACTTTGAGGATCCTTACCGCGGAAACCTGTGGGAAACAAACATGTGCGGGTGGGATTTTCTGGCTCGCCACGCCACGACCCCAGATTAAGGACTTGATTATCGGGTCCTCGGTCCGGGGGCATGACAGGCTTGGTATCAGAGCGAGAAATATTGAAGGCAATTAAAAATGGATTAGAAACTTAGGATCATGGCAAGAATCCATTACAATTCTCGCTAGTTAGTATCGATTAGGTCTGGGCATGCTTTATTTAATTTATTTTGTTACACTAACAAATTGTTTTGCAGCATCATGGCTCCACGCAGACCTCCAGTGAATGCTAATGCATCAGGCAGTAATAATGATAGTGGGGTTGAGAATCAAGTGGCAGGCCAGTTTCAGCGGCTCATGTAGATGCTGGTTGAACAACAACAGAAGGCAAATGAGAATCAAGCAAGATTTCAAGAGCAGATGGCAAAGAAAGATGAAGAGTTGACTCAGATTCAGAGACAATTGCTTGAAGTTTTGGGTAGAAGACCAAAACCAATGCCTAGTATGGAAGCTCAGTTTTTTATGCAGAATAGAGACAGGGATCCTAATACTTTGTTTGAGAAGTTTAGAAAGAGAGGCCTTAAGGAGTTTACAGGTTAAGAAGATCCTTTAGCAGCTGATGACTGGTTAGCCCACACGGAGAACATCTTTGATATTTTTACATGCATAGGCAGGCAGCAAGTTCACCTAGCAGCTTCAATGTTCACCGGATTGGCAGATATTTGATGGAAGACCATAAAGGAGGGTTATCAAAATATTGAGAACGAGGTTTCTTGGACCACCGTCAAATAATAGTTCAGTGAAAAATATGTCCCTGTACACATCAAGAAGCAGAAAGCAGTAGAGTCTCAGTAGCTCAAGCAAGAGGACATGACAGTCTTGAAGTATCTTACAAAGTTTGAGAAGTTGTCACGTTATGTACCAGAGCTTATCAATACGGAAGAAAAGATAATCACCAAGTTTATGGATGCACTCAATCCCATCATCTTGAGGGATGCCTTAGGTGTTGTGCCACCAGCTACTTTTCAAGAGGCTATTAAAGGAGCTTATATATTTGAAGATATTAACAATCAAATCATCAAGGACGCACAAAGGAAAAGGCAGCAGTACCAAGGGCAAAAACCCAATCAAGGCAAGAGACAGAGACAGAATCAGAAATCTCAGACACCAGCTGCTTGTATTCATTGTGGCAAGAACCACCCGTCACAAGAATGTTACAGAATTACAGGAGCTTGTTGCAGTGTGGTGGGTTTGACCACCTAGTCAAGGACTGTCCGAACATCAGAGACCAAGACAATAGACCTCCACGGCAGCCCCGGCAAACACCACAGTAGAACCAACAAGCAATGCAGAATCAGCAAAGGCAGCCTCAGCAACAGAACCAACAACAACCTCGTCAGCAACAATAGAACCAGAATGCCCATCCACCTCAACAGCAAAATAGAATTTACAACAAGGAAGGAAGAATCAGAATAGAAATAGACCATGACAACAAGGCCGCCTGAATCATCTAAACCAAGTGGATGCAGACACAGCTGATAATGTAGTTGAAGGTAAACTCCTAATCTGTGAAGTAGAAGCTAAAGTGTTGTTTGATCCATAATCAACTCATTCCTTTATATCTCCTGTGTTTGCAAAATTGATTAGTGTACATGCTTGTGAGTTAGAGTTTGTGGACTGTCACAACTCCAGTAGGAAAACAAGTTCTGTGTAGTTATATTACCCTAGATGCTCAGTGAAGATAGGAGAAGTCACATTTCCTACAGACCTCATCATCTTAGTTATGCATGACTTCGATGTCATTTTAGGCATGGATTGGCTGGCGGGACATCATGCCTCCATGGACTGCTTTAGCAAGACTATTACATTTAGATTGGATGGGATATCCACCGGAGTTCAATTTCAGGGAGAGAAAAGGATTTCTTCGGCCAGATTTATTTCAGCTCTTTTTATAGCTAAGCTGTTGAGAACGAGATGTGAAGGATTCATGGCATTTGTTTCCAAGGATGAACTATCCCAAGGGGTGGAGAACATCCCGGTAGTGTGCGAGTTTCCAGATGTTTTCCCAGAGGAAATACCAGGTTTACCACCAATCAGAGAAATCGAGTTCACGATAGAGTTGATATTGGGGACTGCACCGGTTTCCATTGCTCCATATAGGATGGCTCCAGCAGAATTAGGAGAATTAAAATTACAGTTGCAAGAGTTGCTAGAAAAAGGCTTTATTAAGCTAAGAGTTTCACCATGGGGAGCCCCGGTGTTCGGTGTTATTTGTAAAGAAGAAGGATGGAAGCTTGAGGATGTGTATAGACTACAGAAGATTGAATCAAGTGACCATCAATAATAAATATCCTTTGCCAAGGATAGATGAGTTATTTGATCAGTTACAAGGAGCAGGATTTTTCTCGAAGACAGATTTGAGATCCGGATATCACCAATTGAGGGTCAGAGAATCAGACATACTGAAGATAGCTTTCCGGACTAGATACGGGCACTATGAGTTTTTGGTGATGCCCGTTGGACTAATGAATGCACCGACGGTATTTATGGCTCTTATGAACAAGATCTTCACTCCATATTTAGATAAACTCACCGTCGTCTTCATTGATGATATTCTAGTGTATTCCAAGTCAAGAGAAGAACATGAACAACACTTGAGGACTTCATTGCAATTATTAAGAGAAAATAAGTTATATGCAAAGCTTGGGAAATGCAAATTTTGGCTAGAGCAAGTCACCTTTCTAGGTCACATCATCTCCAAAGAAGGATTGGCAGTCGACCCATCGAAGATCGAAGCCGTTGTTAAGTGGGAAAGGCCAAAGAATGTGACGGAGATCTGATGTTTTCTGGGTTTGGCAGGCTACTACAGAAGATTTGTGCAAGGGTTCTCATCGATTGCAGCGCCTTTGACTAAGCTAATCCGGAAAGAATGTACCTTTTGTATGGTCAAAGAAGTGTGAGGCCAGTTTTGAGGAACTGAAGAAGAGAACTACTTCAGCACCGGTTCTCACCTTACCTTCGGGCAATGGTGGTTTCATAGTTTATACCGACGCCTCAGGTGTGGGACTTGGTTGTGTATTGATGCAAAATGGAAATGTCATAGTATATGGATCAAGACAACTGAAGGAACACGAGAAGAAGTATGCAACTCATGACTTGGAGTTGGCAGCTATTGTGTTTGCATTGAAGATGTGGAGATACTATTTGTATGGAGAAAAAATTGAAGTGCATTCAGATCACCGTAGTCTCCAATACTTGTTTTCCCAGAAAGAATTAAATATGAGACAGATGAGATGGATGGAGTACATTAAAGGCTACGGCTTTCCGATCATCTACCATCCAGGGAAAGTAAACGTTGTAGCAGATGCACTGAGCAGAAAGTCAGTTAATATGGCCAGTTTGCAAGGATTTTATAACTTTCAGCAATATGAAGATTTGGGAGTGGATTTCCAACCTTTGAGGAAAGGGGTTATGTTGGCAAATATGACAGTGTTTGATCCTATCTTCATTCTAAAAATCAAGGACAATCATATGCAAGATCCGGACTTAGCCAAGATTGTGGAGCACATCTCAGAACGCCCAGACTTCAAAGTCTTGGATGGAGTTTTGTACTTCCGCGGCAGATTATGTGTTCCAAAGATTGATGATTTAAGAAATGAGATTATGGTTGAAGCTCACAACACAAGGTACTCTATGCACCCGGGGAGTACGAAGATGTACCACAACCTGAAGAGTAGATTTTGGTGGAATAACATGAAGAGAGAAATAGTAGCCTTCATATCGAGATGCATGACTTGTCAGTTGGTGAAGGCGGAACATCAGAAGCCATTAGGTCTTTTACAGCCATTGGAAATCCCAGAGTGGAAATTGGAACACCTAACTATGGATTTTTCCCCGAGATTGCCCACTACAAGCAGAGGGAATAAAGCAATTTGGGTCATAGTGGACCATTTAATGAAGCCTGCACATTTTATTCCTTTGAAGACCGGAAAGAAGATGCATATGTTGTCCCTAGCTGAAGCCTTTGTGAGAGAGATTGTTAGCCGACACAGTCAGCCGGTCTCCATTACCTCAGACCGAGACAGCAGATTTGTTTCGAGGTTTTAGAAAAACTTACATGAATATGTGGGAACAAAACTCCAATTCAGTACAACATATCACCCGCAGACTGATGGACAGTCGGAGACGACTATACAGACCCTTGACGACATGCTTCGAGCCTGTGTACTCGACTTCAAGAATTAATGGGATGAGAATTTACTTCTCTACGAATTTGCCTACAGCAACATCCACCATTCGAGCATAGGAATGGCTCCTTTTGAAGCGTTGTATGGCAGAAAGTGTAGAACCCCAGCATGTTGGGAAGAAGTCGGAGAACGCAGTTTTCATGGACCTTTGTTGGTTGGAGAAACAAGTGAAAACGTCAAGCCTATTCAGGAACTACTGAAAATTTTATGAAGCCGACATAAAATTTATGTATTTCAGGATCTATAGTTTCAAGTTGGAGACAAGGTATTTTTTAAGGTATCTATGGTCAAAGGGACACTAAGATTTAGACAGAAGGGTAAATTATCAAAGAGATTCATTGGACAGTATGAGATTTTGAGTCATGTTGGAGAAGTGGCATATAGATTAGCTCTGCCTCCAGAACTTTCGGGTGTGCACAACGTGTTTCATGCATCGATGTTGAGGAAATATGTTTCGGACCCTTCACACGTGCTACATCATAAACCGTTGGAAGTTTGAGAAGATGCCACCAACATCGAGACACCGGTCGAAATTATTGACACTAAAGAGCAAGAGTTGAGGAACAAAACAATTCAGTGGGTAAAGGTTCGTTGGGAGAATCATGGACTGGAAGAGGCCACTTGGGAACTTCGTGAACAAGTCCAGAAGTAATACCCTCATCTCTTTCCAGATGTTAGTGATCATTTGGAGGACCAAATGTGGTTTTAAGGGGTGGAGGATGTCAGACCCCGACCCAAGTTCAGTATTTTCAATTATTATTTTAATCACAATTAGTGTATAAGGGGGTTTGAAGGACGATTAGCTTAATTTTAAGCTAGAATAGACTTTTGAATAGCTTTGGGGATTTTCGAGAACCGATAGATTTAGTTTGACGCGGGCCGGGGCGCCCGTGTGTTGCGTGTGGGATTGGGGGAATATATTTTTGTTTGTAAAAATTCTAATTTTTACTCTTTCACTCATTTTATTGTTTTTGACAACTTTCAAGTTTTGTCAAATTGCATATGAGGCTTAGACATCGCATTTTTCAAGAAAAAGGGCAAAACCGACATTTCACACAAAATCTATACCCAAATTTAAAAAATTTCAGAAATAGGCAAAAATATACTTTTTGGAAAGTAGAAATTTCGTTGATCGATTTTGTCTTCTTCGTCGTCTTCGTTTGGGGCCCGCAAATATCATTTTTAGCCTTAAGGAGTTTAGGGCCCACTTGTCACTTAGTATAAAAGGACCTTCTTCTTCTTCTCCCATTTCATTTCCTGCAATCTTGAAGAGGGCCTAGGGTTTCTTTTGCTCCAGCACTTTCTCTCTCCTCTTGTTTACCACCTTCTTGAAGCCAAAGCAAGGGATTGATCTCTAAGAACTCTTCCCCACCTTCCAAGCTTCTCAAGTGTCACGCCCCCAAAACCGAGACCCTGCAGCGATCCGATCTCGGGGAGCGTGAACTTGGGGTTAATTGAAAATTTTTGCTTTCCCCAGGATCCGCGTGTGTGAGGATTACAAAATTCCAAACAACCTGAATGTTTCGCGGAAGCTTACGTGGTGTTGCGACCCGGAGTCTGTGGCCATCGGATTCCACATCGCACTCAACCCATCAGCGTAAAGCTGTCATAACAATGTTCAAGCTCAGACTGGAAGAAACCAAGATAATACATATACAGAGCTTACAGTAACAGACTATTCATTACCCAAACATATTCAAGTTAAAATTTAACAAGTGTCTTAATTACAATCCCAAGGAAAAAGGCTAACAAAAGCGGTACAAAAATAACAAGCTAAAAACAATTGCTACCCAAGTGTGTAACGAAACTCTGGAGTCAAGCACAATGTCTATATGACATCGCTGACACAACAAGCCTGCAAAACTCATGGCTCAACAACCCTCTACACACGAACTAGCTCAAGTCGAAAACCTACCACCTAGAGCACCAAAGTAGTATATCAGACACAACGGTCTGGCAGGTGAATAAATTGGGCATAAATATATACAAAAATTAAAGTTTAAAAGAAACAATGTTAAAACAATTTACTGAACTTTAAAACAAGTACATGACTAAGATATATTTCACCGATACAAAAATCCATGAATGAAGTACAAAACAAAACTAGCATGAGTACATAATATATCATGAATAGTAAATCCACATTGAGCTAAATCCTTTCTCCATCATACATGATGATAAGAGTAAGCGAGCGAGCGAGCGAGCGGGCACCCAAGCCACACAAGGTGGGAGGGGAAAATACCGGCTGCAGAACCGAAACGAGCTAAAATGTGTATAAATACACTACCAATCTACAGATGGCCCTTACTTATGTTTAAAGACTCCCTAACTAGTGGATCGATGAGACTGAGAGGGCAGTCTAAGCTCAGTGGTGTTCACTTAAATCCATGAATGCACAAAACAAGACAATATACTTATCGAGCTTATCAAAACAAAAAGGGAAAATCACTTATCAAAACGAGCGAGCGAGCGGGCAAAAGGCATAATATATATGCATAATGAGCTTAGGTAGTATCCCCTTTTTCCTTCAAAAATCAAACCTTCAAACAAGCTTATACTTGAACTTCAAAGCAATATACAATGATATTCTGGATATCTAAACTAAAGTTCGAAAAACAAGGTTTATCAAGCTTATGTTAAAGACTTCCATTGATCCTTGTGTATTTGAAACTCAAATGTCAAAGAAGTAGAAATGGGATTGGTGCCCTTGAAGTTAGGACATTTAAAATTTCAAATGCACAATATTCATTTAGAAGTCTCACAACATATTCTAATTGTTTAATCCTCAAGAAATCCACGAAAATAATGGAAATCAATCCAAGAATCATTTCAGATCCATAATTAGTGAAAGAATATCAAACAGGCTTCAAAATCATCAAATGTGTTTCAACTTTCTCCTTATTTCTTCCGAGCAAGTTTTTGGATTAATAAATTCATCCACTAGTGAGAAGAGGGCATTCAGCCCATACCAATAATAGGACAACAAAACAGGCCCAACCATTTAATTAAAAACATCAAAACAGGCCGTCAAAAATGAATGAGCAAAGACCAGGCCCAAATTATGTAAAACAAGTCCCAAGATTCACATGAAACTGTGGCTGGGCTTAACCATTTAATAAAACATCAAAACAGGCCCAAGCTATGTAAAACAAGCCTAAAAAAATTACATGAAACAGTGGCTGGGCTCAACCATTTAATAAAACATCAAAACAGGCCCAAACTATGTAAAACAAGTCCCAAGAATTATATGAAACAGTGGCTGGGCTCAACCATTTAATAAAACATCAAAACAGGCCCAAACTATGTAAAACAAGTCCAAAGAATTATATGAAACAGTGGCTGGGCTCAACCATTTAATAGAACATCAAAACAGGCCCACAAAAATGAATGGGCAGAGACCAGGCCCGATCGTTCAATAAAAACCATCAAAACAGGCCCGTAAAACCAGTTGGGACATGCCTAGGCCCGCTCGAGCGGGCCTGAGTCCGCTCGAGCGGACCTGGCCAGTGAGTGGGCTCGCTAGAGCAAGCCTACTTACTGCCTGGGTCGCTGGGAATGCATTTCCTGCACTACTGGGTACTGTTTTTCCATTCTGTTGAGTTCCTTCTTCCCTCCTTCATATACAATCATTCTTTAACATTAAAAATGGAATTATTTCATAGCAAAACCATTAATCAATCAAAACTAAACTGAATCATCACATCCCATTCATGAATTCAGCATGAAAATCATAGATTAAACATAAGAAAGAAACAAAAAAACCTGAGCTGAATTCTTATATTGAGAAGTCCTTAATAAAATCATAGATTTTCATTCTAATACCAACAAAATCATATAGATAGAGTGAACATAAACCCAATGTTATAAAACTGCTGGAAATCAGAATTTTCAAGGCTAAGCTAATCATTTAAAATGGATCAATATTTCAAATCAAAACTGATGATGCCAAAAATATGTTTCGGACACCACCGGTCAAGTAATAACTGCAGTAATAAATGCGGTAAATAAATGTGAGAGAGAAAGGGAATTTATAGTGGTTCGGTCTGTGGGACCTACGTCCACTTCATAAAGGCAGGGATTGCCAGGTGATCTTTGATGAGCGTAAAAGGGTTACAAGCTTAGGAAAAAGTGAAAGATATTAATCTTTTGAGTGATGAGAGGGCTCTCCTATTTGTACTCTTCCCCTAACAGATGGGGACGACTTTAATGCAACGTCTCTTTGGAGCCTCAGAGCTGCCCTCGAGGGACGAGGCAGGTGGAGGCAGGTGAGATCTTCTCCGCACGAATTGGTAAAAGCAGGTAAGGAGAGGACTTCTTCCGAAACGATGTGGTATCCTTGACGTGGCGAGGCTTCGTGAAGCAAACCTCGGATCTCAACGGACTAAACTGATCACGGATCGAGTTACTTTGGCCTGAGCCATCATCCTGGAATGGGTCACTTGGGCTTGGACCGGATCACCTGGACCTGACTCACCATCACAATTCGGGTCTCTTGGGCCTGACTCATCATTTGCCCCTCAATGCCCCGTGCCCAAATAAATTTTTGAAAGGGGGGCATTGGTAGATTCTAGTCTCTTCTCCCTCCAAAATCTTTTTCTCTTTTCTGGTTTTAATTCTGTCAGTTTTTGTAGATATGTATCTGGGAGAGTCCCCATGGCTTGGACTACTCTTTTTTTTAAAACCCAGGCTATAAAAACGATCCCTTGCTTCAACTCAAGCCCTAGAGCATTACTTTTCCCAAAGAGAAAGAAAGTAGCCTCTGCAATGGAATACTCTAAAGAAGAAAAGCCATTGGGAGAGAAGAAGACAGCGACAGGCGGTGGCAGCGAAGGCGATGGCGCAAGTGGCTCCGGCCTGGGCACCCGCCAGGCTGCGGGCGGCGGCTTTGCGCTTGGCGTCCCTGCAAGCGGCGACTCTATGCTGGGAGCCTGCCAGGCTGCGGGCGCCCCTGCGGGCGGAAGCTCAGCTCTCGGCACCCCTGTGGGCAGCAACTCTGCGCTGGGCGCCCGTGCGGGCGGCGACTCTGCGCTGGGTGCCCGCCATGGATCTGGCTATGCGGCGGATCTGGCTCTGCGGGCGGCGACTCTGCGCTGGGTGCCGCCAGGCAGCGGGCGATGGCGGATCTGGCTCTGCGGGTGGCGATGCTGGCGACCTGGGAGTTGGAGCCCGCCCGGCAGCGGGTGAGGCTGTCGCGGGCGGAGGTGGATCGGGCGCTCGCTCGGTTACGGGCGGCTTGGGCGCCTGGCAGGGTGCGGACGATGGCGGCAGCGGCCCGAGCGCCCGCCAGGCTACGGGCGGCGGTGGCCTGGGCGCCCGCCAGGCTGCAGGCGAGGGCAATCTGCCAAATCGAGCGAGGAGTCAGCAACGGCAGCATCACGTGTCGCCCAGGGCGCAGCGGGCTCCTCGGGTGTTACTACATGCGCAAGTACGGCTGCAGCTTGTGTTGGCGCGACTCGTAAAAAGTATCAGGCAAAAGTTGTGGTGGACGACGAGGGATCCAAGGTGAGTACACTTTTCTGTGCACTCAACACTGATGATGATATTTTCAAGATCACAGTCTCTTATCGCATTCCTCCCACTATTATGTGTCGGCGGGCTGAAACGGATGAGCCGGCTTATGATGGCTCATCTGGTGACATCGTCATCTAGAGGAGATGCTTGAAGCAGGACTGAGATTTCCTATGTCCTCCTCCCTCTGCCGCATTCTCCATTATTTTTCATTGACCCCAGGGCGGTTAGCCCCCAATGGCTGGAAAGTCCTGCTTGGTTTCCTTGAACTGTGGAGGAGGGTACATCTCGAGGATGCTTCTCCTGCGGAGTTCCATGCCGCCTATAGCTTGACTGAATCTCCAGTTCCCAATAGGGGATGGTACTATCTTGCCCCTAGAGGAGGCAAGCTATTTACGGGATTGCACTCCAACTATCACGGTTGGAAATCTCGTTTCTTCTTTGCTGGTGGTGAATGGGCTTCTGAGGCAGACCGGGCTTTGGTGCCCACCCGATGGGCTGCTTCTAAAAAATTAGGTACGTCCATTGATGACTATCATCTTTATTTTTTTTTATATATACCTGTATGTGCTCACTGTTCTTGTGCAGATGCTCCTGTGCTCTCCGCTGATCAGGAATAGAAATTGCAGGCGATGAGGGTCATCCTGATAAAGATTTAGGAACCCTCCTTTCCAAAGAGAGTGGGACTGGTGGACCTTCTCAGACTTCTTCCAAGAGAAAATGTACATTACTTTTGCTAGGCATACTTTTTCTCATTAACCTGATATTCCATCTCTAAGTAGTATTTTTGCTTCTGCAGTGGTGATACGCAAGGATGTGATTGGGGCTCGCCTTTCTGGTGAGAGTACCCCGCCTTCCAAGATAGCGAGGGTAGATAATGCCTCGAAAGGGAATTCTCCTCCAGTGACTCTTGGGACGAGCTCTCTTGTAACCACCCGTGTAGTGGAGTCCGCGGGCGCGGCCAAATCAAGCGGCCTCTCCCGTTGTGTCTCTTCCACCAGCATCTCCTTCGGTCATGACTGCTACAGCTATACCTTCTGCCCCTCGATCGTGTCCCCCACACTCGGGAACTTCAACTGGGGCACCTACTCGGGCTGACCCCACGGTTGGTAATCCGCTATCAATCCGGGAGAGGCTTGAGAGATTTGTGATTCCTGCTGAACTTACTCGGATCAATGCCTTGGGGATGATAGATAAGTTTCTAGAAGGTTTGGCTCAGGTAAAAGGCTCGTGTTCTCCTTTTCTCCAGACTTCCATTTTGTGTATGTACTCTCATTTCCTTTGTCTCTTATTGTTCCAGGCATCCACGACATCCGTCTGCTTATTGTCTAAGGCCTAATTGCACTGTCAGCTGAGACAGGAGAATGCGAGTATTCATAAGGAGCTCTCCGTTAGTCATGGAAAGATTGCCGCTCTTGAAGCTGCTAGGAAGAATTCCAAGGCTGATCTTGTGCAGCTCGCGAGAGAGCGACTAGGTATGAGATTGAGCTCTCAACAGCCCACATGAGGGAGGTCAAGGCTGATGCTGAGCTTGTGGCGGCCCGCGAGAGGGCTTTGCTCAGTGAGGCTGAGCTCCGGAAGGCCCGCGAGAGGGCTTCGCTCAGTGAGGCTGAGCTTGTGAAGGCCCACGAGAGGGCTTCGCTCAGTGAGGCTGAGCTTGTGAAGGCCCACGAGAGGGCTTCGCTCAGAGAGGCTGCTGTGAAAGCAAAGATGAGGGCAGCACAGGATTGAGCTTCCCAAGCTGAGGAGAGGGCTGTCCTGGCTGAGAATGACTTAGAGGATGGCCTTGCTGAGGCTGAGAAGGACTTGCAGAATGGCCTCGCCGATGCTTTTATTGCTGGCTATGAGGAACTCCGAGGGAAGATTACTGCTGCCTTCCCTGATATTGATTTCTCAGGCTTCGTTGCTGATGAGGCGCCAGATGTTCTGGTGATGATGAGGATGATGGCGAGGACGAAGGGGACAGTGACGAGAGTGATTAGGGAGCTTTGCTGTATATTTTTTTTATAAAGGCAGTTTATGGCCTAACTTTTTGGAACTGAATAAAAATGCAAGAGTTTCTCTTACAATATGTTTTATTCATCTATTGTCTATTGCTTTGAATAATGTCAATTAAATGAAAAAATCAACTCAAGCCCCACACCCTCACTACATTGGCTTACATAGAATGTCACTTATAGTACCTCTTCAAGTGTTCCGCGTTCCACGGATGGAGTAAGACCTTTCCGTCAGAATTTTGGATTCTGTAGGTGCCTGACCTCACTACTTCTGTTATGAGGTACGGTCCTTCCCAGTTGGTCCTTCGAGAGTCTTTTGTGGTGAGTATCACCTTTTTGAGGACTAGGTCTCCTAGCTGAAAAGAACGAGGCTTCACCCTCAAGTTGTAGTACTTTGCCATGCGCCGCTTGTATTCTGCATTGCAGACCATAGCCATCTCCCTTGCCTCCTCTATCAAATCGAGGTTGATGTGGAGTCTTTCCTCGTTGGTGACGGGGTCATGGAGATGGACCCTTAAGGAATGTACGCCTATCTCAACAGGGATGACTGCCTCAGTCCCAAAAGCGAGAGAGAAAGGAGTTTCCCCTAGTAGGAGTTCTCGGCATAGTTCGATATGCCCATAACACCCCTAGGAGCTCCTCGACCCAAAGACCCTTCGCTCTTTCGAGCCTTGTCTTTAGGTTGCGAAGGACCGTTCTGACCATGACTTCTGCTTGCCCATTTGCTTGTGGGTGTGCCGGACTGGAATGAGGCTGCTTGATTTGGAGGTCGGAGCAGAAAGTATTGAAGAGTATTTCCATTATCACATACAATGGCGTTAGGTATCCCAAAGCGACAAACTAGGTTTTTCTAGAAAAATTTTTTTACATTTGAGTCTGTTATTTTTGCTAAGGGTTCTGCCTCCGCCCATTTTGTGAAGTAGTCAATGGCGATGACTACAAACTTGCACTGGCCTCTGCTCAAAGGAAGGGGGCCTAGGATATCAATACCCCATTTGGAGAAAGGCCACGGGCTTAGAATTGAAGTTAGCTCCTCTGGTTGCTGCCTTGGCACAGTGGCGAAGCGTTGACACTTATCGCATTTTTGGACATATTCTTTGGCGTCTTTCACCATGGTAGGCCAAAAGAATCCTTGCCTTAGTGCTTTGTGGGCGAGGAAGCGTCCTCCAGAGTGATTCCCGCATATTCCTTCGTGGATTTCACGAAGGGCGTAGTCAGCATCTTCAGGCGAGAGGCAGCGTAGCAATGGTAAGCAGTAGCCCTTCTTGTAAAGCGTATTTTGTAGGAGGGTATACTTGGAAGCCCTCATCCTGAGTTTCTTCGTCTCAAGGTGGTCATCTGGCTCCGTGCCTTCTTGGAGGAAGGCCCTTATCGGGGTCATCCAATTTGGCTCGCCCGTTGCACAGTTGATGTTCACAATATCCACATCTAACTTGCTCCGCTCCGACTGATGCCTAATGAATGTTGGTTCGGCAGATGAGGCCTCCAATGATGAGGCTGAGCCTGGCGAGAGCGTCTGCAGCAACATCTTCTCCTCTAGGAATGTGACAGATCTGGAAGCACTGGAAATGCCATATCAATCGTTTCACCATGCCAAGGTACTCTTGTATTCTATCCTCTTTTGCTTCAAATTCGCCATTTATTTGATTGACCACGAGTTTGGAATCACTGTAAGCAAGAAGGGATTGGGCGTCCATTTCGATTGCCAACCTCAGACCAGAGAGGAGGGCTTCATATTCGGCTTCATTGTTAGAGGCAACGAAATGAAGCTTCACAGCGTACTTAATAGGTGTACCATCAGGGCTGATCAGGATAAATCCAGCTCCACTTCCTTCACTGGTTGCCGAGCCATCAACATATAGTTTCCAGAGTGGCTGTGACGGGAAATTAGAGATCTCAGCAAGTAGGTGGTTGCCTTGGAGAGGCTCGGCGCCTAAAGATGGAGAGGCCTGGGTGCCCTGAGGTGGGGAGGCCTAGGCGCCCAGCAGGGGAGGAGGAGTAGCCTGGGCGCCCAGCAGGGGAGAGGCCTTGGGCGCCCAGGGATGGTTCTTGGGGGACACATGCTGAGGAGAGCAAAACAGGATCATTCGTCTACCCTTCAGCGTACGTAAATTTAGCTATAAAGTCTGATTGAGCTTGTGCTTTGATTGCAGGCCTTGGTTGATATTGAATATCAAACTACACCCAGCTCCACTGCCCACTTCACCAGTCTCCTAGCTACATCAGGTTTTCCCTAATACTCTTTTTAAAGGTTGATCAGTAATTACAACAACTATGTGGCTCTGAAAGTAGTACCGTAGGTGCCTTGCAGTCGAGATGAGGGAGAGCACCAGCTTTTCCAACTCTGAGTATCTGGACTCTGCCCCATGGTATGCTCTGCTCACATAATAGATTGGCTTTTGCACTCCACCCTGATTTCTGATGAGAACAGAGCTCACTGCTGAAGGGGAAGCAGAGATATATAAGTACAACACTTCGCCAGGTGTAGCATGTGAGAGGAGAGGGGGAGCAGTCAAGCAAGCCTTTAAGCTTCTGGAACGCCTCTTCAGCTTCGGGTCCCCATTGGAAAGCTTTCTGGAGGATTTTAAAGAAAGGCAGGCACTTGTTTGCAGACTTGGAAACAAATCTGTTAAGTGCGGCAACTCTTCCATTGAGGCACTGCAGCTCCTTGGTGGAAGAGGGCGATTTCATATCGAGTATTGCTTTGATTTTATCGGGGTTCGCCTCAATTCCCCTTTGGTCGACCATAAAACCCAAGAATTTTCTGGACCCTATGCCGAAGGCACACTTCTCAGGATTTAACTTCATGTGATAGAGTTGGAGAGTATCAAAAGTCTCTTGGAGATGATCAATGTGGTCTGCTGCGGCAGAGGCTCTTCACCAACAAGTCGTCCACATACACCTCCATGGTCCGCCCAATCTGAGAGTGAAACATTTTGTTCAATAGGCGTTGGTAGGTCGCACCTGCATTTTTTAGCCCAAAGGGCATGACCCTATAGCAATAGGTCCCTTTCTGGGTGATGAACGACGTCTTTTCCTGATCTGGGGGGTGCATGCTAATCTGGATTGTATCCAGAGTAGGCATCCAAGAAGGAGAGCAGTTTGTGTCCTGCCGTGGCGTCAATGAGGAGATCAATTCTTGGTAACGAATAGCAATCTTTTGGACATGCCTTGTTAAGTTCGGTGAAGTCGACGCATAGGCGCCATTTCCCATTCGCCATCGTCATCATCACAATATTTGAGAGCCACTCAGGGTATGCTACTTCCCTGAAAGCCCCATTCTTTATTAACTTCTCGACCTCCTTATCCATTGCTTGGGCCCTTTCAGTGGAGGCTCCCCTAAGCTTTTGTCGAACAGGCTTGTGGCAAGGGTCGACATAGAGGCGGTGAGTTGCAACTTCGGGATCAACCCCTTCAAGATCCGCATGCGACCATGAGAAAACGTCCATGTTATCTTTTAGGAAATTTGTCAATTGACGGGCCAAATCCTCAGAAAGAGAAGAGCCAATGTATACTCTCCTGTCCAGGAGGTCTTCATCTAAGACCACAGAGGTAAGTTCTTCAACTGGTTCTCCTCGCTCCGAAGTGGTTTCATCTCTCGAGTCCGAGATCTCAACTTGCAATGCCTCCTGCATTTTCTTGGCCTTCATTGAGGACACGTAGTTGCTGCTACTTCGTCCCCTCTTACCTCCCCGATTCTATTCGGAGTTGGAAAGCGGAGGATGAGATGAAAGGCAGAGAGGACGGCTCTTAATGCATTAAGAGTTGGTCGCCCCAGTATGATGTTATAAGTTGAGGGGCAGTCTATTACCAGGAAATTGACCATTGTCATGGAACTTCGGGGTGCAGTCCCAGCCGTGACTGGCAATGTGATCACCCCCAGGGGATACACCTTCTCCCCCGAAAAGCCAATAAGGGGAGATTTGACGGGCTGCAACCTCTCCCGTCCAAGCTTCAGCTTATCATAAGCTTCTACAAACAGAATATCTGCAGAACCTCCACTGTCTACCAAAATTCTATGTACCTAAAAATTGGCGACAGTCATGGTGAGCACCAGAGGGTCATCATGGGTGTGCTGGATCCCTTCTAAATCCTTGTCTGAGAAGGATATGACTTCGCTAGCGCCTTGGACGGGCGTGCCTCCTTAGGATGCCTTGCCTTTCTGGCATGGGCCTTCATGGCCAAGAGCGACTCTGCTAGTCCTCCTGAGATGGTTCGGATTTCTCCGATCGGCTGCTGGTTCTCCAGATTGTGAGGTGGTGGTGTTGGCAGTGCTTGCCCCTTACCCACAACATATTGGCGCAGGTGGCCATGCTGAATGAGATCCTCAATCTACCGCTTGAGTTCATAACAGTAGTCGGTATCATGGCCATGGTCGCGACGGAAGCCGCAAGTACTTGTTCGGGTTCCTCCGGTTTGGAGGAGATTTCATCTTCCCTAGCCATTTTATGGCGGGGTCATCTTGTATTTGGAACAAGATGTGCTCTATAGTGGCAGTGAGAGGGGTGAACACTTGCCTATCTCTTTGCGGAGCGGGACCGAGTCGGTCTCTGATAGGTACTCTTTCTGTCTTGCTTCGTTTGTTGCTTGTTTCTTTCTTCTCAGTTTCTGTTCCGCTCCTTTCCCTTACTGCCTGAGCTGGAGGACTCTCCTCACCTCGGCCCTGGTGGCGTCTTCAACATTCATATATTTTTGGGCTCTTACTAGTAATTCTGGAAAGCTCTTTGGCGGGCGCTTCATCACTGAAAAGAGGAAACTCGACGAGCGAAGGCCTCCGATAAAAGCCGTCATGGAGACCTTGTCGTCGGGCTCTTCGACTTGAAGTACCTCCTCATTAAAACGAGTGAGGTAGCTCCTGAGGCTTTCATTCTCGTCCTACTTTATACTAAGCAGGTGTGTAGCAGGCTTCTGGTGGCGACGCCCACCAATGAAGTGTGAGACAAAAGATTTGCTTAATTCTCCAAAGGTGGCGATGGATGCTGAGTGAAGAATGGCGAACCACTGCCGGGCAGAACCTTTCAGCGTGGTTGGAAATGCCCCGCACATGATCTCGTCGGGGATGCTGTGTAGCTACATTTTGGTTTTATAGGACTCTACTTGGTCCAATGGATCCTTCCTTCCATTGAAGGTCTCCATGGAGGGCATTTTGAACTTCTGAGGAAGTGGGTAATTCACCACATCGGGCTTGAACGGAGTATCCATTCGCCCGACTAGATAATCCAGCCGTCTCGGGTGCCTGTGCCTTCATGGCGTTGAGGACATCGCCCAGTTGATTATGCATTTCTTTGATTTTTTCCTCCCAGCGATTGTGAGGCTCCCTGGAGGGATCAGGGAAATAACTCTCATCTCTAATGCTGTGATTCTCACTTTCCCCTTCTTGGAAGTGAGAATCCTCCCCATTAGAATTGAAGGGAGGAGGTGGAAATCCTCCATGATTTGCTCCACCTAGAGGTGGGGGTCCTCTAAGCTGGGCTTCACCAGGGGGTGGAGGAACTTCGTGATGGGCACGGCCTTGAGGATCGACCAAGAGTATCCCCTGCGGGGCAACTTGGGGGCTCCTGAAGAGGCACCCTGGGCACCATGGGGATGGACGTTCAGATGTGCTCCCCGGCCATGGGCGCCGTGGTGATATGCTCCTCGACCCTGGGCGCCATGATGATGGGCGCCCAAGTGAGGTGCTCCTTTACCTGGTACCCTGGGCGCCATGGGGATGGGCGCCCGGGTGAGGTGCCTCTCTACCCAGGGTGCCACGGGGATGGGTGCCCGGGTGAGGTGCTTCCTGTCGTAGAGCATGCCTCGGGATTGGTACTTCCTGCGGTACTCCACCCAACGGTGCTCCTCCTTGTCCCGCGAGCATGAGTTGGAGGATTTGCTGGTTTTGAGCCACCAGCTGCTGCATGGTCTCCATCATTTGTTGAGGAGAGGGAGTAGGAGCAGTAGTATTTGGGGCAGGGTTACCCGGTGGAGGACCATTGTTTCCCTGCCAGGGGGAGTGTGGGCGCCCAGAAGGGCCTGGACCTGTAGCTTGAATGGGATTATCCTCTCGTCTCACCGATCTCGTGCTGATCACCATGATTTTGAAAGTATTTGATTTTCATTTCCCACAGTTGGCGCCAAACTATGATGTCAAAAATATGTTTCGGACACCACCGGTCAAGTAATAAACGCAGTAATAAATGCGGTAAATAAATGAGAGAGAAAAGGAATTTATAGTGGTTCGGTCTGTGTGACCTACGTCCACTTCATAAAGGCAGGGATTGCCAGGTGATCTTTGATGAGCGTAAAAGGGTTACAAGCTTAGGAAAAAGTGAAAGATATTAATCTTTTAAGTGATGAGAGGGCTCCTATTTGTAGTCTTCCCCTAACAGACGGGGACGACTTTAATGCAACGTCTACTTTGGTAGCCTTAGAGCTTCCCTTGAGGGACGAGGCAGGTGGAGGCAGGTGAGATCTTCTCCGCACGAATTGGTAAAAGCAGGTAAGGAGAAGACTTCTTCCGAAGCGACGTGGTATCCTTGACGTGGTGAGGCTTCGTGAAGAAAACCTCAGATCTCAACGGATTAAACAGATCATGGATCGAGTTACTTTGGCCTGACCCATCATCCTGGAATGGGTCACTTGGGCTTGGACTGGATCACCTGGACCTGACTCACCATCACAATTCGGGTCTCTTGGGCCTGGCTCATCAAAAACTTATTAATAAACAAGATTCAAATGCATGCATTCCATCAATTTATTCACTTGCCTCTACTCCAAAAGGATCTAAGGTTTCCTCCCAGAAATCTCTTCCCTCAACCCAACTCTAAGCTACAAAAACCATGGAAAAATCATCTCAAAAGAAATCTAGATTTTTGAAATAAAAGGGTTCTTCAAGAACCACCTTGCAAGCATGCTAAAAAGCTTCAAAAGGGTCAGAAGAATCCAAGGCTAGGAGGAGAAAGCCAAGCCTCACCTGAAAGTGCAGAGATCAGCAAGAAAAGTTTGGCGAGGAAGATGGGTCTAGCTAAAATCCCTTGAAAATGGTATCAATAGAAAGCTTAGGTGATGAGGGAGAGATTGGTACACTCAAATCTTCATTTTTGGCCAAGGAAGTTCAGTATGCAAAGGAGAGAAGGTGGCTGCAATGGAGAAGAAGAAAGAACTCTCTTAGCTGCTGTAGCAGGGAAAAATGGAAGTGAAGAAGAGAACCCACGTTGGGTTAGTTTTAAGTGGGGCAGTGGGTCCCATTTGGTCTCAAAATTGACATGGCTAGATCAGTCATTTGTGGGTCCCGGACGAGATCGACGAAGAAGACAAAATGGATCGTCGAAAAATCTAATTTCCAAAAAGTATATTTTCCTCATGATTCGCAAGTTTTGAAATTTATGCACAGATTTGGTGTGAAAAGCCATTTTTTCCCTTTTTCTCGAAAATCGTGATTTCTGAGTTTCAAATTCAAACAGATAAAACTTGAAAGTTGTTGAGATTAATAAAACTAGTCAAAAGGAGTAAAAATTGGAATTTTTCAAAATCGAGAATAAATTCTCACAGGAGTACTAAACACACGGACCACCCCGGGCTAGGTCAAACTAAACTCAAGGACTCTGAAAGTTCTCCAAAGCTATAAAAAATCTAACCCAACTCACAAACGAAGTCAAACCAACTCTAATCTCACTCAAAAAGCTAAAACACATCTGAGACAGCACAAAACACGAGGATTAGGGGTTGGGGTCTTACATCAAGGACACTTTTTTTCAAAAGATTTAAGCTAGGCAACCCTTTCCTTCAAGCTCTTCTCTCTTGTTCAAGCTACAATAGGTTAGCCATTGCTTTTCTTTTGTGAAATCTTGGTTTTTCAAACCATTTGTAGTGTTTTACTCAAACATGCAAGAAGTTTCTTAAAGTTTGTCAAATTATTAATTTTTCTAGGGTTTTTCTCTTGGCTATTTTTGGGGCTTTTGTAGATTGGAGGCTTGGGACTCTTGAGAGGACATTTTAATGTATTTTTCTCTTCACCTTGACCAAGGCAAGTTAATATTTCAACTAACATGTGATATGTTCAATGTGAATAGTTCTATGAAATTCTTATTTATATGTTTCTTCTCCATTTCATGTCAAGGTTTTATCTTGAAGTGTTTTATGAAATGTTTTAGGCTTATTTTCTTTGAAATGTAAAACTTGAAATGTCTATGTTCTTGGATTCATCTTCTTTGTATCAGCCCTTTTTATTCTAAAATTCTTGACATCATGATGAATGGAGAAACTTTGCTAGCATTTGATTTTTTTATTTTTTTGTCGGATAGAATGGAGTGAAATAGTGTATGGTTGTTTCAATGGAGTTTTATGAGGATAGGAGAACCTCATATTTTATAGAAATATATGGAAGCGAAGGAGGGAAGGAAAGAAGAATCAAATAGAGTGGAAGAAGTCCAAAAATCAGGGGAGAAATGCTCCCAGCGCCGGCTCGATAGTAGACCAGCTCGCTATAGCGAGCTTGGCCTCACTATAGCTAGCCAGTCTACTGCCTAGCACTCGCGAGGCAGAAGCCTGGCTCGCTCTTCTGGAAAGGCCTGTTTCAGCAGGCCTAATGGTCTGGTTTGGGGCCCTTTGAGGTCCATTTTGAGGGCTTTTTTCTTGGCTATTTTAGGGGTCTATTCTAGACCAGTTTTAAACTCTTTTCAGCCCATTCTTTCTCTTCGTTCTAAAGCCCATTTATCTCTTATTGAATGCCTAAAAGTCCATGAAAGAATTGGATAAATAATGATGCATGAAATGTGGGAATTGAATGAAAGAATGATGATGTGAAATATTATCGGGATGTTTCTTAGTCTTAAAACACACTTATTTATCTCAAAGTATTGAGGATTTTCATTGGTGCCAAACTCATATTTGTAAGTCGACTTTTGGATAGTAAGTGTGCATTGAGACTTTCCCCGGTATGTCATTGATTCATCATGCACTATTCCGTTTCCAAATTATCGAAATGTATATGCTTCCAAATGTAAATAGATTTTCAAAATGAAGTGAGTGGTTCACCACGATTTGAAAGTATCGATAAAACTACTCAATTGAGTGAGTGAAATGTTTGTTTGCAAATTGTTTAGAGTAGTTGCTTTATCGATAAAAGTGTTTTGAATGATTTCGAATGCATCGATTTATGTTCTTCGTCCGGCACCACTAAGCTTGGGACCCTTGTTGGATTGATCACCCGACTTGGAATCCTTAAATTGTACTTTGCCAATTGCAGTTTGGAGCTCTATATGAGCGAGTGTTTCTGGCCATAGCAACGGTGAGATCTTTTTTCCATAGCGACGGTGAGATCTTTTCTTCCATCTTGCATGGTTTAGAATTGATCAAGTACTTTCATTACTTCGGTAAATGAAGTACGTATTGATTGAGTACTTTTGCAGTACGTTCTGAGTGAGTGCTCCTTTTACCTCGGTAATAGGGGAATGTAGCCTATGTGGTTTGCCAAATGTTTTATTCGATTGTCATCATTTTATTTGAATGTCATTGTTTCATTAAATTGTCATCGTTTCTTCGAATCTTTATATTTTACGAATTATTTAATGTTTCGTAAATGTTCTTCATATTATTTCTACCTTTGATTAGGATTTCAAATGTATTTATACTCTTTTTATAATGTTTTATAAATCTCGTTACCTTATTACCTGTTCTATTTGCTTGCCAGACCGTCGTGTCTGACCCTTTTATTATTTGGTATCAGATCTTGACCCCTCAGCCATTGAGGCGCAGCTTGAGGAGGAGGCTTTAGTGCAGACTGAACGTGAGTGGCAACCCAAGGATGTTATTTAAACATCGAGTCGCACTTTGTGCTACGAATCACTTTTGGGGTTGAATGTTTTGATGGGTTTTGTTTATAGCCATTGTTGGCTTGTTTTCTTTTGGGAATTGGAATGTAAACTCTGAACAACTTTTGTTTGTATGAATTTGAATTAACTTTGGGGCCCATATATGAAATGTTTCTCATATTGATACTAGTCTTAAATGTCCATTTTATTTATATGGTTATAATTAATTGTTTGCTATAATGCTTCTGCGAGTTTCACATATTGAGAATGTGATTGTTATATAGTGATGGATCAAACTTTGAGGATCCTTACCGCAGAAACCTGTGGGAAACAAGCGTGTGCCTAACCCCTTGATCAATTGCCTCAAAGTTTACTAGTTTTAGAGGCATCGCTTTCATGTGATTTCAATCCAACTGTCAGTAAAAGTTGGAAGACTGACAAATTTGAGCTTTATACAAACTCATGGGGTAATATGTGTGAAATGATTGTATTGGGTCAAGATGGGCTCCATACCTAAAAATAGAGTAAAACAAAGAGCTTTTGAGATTTCCTGTATGTATGTATGTATGTATTGATATGGGTATTCTTTAAACTTGATACTTGGGGTGGTCTCACGTAGATCTTTCCGTCCCCCTTGGTCCCATTTCCAAAGGAGACCCACAGTTGGACTCACATTGAAAGTTCTCATATAATAGGTGAGAACTAGTTATCACTTGAATATATCCGTTAAAACAGAAATATTCATGTAAGAACTAGTTCTCCCCGTGCTTCCGTGAGAACTATTGGTGGGGCCCACCTAGCAACCCATCCAAACCATCACAAATAGGGACCCTCCTGATAGTCACTGATCTCAAGCATTGGTACATAGCCGAATGGATTGACCCGTTGGATTGAGGGTTGAATCATTTTTTGAATATGAAGCCATTAAACCTATAGGCCACGGATGAAGGGGTTATGGGCATGGGGCTGGGGCTGGGGTTAAACTTGATACTTGGGGTGGTCTCACATAGATCTTTCCATCCCCTTGGTCGCATCTCCAAAGGAGAACCACAATTGGGCCCCACTAAAGTTCTCATATAATAGTTCTCATTGAATAAATCCTTCTTTAAAACAAGATTGTTGTTGTGAGAAAGGGGGAGAATAAAGAAATATTTTTGTAGAGAGAGAAGACTGGTCAAGCTCAATTGACTAAACGGGCGGGCCCGGGCCCTGCTGGGCCTTGTGTGTCAAAGACGGGCTGGGCCTGGATATGCTTCAGCCGGGCCCATGAACACCCCTAATTATTGTCACGCCCCCGGACCGAGGTCCCGTTAAACGAGGCCTTACTCCGGGGTCGTGGCGCGACGGGCCGGAAAATTCCGCCCGCACACACTAGTTTTCCACAGGTTCCCGCGGTAAGGATTTCCGAAATCCGATCCAACAATGATTAATAAGAATCACATTCATACGAAAAACTTACGCGGAAGCATTGTAGCAAACATACAAGTCTCTCACATATGGGTATAAGTGTTAGTTTTATGGACTCAATCCAGTAGATGATATAATAAATTGATTAATTTCTTTATTTATCAGTATATTCATGCTTTCCTTTCATGAGATGAATGGTGATTTATTATATACTTGCACATAACCAATACGAATGACATGATGGTTCATGAGATGAACCGGGGTCCACAAGTATATTAGATGTAACACATGTGTATGGATGAGATCCACATACGGGAGACATGTGTGACAAATCTTATACTTAAATATCTTCACAACCAGTGATGAGACTGGACATCTCATACTGACAAGGTTGCAGCACTTTGATCACTATGAGATAGTGTGATTTGTCTCGATCATCAGAATGGAAGATTCTGGATCATTGTGTTGGTACATTGGATGTATTGAAGGACCATGAGAAGCACCTTATAAACACTGTCTTTATTTTAAGGTCTGCTCTCATAATTCCCGAGCAATAGGCTCTCAATCCTGAGACATTAATGAACTCAAGTTTCTATCTATTCATTTGCTTTGAGTCACCAATGAGTGAGGCCAACTGTAGGCCAACACCTCGGTGTTTTGGGTACGTGGTAGTAGAGCTGTGAGAACATTCAATAGTCAAGATGGAATCTATCTCTAATATCCCCTTGTGCCAATTAATGGATTTATCATTGGTAAGTGCGCACCCATTCCGATTAAGAGTTAATTGGAAAGGTACCTATTGATCATTATAATTGATTGGGGCTCAAGGATAATAAGATATGGATCTATTTTGGAAGACAGGTCCAATTGATCCATGGATATTGATAGAGGGGTCTACTTGTGGTAATGTGGAAGTTTAGGGTCTTCTATGTAATATTCCTAAGACTGGAGTTCAATTGCATTTATATAGTGGAGTTATTTGCAATTAACTGTGGGCCCGGATTACACATGAGATGTGCGGTCGCGAGTCCCAGTTGGAGCCAGCTTTCTAAGGAATCCCTAGTGGTCCCCACGCTAGCCCAATTATTAGAAAGTATCTAATTCTAGTTGAACTCTAAAAAGAAAGTTACTATTTCTAGTAGAAGTGCGACTTCTAATGGTGGTAATAGTAGACTTACTAATTTTAGTAGAAGTAAGACTTCTATTTTAATTAGAAAGGAATTAGAAAGATACTAATCATATTTGAAGTGAGACTTCTAATTATGATATGGTAAGTTACTAATTAATGGAAGTAAGACTTCTATTGTAATTAGTAAAGAAGAGACAACTTGCAAAAGTTATAAATAGAGGAGAGGAGGCCTTGGACGTCCAAGCACTGTTCTTGCATTGGGATTCACGCCCAAGGCCCCCTAGTGCAAGTGTTGCACAAGTTATTCCTCTCTTCCCTCTTCTAGTTCTCTTTCTAGTTCCTCCCTAGGGTTCCTAGTAGTTTTCTCTTGGAGATCCCACCATCTTCTTGAGAAAAGGAGAATCTGATACGGGTCATAGCGTGGAAGATCAAGAGGTCTTGGAGATCCCTATTTGATTAGTGAAAGCGTTTCATCATCAAAGAAAGACGCAACTCCTCCATTAGAGCACAACCGAGCTCCAAAGGTATAATCTACTTCCTTGCATGTTGTAGATTTATTAGTTGCTATTTTTATCTTCTAGATAGATTGTATACTGATCATGATGGCTGAGATTGAGGACATGGATCTTGGATTGGGTTCTGTAGCCTTCTGGATAGTTGATCCCTGCGTCAAGTGGGTCAAAAGTTTTTGAAACCTATCCCAGAGGCCCACCCTATTTCCAACAATAAGATGAGAACGCACAAGACTAGCATCAAAAAGAGAAACATTCCATTGGTCGGCCCCAAAGTTGGTTTTAAGTTAATACAAAAGTAAAGTTAGCCAATAATTACAATTTTTCCCCCAAAAGAATAAGCCAACAATGGCTACAACAAAAACCCAAAAAGAATAGTATATATTCCCCAAAATGTGATCGAAGCTCCAAAACCAACCCGATATCTAAACGACATCATCGGGCCGCCACTCGCCCTCCACAAGGACTATAGGTTCCGCCTCGAAGTGCGCCTCAACCGCGAGGGGCTCGATATCTGGCACCAAGCAAACAGGGTCAGACACGACGGTCTGGCAAGCAAATATAACAAATAACAGGATAATAAAAAGTAAAACATTAAATAAATGAGAGCCACGATTAAATCCTTAATAATAGAAATGATAAGATAAAAGATCGATATCTAAAACATTAATGAATCCAATGCTATAGTAAGTGAAGTAAACAAGAACCATAAGATAAAATATTAAATGTATAAAACATTGGCAGACCACGTAAAACATTGGCAGACCACGTATAGCTAAATTCTCCTATTACCGAAGTAACGGGAGCAGACAAAACCGTAGCCACTACTCGTGGGACCGGAATGAACATAGTCGTTATCAAACAGAACCATAGCCACTACACGTGGGACCGGATATAAACCATTGCCATGGTCGGTTAAGACAGAATCCAAACAGCAGTTGGTGAATAAATCAAAGATTCCAAGTCGGATGATCAATCCGACAAGGTAACCTAAGCTTAGTGGTGCCATTAGAGTAAAACTTCGAAACCTCGAAGTAATACAAATCCGTTCATAAAATATATTTCCAAAATAAACTACTCCAAACAAATACATATCTCACATATCGACGAATCCGACCAAAATAGATGAGTAGTCTTATCAATATCTATAAATGTGGTGAAGCACTCAAAACATTTAAATTGATTTATAAATGGACTCGGCAAAGCTTTCTAACATGAAATGAATTTAGTGTGTAATGGTTCAAAGGCTTACCATGGTTTGTCTCAACACACACTTAGTCTCCTAATGTCGCTATTAATTGAGGAATTTGGTGCCACTAAAGATCATTAACAATTTAGGAGATAAAGTGTATGTAAAGACTTGAATAACTTCCCAGGTAACTTAAACATCAAGAAGTTTCATTACCTTCTCAATAAATTTTCACTATACACAGTAGTTCAAATCAAAGTATCCTTTCCGGGCTTTTATATGTCAAATGAGGGTTGAATTGGGCTCCAAACTATGGGGAGACAAGGGCCAAAGAGAAGACTATTAATGAGCCTAGGATGGGTAGGGAACATGGGCCCTAAACCAGCTGTAACCAGGCCTGGAACAGGGCCTTTAAACCAGCTGAAACAGATCTGGAACAGGGCCTTTAAACCAGCTGAAACCAGACCTGGAACAGGGCCTTTAAACCAGCTGAAACAGACCTGGAACAGGGCCTTTAAACCAGCTGAAACAGACCTGGAACAGGGCCTTGAATCAGGCTAAACTAGGCCTCAAAACAGGTCTTAGAACTGGTCTCAACAGGCCCATGAAACAGCCCCCCAACAGGGCTTAAAACAGTCTCCAACAGGGCCTTAAAACAGGGCCTTAAATAGGCCTCAAAACAGCTGGGCAAACAGCCCAGAAAATGGGCTAAACAGACTCCATTCCAGAAGCCTGGCTCGCTATAGCGGGCCCAGGCTCGCTATAGCGAGCTGGGCTTCTGCCTGACTCGCCAGGCAGAGGACTGGCTCGCTATAGCGAGCTGGTCTTCTGTCCAGCTCGTCAGGGGTGTTTTCCAGCCCTTTTTTCCTGATTTTTTTACACTTCTTTCTCCTTCCTTCTCTTACATATGTATCTTCCATACAACTTGGGTCCCTCATATCTTCATTCCACTCCATTGAACCATCACAATAATTCATTCAAACCCTCAAACAAATCAAATTTAAACAAAGCATTAAACATCATTTAGCTAAACATCTTTGAACCAAAATCTTTACATTGTTGAAACCAACAACTCAAGGTAGATAATTGAGACTATTTCATGAACATAGCAAAGTAATCCATCTAATGATCAAAGAGGGGAAATAGAAATGAAGAGAGATGCATAGAAAAACCCAACATTCACAATATAGAAGATCAATCAATCTCAATATATGAAAATTTACTTGCCTCAAGCCAAAAGGAGAGATATATCACTCTTCAAACCACTCTATAGGGCCTCAAGCTCCAAATCTACAGAAACCCCCCAAAAGTTTCCAAAAGAGAACCCTAAAAATCAACATTTGTAAATCTCCAAGGAAAACTCTTCCATGTGGGATGAAAACACTCTAAATGAAGAGGAAAATAAAGATTTCAAGTTTGGAAAGCCAATATTGCTAATCTCGAAAAGCTCAAACGAAGAAGAGAAGCTTGAAAGAGAACCTTGGCCTAGCCCAAATCCTTAGAAAAATGTGTCTTTGGAAAGCTTGAAGAGGGAGGAAGAAACCTAGGAGATCAATCCTTCAAGAGATCCTCAAGAGATGGGTGTTCTAGAGGAGTGAGAAAGTGCTGGGAAAGGGAAAAACCCTTGGCTCTAAACCTTGCAGGAAAAGAGAAATGAAGGAAGAAGAAGAGAACTCATCTCTTATAGGATGGGTTTGTGCGCCCTGATCTTCACAAGGCTAAAAATGGCATTTGCGGGCCCCGAATGAAAACGACGAAGAAGACAAAAACGATCAGCGAAATATCTATTATCCAAAAAGTAGTTTTTGTCAATTTCTGAAATTTTTGAAATTTGGGTACAGATTGTGTGAAAGGTCAATTTTGCCCTTTTTCTCGAAAAACGCGATTTCTGATCATTAAATCGAAATGGTCAAAACATGAAAGTTGATAATCTAAATGAAATGAGTCAAAATGTACAAAATTGGGATTTTACAAAAATCAAAGTTAAACCCCAAAGGTTCACACACAACACACGGGCGCTCTGGCCCGCATCAAGCCTAAGTCAACGACTCTCAAAAATTCCCAAAGCTATTCAAACATTCTAATCTAGCTTAAGAAAATAAGCTAATCATCCACTAACCCCCGCTTATCAACTAATCACGGTTAAAATATAATTAAATATTCCAAACTTGGGTCGGGGTCTGACAATCATCATCATGTCATCTTAGTTTTATCCCATCCATCTAAAGTTCTTTTAATTAGCTCTATTAAAAGAAAATAAAATCAGGTTGACTCACACCCATGTGTAGTCACATTGGCTAGGGTGTTGTGTGTAAGGACCCCTCAATGATGACTTCGAAGGTGACCTAATTTATAAATGAACCGCTCATGACCCATCCAAATTGATGGCTGGGCCTCATTCTATTTTTTGTCTTTCGCTTTTCTTTTCTCTTTAATTTGGTCGACTTAATTGTTTAAAAACACGACCCTACCGAGGCCAGTAACTCACGACTTTATCAACTCACTGCGCCTCCGGCGAGTTAGAACGAGTTGAACAACTACTATCCACATGTTAGATGCCAGCGCCACGATACGTGTCTCCCTCTCCCTTTTAATTTAGAAACTGTCGACGGAACTTTCGCTCTCTTTTGAATGACCGTTACGACCACGTCCTTCCACTACTATCTCTCTCCAAAAAGATCATAGGAAAAATATTTTCATAATCACAATAATACTGATCTCCTTCTTCCTAATTTTTCTCATTCTCTCTCAATCATCAGAGAAGGAATAAGGTGGAGAAAATGTGGAGATCGTCAGCTTTTCTTCTAAGAAAGATGTCGGCCGTTAGATATGGGAGGAACCTGCCCGGATTGAGATCACCCATGTGTTCCTTTCGCCCATCAGTTCGCTTCTCTGGTTCTACTTCCCAGGAATCAGATTCCAACAACATAAATGGTAGTAAGAAGAGCAGTGGAGTAGTTGAGGAGAGAGATGACGTTTCTTTTACTGAGGTTAAGAAGCTTCTGAGGCTTGTGAATGTGGAAACATTGAAAAAGAATCTTGGGATGGAAGAGGAGGAGGTAATTGCGTATTCTGAACTTCTTAAGGCCTGTGAAAGAATGGGCGTTGCGAGGTCCACTGATGAAGCGGCGGCCTATGCTAAGGTCCTTGATGATGCTGGGGTGGTTCTTCTTTTCAGAGATAAGGTCTATCTCCACCCTGATAAGGTGATCTCCCCTTTTGCTCTCTGTTGTTGTCCTTTTTTATTTTGATCATCATGAGAAACTACCTTAATATCATTCTCCCTTTATTTTGTTTGTTATGTGTCGAGCTCTATTTGAAATTAGACAGATTCTGTAATGTGGGAATGGTAGAAATGGGTTTGTGGGTTCTTTTGAATTAATTGTGTCATTTCTTTTACTCATCTGCATGTTCGATTGACAGAAGTGATGCCCATGAATGGTTCTGGAGAAGTTGGTGTGGGTCCTTCTTGTTCTATGTGATTAGTTGTTTCCGGAATGTGATTACTTGGTGGTTTTGGACCAGGGCTATACCTTTGCATGTTTGATTTGTTGAGAATTTTTATTGGAGTTCTTATGCTCAGTCAGTGGCTTTTGCATCCTCCTCTCGTACCTTTTTAGTGCTAGTCCAGATGGGATAGATACGGATCCGGTGTGAGGTAGAGCAATACTCTTCGTTATCGTCGAAGTCTACCCCTCCTAGAATCTAGAATCTATAATCACTTGGACTAGACTAGCGTGGAAGATAAGCCTTCCCCTATGGCCGATTTGGTTAAGAATTTATTACATGATGTAACTGTTGGAAATAGGGTGGGCCTTTAGGATAGGTTTAGGATAGGTTTCAAAAACTCTTGATCCACTTGATGCAGAGATCAACTATCCAGAAGGCTCAAAAACCCAGTCCAGGAAGCAAACCCTCAATCTCAGCCATCGTGATCAGTAAATACAATCTATCTAGAAAATAGAAACAGCAACTAATAAGCATCCATAATAATCTACAACATGCAAGGAAGTGGATTATACCTTTGGAGCTCGGTTGTGCTCTAATAGAGAAGTTGCGTCTTTCTTTGATGATGAAACGCTTTCGCTAATCAAATAGGGATCTTCAAGACCTCTTGATCTTCCACGCTATAACCCGTATCAGATTTTCCTTTTTCTCAAGAAGATGGTGGAATCTCCAAGACAAAACTACTAGGAACTCTAGGGAGGAACTAGAAAGAGAACTAGAAGAGGGAGAGGAGAAAAGCCATGTGCAACTTTTGCACAAGGGAGCCTTGGGCGTGAACCCCAATGCTATGGAGCATGCATGGACGTCCAGCCCTCCTCTTTTCCATTTATAGCTTTTGCAAGCCCCACTTACTAATTTCCATTAGAAGTCTTACTTCCAAATAATTAGTAACTATCTATTCTCAATTAAAATAAAAGTATTACTTCCATTAATTAATTAGTAACTCACCATATCATAATTAGAAGTCTCACTTCAAATATGATTAGTAACTTTCTAATTCCTTTGTAATTAAAATAGAAGTCTCACTTCTACTAAAATTAGTAAGTCTACTATTACCACTATTAGAAGTCTCACTTCAAATAGAAATAGTAACTTTCCTTTTAGAGTTCAACTAGAATTAGATACTTTCTAATAATTGGGCTAGCGTGGTGACCACTAGGAATTCCTTAGAAAGCTGGCTCCAACTGGAACTTGCGACCCAACATCTCATGTGTAATCCGGGCTCATAATTAATTGCAAATAACTCCACTATATAAATGCAATTGAACTCCAGTCTTAAGAATATTACATAGAAGACCCTAAACTTCCACATTACCACAAGTAGGCCCATCTATCAATATCCATAGATCAATTGGACCTGTCTTCCAAACTAGATCCATATATTATTATCCTTAAGCCCAAATTAATTATAATGATCATAGGTACCTTTCCAATTAACTCTTAATCGGAATGGGTGCGCACTTACCAATGATAAATCCATTAATTGGCACAAGGGGATATTAGAGATAGATTCTATCTTGACCATTGAATATTCCCACAGCTCTACTACCACGTACCCAAATTACCGAAGTGTTGACCTACAGTTGGCCTCACTCATTGGTGACTCAAAGCAAATGAATAGATAGAAACTTGAGTTCATTAATGTCTCAGGATTGAGAGCCTATTACTAGGGAATTATTAGAGCAGACCTTAAAGTAAATACAGTGTTTATAAGGTGCTTCTCATGGTCCTGCATTACATCCAATGTACCAGGACTATGATCCAGAATCTTTCATTCTGATGATCGAGACAAATCACACTATCTCATAGTGATCAAAGTACTGCAACATTGTCAGTATGAGATGTCCAGTCTCATCACTGGTTGTGATAATATTTAAGTATAAGATTTGTCACACATGTCTCCCGTATGTGGATCTCATCCCTACACATGTGTTACATCTAATATACTTGTGGACTCCGGTTCATTTCATGAACCATCATGTCATTCGTATTGGTTATGTGCAAGTATATAATAAATCACCATTCATCTCATGAAAGGAAAGCATGAATATGCTGATAAATAAAGAAATTAATTAATTTATTATATCATCTACTGGATTGAGCCCATAAAACTAAAAGTAACATCTTGTCCCCTTGGCATTCCAAATACTCTACTCTCTTTGGTGCAAGAATTCAGAATTCTAGACCCAGAATTTGAGCATTCTAAATGGTAGAGGGTGTTGAACATTTAGAATTCTTTCTTCGAAAATGGATAGAAATAGTTGCCATTCCTTTATTTCTTGCTTTATTCTTTGATTTAACTGGGTCAGTTTATTATTAAACTCTTCATCCTTCTCTGTTATTCTATATCGAGGGATATCGTATTTTCTTTTAGTTTTTCCATTTTGGCAATCGGATAGGAAATGCAGCTTCTTGAAGTATCCATATAAGTATTCTTTGCTTCCATTTCCCCTTTTTTTTTATATGTATATATCTGCTGGACATTTCTTTTACAGTCTATGATGACCTTTTCTTCTTGAATTGAACTGATACACCTCTTTTCTGCTTTTTTGTTGTTGTCTTTTACTTCTCATTTCTTTTACTTCGACAATTTGTTGGTATCTTACAGTTGTTGGTATCGTATAGAACTTAGTATAGCAACCCTCTACTAGAACTACTTGCTTTCACTATGACCTTTTTTTTTTTAATAGTGGGTTAGTTACGAAACCAACCCGTACTTTATGTTTGTAATCATGAACATTTTCAAAACAATGCGAAAAAGTCCACATACTTTTGCCCTTTACTATAACTTTATTATTATTTCAGAAGATTTTTAGGAGTGTCGATTTGTTTGTTTTTTATCGGCCATTTGACCATCAAAGAGGCCTTTCCATGTGTTGAGCAAAGGACACCCTGGTCTTCCTATGGAATTCACATGTCCCTAACACCGTGCAGTCTAGGGGACATTGGCGGTGTCATTTCGATGTGGAATGAATGTTGGTCCAAGCCGAGTATTGCAATTGGTACAGTACACACCCTAGCTTAAGTTCTTGCTGAAGTGGTTGGTATGCACTAAGTAACCTAGAAATAAGCTACTTAATATGCACACAACTTAAAATTTACAAGCGCATAAGATCACTATATAGTGTAGTGAATTTTAAGTACGAAGTCGAACCCACAAAGACTTGTGACAAAATAATATCAAAAGTAAATAAAAATCAGAATAATAAAAGAAACAATTGAATGATGAAAGGTTGAATTAAACTACTAATTAAAAATAATAATTTAAACTATCAAAAGCTTAATGGAAAGTAACCTAAAACACACAACTAGCATTTAGATTTGAAAAACAATAATAATGAATGAACTAGGGTTTCATCTACTCCCCTAACCAATCCTATGCATGTCCCTTATTATCCTTTAATAAAAAATCAAAATTATTAGTAACATCTATCAACCTAGACCATGGCATATGTATCTAGAGTACTATTCCTCTAAACCTAACTCATGAGTGGCATACTACATGAATTATTCATTATAATGCAAAAACTAAGCATGGCATATGTCCTAGTCAAAACAAACATAATGCATGAGTCTAAGCATGGTATATACTTAGATTATTCATAGTTTTAAACCCTAGATGAGTCTTCAGCCAGACTGTGCTTCTCTTATCAAGCAGAAGGTGAATCTGTAAATGTGATCACATCCACATCCTTTGTCAAAATTTTGCTCCCAATAGGGCTTGAGCCTATGTCCATTGACTTTGTACCTGTTACCATTCTTTGGATTATAGATCTCAATACCCCATGCTCAAATACCTGAGTGACATCGAAGGGACTGCACCATCTGGACTTCAGCTTTCCTAAAAATAATTTGAGTCTTGAATCGAAGAGTAATACCTTCTGTCCCACCTCAAATGTCTTCCTCACTAGCTTAGTATCATGGAACACCTTAGTCCTTTCTTTATACAGCTTGGCATTCTCATATGCTTTATATCGTAGCTTCTCAAGCTCATTCAGCTGTAACTTTCTCTTCTCACCTGCCTCCTTTATATCAAAATTAAATTTCTTGATTGCCCAGAATGCCCAGTGCTCCAATTCTACCGGCAGATGACATGCTTTCCCATAATAGACCAATCGATATGGAAATTAACATGCCTATAGGAGTCTTGCAGGCTGTCCTATATGCCCAAAGTGCATCATTCAGCCTTGAATGTCAATCTTTCCTGTTGGGTTGCACTGTCTTCTCTAATATTTGCTTGATCTCTCAATTAGCCACTTCAACCTGGCCATTTGTCTGAGGGTGGTACGGAGTAGCTATCTTGTGAGTTATCCCATATTTCTTCATTAACGCTTCAAAGGACCTGTTCTTGAAGTGACTGCCACCATCACTAATGATTGCTCTGGGTGTCCCAAATCTAGCAAATATTATGTTCCTCAGAAATTCCAAAACCACCTTGTGGTCGTTTGTCTTACTTGGGATAGCCTCCACCCATTTGGACACATTGTCTACTCCGACCAAAATGTAGAGGTACCCATAGGATGATATAAATGGGCCCATAAAATCAACCCCTCACACGTCGAAAAACTCCACCTCTTGTATGCCCTTCAGTGGCATCTGATTCTTGGAGGAAATGTTCCCCATTCTCTTGCACCTATCACATCTTAAACAAAAAGTATGTGCATCTTTAAATATAGAAGGCCAAAAGAAACCAGATTAAAGTACCTTAACAGTTGTATTCTTTCCTCCAAAATGTCCTCCACATGCTTTGTTGTGGCAATGTGCTGAAATGCTCTAAACTTCTTCTTCCGGTACACATCTTCGAATGATCATCACGCAGTACTTGAACAAATATGGGTCATCCCAGTAATAGAAACGTGCCATGTGCACCATCCTTTTCTTTTCTTGATGAGTAAAATGCACTGGGAACTCACCACAAGCCTTCTAATTCACCAAGTGTGCAAACCATGGAGGCTTGGTAATCTGAAATAGCTGCTCATCTGGAGAAGATTCATTTAGCGGGATTTCATCCCCCTTACTTACTTCCTCATTCAGTAACCTGGATAAGTGTCTGCCACTACGTTTTCATTGCCCTTCTTATCTCCGATCTCAAGGTCAAATTCTTGTAGTAATAATACCCATCTGATTAACCTTGGCTCTGCATCCTTCTTGCTCAGTAGATACTTCAATGTTGCATGATCTGTGTAGATGATTACCTTAGACCCAACAAGGTAGGATCTGAATTTTCTAGTGCAAAAATTACAGTACGAAGTTCCTTCTCAGTAGTAGAATAGTTCAGATGTGCATCATTATTTAGAGTCCTAGATGCGTAATAGATCACATGTGGAAGCTTCTCTACTCTTTGGCCAAGCACAGTCCCTAGAGTATTGTCACTGGCATCACACATGAGCTCAAATGGCAAACTCCAATCAAGTGCCATGATAATAGGGGCGGATGTCAAAAGTTTTTTTAGCAGCTCAAATGCTCGCAAGCAATCCTCATAAAAAACAAACTCCACCACTTTATGTAATAATGAACATAAAGGGCGTGCAATTTTAGAGAAGTCCTTAATGAATCTGCGATAGAATCCCACATGCCTAAGGAAACTCCGTACTCCCTCTCCTGATGTAGGTGGGGGAAGTTTGCTGATCAAGTCTATCTTAGCCTTATCTACCTGTATCCCCTTGTTGGTCACCACATGTCCAAGTACAATGCCATGTTTCACCATGAAGTGGCATTTTTCCCAATTTTAGCACCAAATTACACTCCTCACACCTCTTTAGCACAAATACTAGGTGATACAAACAGTTATCAAATGAGGATCCAAAGACAGAGAAGTCGTCCATGAATACCTCGATATAGCGCTCCACCATATCGGAGAATATACTCATCAAGCATCTCTGGAAAGTTGCTGGTGCATTGCATATTCCGAAAGGTATCCTCCTGTAAGCAAAGGTCCCAAATGGACAGGTGAAAGTGGTCTTCTCTTGGTCTTCTGGAGCAATAGGAATCTGATTGTACCCACTGTACCCATCTAGGAAACAATAATGTGAATGCCCAGCTAGCCTTTCTAACATCTGGTCAATGAATGGTAGGGGGAGGTGTTCCTTTCTGGTGGTTGTGTTAAGCTTCCGGTAGTCTATACATACCCTCCATCCAGTGGTAACTCTAGTAGGAATCAGCTCATCTTGTTCGTTCTTTACCACTAACTCACCACTCTTCTTGGGAACAACTTGCACTAGGCTGACCCACTTGCTATCTGAGATCAGGTAGATGATCCTAACGTCTAATAGCTTAAGAATTTCTTCTTTGACAACCTCTTTCATATGCGGGTTGAGTCTCCTCTGTGCTTCCCTTGTAGGTTTAGACTCCTCTTCTAACAAGATTCGGTGCATACACATGGTTGGGCTTATACCTTTGATATCTACAATGCTCCACCCCAATGCTGTCTTGTGAGCTTTTAACACCTTTAACAACTTGCTCTCCTCATCAGAACTCAAATCACTGGCTATGATACATGGCAAAGTCTCATGTTCTCCTAAATAGGTATACTTGAGATGTTCAAGTAATTGCTTCAATTCTAACTCTGGTGCTTTTATAACAGAAGGAACAGTTTGCTTCGAGGACGAACAAAGAATTTCATAAGAATTAGTTAGTTTTCTTGGGATGGAGGGAAGTACTTCTAGTTGATTTACAATCTCCATAAGTGCTACCTCAAGCTCATCATCATCTTGCACGATTTCAGATTTGATTAGGCCTTGCTGAATGCATGTGTACAACTCCTCCTTGCACCCATGTGCTCTTTAAAACACCTCTCCCATAGTCTGCTCTATTACCTCAATCTGAAAGCAATCTTCATCTCTCGGCATTTTCATAGTTTCGAACACTTTGAAATTAATCTTCTGCCGATTGACCTTCATTTCAATTGTGCCTTTCTGTACATCTATCTTGGAACCCGCAGTGGCCATGAAAGGTCGGCCAAGTATAATAGAAAGGTGGTGAGACAATAATACACTCTCCATGTCTAGTACCACAAAGTCAGCAGGTAATATGAATTCTCCTACCTTCACTGAAATGTCCTCCAGAATGCCCCTTGGGTGTTTCACACTCATGTTCGCCAATTGCAATGTAATTGAAGTTGATTTGAGCTCCCCCAGACCCAAATACTCATAGACTGAAAATGGCAGCAAATTGATACTCGAACCCAAGTCTAGTAAAGCTCTCTCAAATGTATGATCTTCTATCTAGCAAGGTATAGTAAAGCTCCTAGGGTCCTTCAGTTTTGGAGGAACCTTTCTTGAAAGAACTGCACTGACTTCCTCGGTTAACTTAACCTCTTCATGATTTCTGAATCTCCTCTTAATTGTACATAACTCTTTGATAAACTTTGCATAAGATGGTATCTGCTAGCATCAATCAGTGGGATGTTAATCTCTACCTTCCTTAGTATCTCGAAGATGTCTTGTGTGAACTGACTTTATTTCTTCTGTCTCAGCCTTTGAGGGTAAGGTGGAACTGGCTTATACACCCTCTCTAGCTCTTTAGAAGTTGTGACCTGAATAGGAGCTGTCGTAGTGTCTGTGCTCTTCTTGTCACTTTTTTGGTTCACATCAGTCTCATTTTGCCTTGCACTGTCATGTGGCTCAATGTCTACAGTTTTAGGGTTTTCATTTGGCCCATTCACGCTAGTGTCTTTTAATGTCTCCGTACCCATATTTTGTATCTTTTGCTTGTTTTTGTGTCATAGAGTCGGTGTTTTGTGGACTTAGAATGTGTTTCCCGAAGGACTTTGGCAGAGTTTTCAGCTTTTCAATGTCACATATGGAGTTAGCAAGGGAATATGTGAGCAATTGTTAATCAACAGGGAATGTGAACAACATTTCGAGACCTAGTTTCAGTTGATCGTGTACCGTCTGATGGTGTGTTAGACAAGTAAGTGCGGATTTTGGATAAACTTGGATTATTTTATTAAGTCAGAAGCCTCCAGAAGCCGGATAAGTGGTGGACTTTATGAGGTTTGAAGTGATTTTCAATGGTACAGCTCCAAGAGGATGTGAAAAAGTTAGAAGTTTCTCGAGTATTGATGAACTTGTGACGGAGATTTGTTCGAGGAAGTTCAACAATTGCAGCTATGGTGGTGAAGTCGACTCGGCAAGTTGTGTCAGTGGATGGTTAAAAGCATAGGAAGTCGGTTTCCTTCAGCAATGTAGACAGTCGTATGCAGAATTGATTGTTACCTGATCATGTAATAGAGTAAATTTTATGGATTTCACCGACTTATAGAACATCAGTTTGGCCAGAGTACAGATGCAAGCAGGGGAATCATAACCTGTTGACAATGTCAGTTGAAAGATCCAGAAAAGAATGACACACGTACAAGGCTTGAGGATGGTGAACCTGAAATAGAGGCAGGAGATTGAGCAACCAAGGTTTGATTGAATTAGTTTTGAGATTTGAATGAAGAGTTGTGAACATTGTGATTTCAACGAGTAGACGGAGATGGCAGAAATGTACCGAGGATTAGACGACATTGCATGAAATAAGAGACATCTGATAGCACTCAGTGTCACCAATTGTCCGAAACTAAGGACAGACAGAAGAAACAAGACAATATTTCGAAGAATTTATAAAAGCATGTAGTGAAATTCTAAGACTAGCACTTGGTAACGCCTCAGTTTCACCGACTCCTTAAAGACAAGATAGATAGAAGGGGGAACCAGAATCCGAATCGTAGAATAAGAGCAGGTATATGAAATTCTAGAGTTTTTCCAGAACAGAGATTATTTCAGAGAAAGTAAGTCTACGATCACTACTACATATAAGTATCAGGATCACCGTGTGTAGCTTTGTATGACTTAAGACACAGAATTCCAGGGTAATAGAGGGAGGCCGAACTTCTAGTTTCTTCGACCTACAGTGATTGACAGGACAAGTAAAGAAGTGATCCAGTACAGGGACGACAAATGATTACCAAAGGATGACTAGAGGAGATTCTGAACATCAATTTTGTTAGAGGAGTATGTTGTTTGTAGGCGTATCTCAACGTCGGGCTTGATCAAGGGGTATCTCAGTTGCTAAGGATTGACTCAGAGTGTTAGTGTTTGTTTGGTATTTTGATTTTTTTATTTTGATTTGGTTTAGTTCATTTGGACGGCCAAATGTTCTAAGCGGGGGAAGATGTAAGACCCCTACCCCTAATTTTCGGGTTTAGTGTTTTCTTTAATGCGATTTTACTTTTTGAGTGAGATCAGTAGTGGTTTAACTTTGTTTGAGAGTTTGAATAGATTTTATATAGCTTTGGGAAATTTTGAGATCCATTGGACACAATCTGGCAGCCCAGGGACGCATTGGATTGCGTGTGTAAGCATGGGAGGATAATCATATTTTTCTGATTTAATCATGATTTTTATTTCAATTAAATGGTTTTATTATTCATCACAACTTTTGTTTTCAGCCTGTCTGCGATGAAGCCTAGAAATCCAAGTTTTGGCCCAAAAGGGGTAATTACATCTGACTTGTCATGCTAAATCTTGACACAATTTTTGAAATCTCAAAACCATGTCAAAATTATACTTTTTGGAAACTAGAAATTTCAAGGATCATTTTAGTCTTCTTCGTCGATCTCGTCCGGGGCCCGCAAGACCATGTTTTGGCCACTTTAAGTTTCAGCTGTAATGGGCCCCATTTTCAAGATACTTAAGTCATCTTCTTCCTCTCTCTCTCTCTTCCATTATTCAATTTCCTGCAACTTTCTTGACCTAGAGCTGGGTGGAGAAAACCTCTTTTCTCCTTGACCTTCTTCCTCATGAATGATCTAGTCAGAGAGCTCCGTTTTCAAATCTAAGACCGTCATTCTCTTCCTCACATCTCAAGCATCAGTTGGGCGTTTTTGTGGACAAATCCTTGCAACTTTTCATCTCTTTCTAGTGGTCTTCTTCTTGTTTGGCTAGCTACAAGTAAGAGCTTGAACCCATCTCTTTTATGAAGTTTATTTAGCTCATAAAGAGCTTGTTTTTCATACTTGCAAACCAATTTTCGAAATGGGGATTTGTGATGACCAAAATGTGATTTTTTGTGTGTTCTATTTTGGGGCTTTTGTGTAGATTTCGTGGATCTTCACTTTGATTTGGATTTGTGAAAGTCTTGCTTGCATTTGGACAAAGGCAAGTAATCACTTTGGGATTTACGTTGCATTTGTGTTTTAGGACTTTTGTTTTATGAAAATATTGCTCTTGATGTTAAACTTTCATTTCACGTTATATTTAGATCTTCATAGTTTGTTTCTTTATTTCAAGCGTGGTTGCTATTTTCCTCTCAAACTCAACAAGTTCTATTTTGAATGGAAGTTCATGTTTTGCCTAATGTTTAGATATCATTTGATGATATGACTTGTTAGTCAATGGGATTGTTTTTTATGATTTGATGGTTTAGATTGAAATGTGAATGGTTTAAATGTTTTAATTTATCCCTTGTAAGGCATGGTGGCTTAGGGAGTGCAGGTGGTTCATAAATGAGAGTGAAGAAGGGAAGAAAAATGTTGAAATCTAACTTGAAACGCACTGTCCGTGCATTGTCGGTCAGGCGTCGGTCAGCTGTCGGCTAACAGAACTGCCAAGTTCGGTCAATCGACAACCAATCAAAGTACGTCGGTTCCATTTCCCGAGAGCTGCAATATTTGGGCTGAGACCTATCGATCAGCCGATAGCCAACCGACATCCCCCTCGGTTCCATTTCCCGAGAGCTACATTTTCTAGGCTGGGACTTGTCGGTCAGCCGTCGGCCGGCTTTAGGTTAGCCGACACCCCATCTTGGCTAGTCGATAGGTGACCGAGAGATGGCCGAAGTTTGCTAAAAACACTATTTTTGGAATGATTTCTGTAAGAATGAAAACTAGAGTAAGTTATAGACCTTTACTTGACATTGTGCACTTGGAATTTCAAAATGTACCTTAACTTCGGGGGCACCAAACATTGTAAAATCCCGACATTTGGGTTTCAACTCCACAAAGGTCAATGAATGGTCTTAGCCTATGCTTGATAGACTTTGTTTTCGAACTTCAGTTTTGATACAAGAAATATCATCGTGTACTCGTTCTAAATTTCAAGTATAACCTCTTTCAAGGTTTGTTTCAAGAACCAAAAAGGGGGTCACTTCCTAAGTTCGTTATGCATATAATTTTATGCTATCTTGCTAGCTTTGTCGTGCTCGTGTGACAAGTGATTTTCCCTTTGATTTCAACATGTTTAGTATGTGTATCGCCGTGTTTTGTGCATTCATGAATTTAAGTAAATATCACTGAGCTTGGACTGCCCCTTCAGTCTGATCCACTATCCGGGGGTCCTTAAACATGTGGAATATCTGCAGATTAGTCGTGTATTTTATACACATCGTGCGTGTTCCGGTTCCGCGACTGGCCTCCCCGTCTACCTCAGGTGGTGTGGGATCGTGTCTTGCGTGTTGTGCTTGTCGTGCTTGTCGTGCGTGCTTACTCTTATCATCATGTATGATGGAGAAAGGATGGGCTCTTTGTAGATTTAAACTATTCATGATATTATATATATTCATGCTAGTTTCGTTTCGTATATCGTTCATGGACTCTTGTTTTCTTGATAAGCATCTTGTTCATGCATTATTTTAAACCTAGTAAATTTGTTTCAAGTTCAGTAAAAGATTTTAAATATTGTTTCTTTTAAAGCTTTGATTTTTACTTATGTTCTTGCCTAAATTGATCACTTGCCAGACCGTCGTGTCTGATATTCTACGCTTTAGTGCTCTAGGTAGCAGGTCCTCGTCTTGAGCTAGTTCGTGTGCAGTTGGCTTTTAAGCCACGAGTTTTGCAGGCTTGTTGTGTCAGTGATGTCATGTAGACGTCGTGCTTTACTCCGGAGTTACGTTACACATTAGGTAGTATTTGTTTTAGCTTGTTATTTTATAAGGCTTTTGTTAGCCTTTTTCCTTAGGATTGTAATTAATGCACTTGTTCATTTATAACTTGAATATGCTTGGGTAATGATAAGCCTGTTACTGTCAGCTCTGTATATGTTATTACCTTGGTTTGTCCCAGTTTGATTTTAAACATTGTTATGACAGCTTTATGCTGATAGGTTGAGTGCGACGCGGAATCCGGTGGCCATAGACTCCGGGTCCCAATGCCATGTAAGCTATCGCTAAATATTTTGATGTGTTCAGAAATTCTACCTTCCTCACACACGCGGATCCTGGGGAGAAAAACAATTTTTTAATTAACCCCAAATCATTCTCCCCAAGATCGAATCGCTGCAGGATCCCAATTTTGGGGCGTGACATGTCTGTTGTTGTACCATGCTACCTCATTCTCCTATAGACCTTCTCTAGATCCTTGGTAAAGGAAGTGATGGCCTTCAAATGCTCATGATTTTTAGGGTTTATTTCAGTTTCACTTGGGAACTTACCGTCCTCCCTCTTGCACAAGGCATTAGCTATCTGACCCACTTGTGCTTCAAGGTTTGCCAAACTTTGTTGAGTGTTTGTAATTACTTGGCTATGTAGCTGGAAATTCGCCTAAGATTACTGAATAAACTGAGTCACCAAACTTTTGAACTCATCCTATGGTGGCTTTTGTGCACTGTTTTGAAAAAAGTTATTATTCTGGGGGTATTGTAGCTTCTCTGCTATTATTGATATTGTTGCTGATTGCCTTGATTCCCTTCATTATTCTGATTACCTCCCCAAGAAAAGTTTGGATGATTCCTCCATTCAGAATGGTAAGTATTGCTGAAGGGATTGTTTTGCTTAGGAAAAGTGTTACCAACATAGTTTGTATGTTCCTGATCTGTAAAAGATAGTTTGTATGTTCCTGATCTGTAAAAGATGGCACGGGGCAACATTCTATAGTATGGTTAGTGTGAGAACATATAGAACATACTTCATTTGGTGTCTTTCCTTGCATGCTATTGAAAACCATTGCTTTAGTGATCATGTCTATCTTTCTATCCATTGCCATCATCTGTGCAGCTACATTTCCTTGAGACTGACCTCATATATTTCTTGCTTCTTACCCATCTGTCTGGTCCTACAAGAAAATTATTGTGAGTTTTCAGTAAGAGTTTCAAAAAGATCATAAGCTTCCTCACTATTTTTCTCCATCAGGACTCCTCCATAGTCAGAGTCAACAATTCCCTTGTTCAGCTTATTCAGTCCTTCATAGAAAGCTTGAACTTGATCATCTTCGGTGAGATTGTGACGTGGACACTTAATCCTTAAAATGCTCCCATGCTTCCCATAACTGATCTCCATCTTTCTACTGAAATGTTTGGATCTCTCTTCTTAACTGCCTAATCTTTTGAGCAGAAAAAAAATTTCTTCAGAAACTTACTAGCTAGTTGCTGCCAAGAGGTGATAGAACCTGCATCCAAGGAGTTTAACCATATTTTAGCTTCATCCTTAGGAGAGAAAGGAAATAGACGTAGCCTGATGCTCTCTAGGGTAACTCCTTATATTTGTTGTGTCGCGTACTGCTCAAAGAAATCCTTAATATGAAGATAAGTATCCCCATTAGGTAACCCATGATACTATGGCACCATATTCAGCAGTTGTGCAGTGAGGGTGAAATTGCCAGCCGTATTAGGTGGATAAAGAATGGTGGACGGCTGTTCGGTGTGCAAGGGAATGTAAGACTATTTCATTGGTCTCATTTGATTGTCCACTACCATTTCTTCTTCGTCGTCAACCATCTTTCTTTTAGGACCTTGATTTATGTTAACACTTATTTCCTTAAGTTATGAGTTAGAAAAGGGCTGTGTATTGGAACTTGCCCTCTCAGCTTGCCTTCGATATCGTTTAAAGGTTCGTTCAACTTTTGGATCGTAGACAATGATAGCTGAGTCTTGAGATTGCCTACGTTGCATATACAAAATTTTAAGACTGCAAGCAAGCACTTACAAAATACGTAATGCGCTAAAAGTAAGAAAAGGTAGAAAACTGAAATTAAAATAGCTGAACTATTAAAATACTATGATAAAACAGTAAATAACAACACTTTAAAGCTTCAAGCAACTGAACAAAAAACTAAACTAGACTCTAACACTACACTAAACACAAGTTTTGACACTATTCTATGCAAACAAGTCCCCGGAAACGGCGCCAAAAACTTGGTATGCACTATGCAACCTAGAAATAAGCAACTTAATATGCACACAACTAAAAACTCGCAAGCACACAAAATCACTATGTAGTGTAGTGAATTGTAAGTACGAGGTCGATCCCACGAAGACTTGTGATAAAACAATGTCAAAAGTAAATAAAAATCAGAATATTAAAAGAAACAATTGAATGATGAAAGGTTGAAATAAACTACTAATTAAAAATAGTAATTTAAACTATCAAAAACTTAATGGAAAGTAACCTAAAGCACACAACTAGTATTTAGATTTGAAAAACAATAATAACGAATGAACTAGGGTTTCATCTACTCCCCTAACCAATTCTATGCATGTCCCTTATTATCTTTTAATAAAAAATCAGAATTATTAGTGACATCTATCAACCTAGACCATGGCATATGTATCTAGATTACTATTCCCCTAAACCTAATTCATGAGTGGCATACTACATGAATTATTCATTTTAATGCAAAAACTAAGCATGGCATATGTCCTAGTCAAAACAAACATAATGCATAAAACAATACGAAAGATAAATGCATGAGTCTAAGCATGGCATATACTTAGATTATTCATGGTTTTAAACCCTATATGCTTAACATCAAGATCAATCAAAATTAAGTTAATTACTCTTAAAATTAATTGAACATGGCATGTTTGGCATGACATATACACAACTCATTAATTAAAAACATGGTTTAGAATCTCAGCTAACAAAACTGAAATCTGAATTAAAAGATGCCAAAAGGGGCTACATAAAACTAGGCTAGGGTTTTAATTACACCCTAGCCCTAAAAAGTTAAGCTACAGATGTCTTTAATGAAAATTGACATAAAAATTAGGGTTATAAGAAAAAAAACTAGAATATTGAAGAAGGAGAAGATGTCGGCCAGCAACTTGATCCCCTTTTTTCCTCCTCCAAAAGCTCTCCAAAGGTTCTCCAATTATGCTCCAATTACATCTTGTACAGCTGCTCTAATTATGGGATGATGGTGGCTGAATTGTGTGATGATAGTGTGCTTGGACGTCCACCCCTTGTATGCTTTTTATAAGTCTTGCAAAAGTGATTTAATTAAAAGAGATTAAATCTGAAGTTTGTAACACAAAAGTGGGCCCATATGGGGCGTGGACAGTGAGTGTGGGACCCCCTTTTTGGACTTCTAACTTGGCTTGAACTCTTCCTTTAAAATTTCCTTCTTTTTCTGTGACGCCCCGTATCCCACATCGACTATAGAGAGGAAAGTGATTGGGATTATATGTAGAGCTTACACCCTTACCTTGTATGATGCCTTTTGATGGGTTGAGGCCCATCAGAAACAAAATCGTGAGGCCCGTGGCCAAAGTAGACAATATCATGCATGCGGGTATGGGGTGGGGCATTACAAATGGTATCAGAGCCGACTCTCGACTAGTTCGAGTGTGGGTCCGCTACCGTGGTATGGTGCAAGTGGCCGGGTTTCCATGTGGGCGGGCCAAGAGGGTTGGCAGGCTACAGGGGCCGACAGGCTACTGCACAGGGACGTGCAGCCCTAAGGGGGGTGTCACACCCCGAAATCGAGCCCTGCAGTGATCCGACCTCGGGATGCGAAATATTGGAATAAATTTGAAACTTTTGTTATATCTCCCAAGATCCGCGTGAATGAGGATAATCAAATTCCATCACGATCAGAGTATATTTTCGCGGAAGCTAAACATGGTGTTACGACTCGGAATCCGTGGCCATCGGGTTCCGTGTCGCACGCAACCAATATCATAAAGCCATCACATAAGCAGACTGGCACAAATCATAATCCAAAGAACACTGAGCTGGTAGTAACAAGACTATTTATTTCCCACATATTCAAATTACAATTAACAAATGTCTTAATTACAAACCCAATGAAAAAGGCTAACAAAGCCATACAAATAAACCACTAAGTGACATACTACCCCAAGTGATTTTTACGAGCTCCGGTGCCAAACTTGACATCTAGATGATATCAATGGGCAGCCTCTCACGTCAGACCGGCGGTCCCACCGCCTCCTCCGATCAAACACCTAAAAACAGAAAGAGAGGAAACTGGCACCAAACAAACAGGGTCAGACACGACGGTCTGGCAAGCAAATAAACAAATAATATGAAACAAAAGGACATTCATAAAACCTTATGGAATCATTGTAAAACCGATTAAAGAGTCTAAACAATAATAGCATTAAAGCATGATAAAATGATCGAAAGACCGAACATAAATATCAAAGCAAATAGATGAACCGACTCTGAGCATAAATATCTTGAGAAGATAACAGCCTACGTAAAACATTTAATAGATGGAAATACATTTCAAATCCTGAATAATAGCGACAATAAGATAAACGATTGATTTCATAAACGTTAACACATTAAAAGCATAAAGAGTATAAACGAACAAGAATCATAAAACAAAATAATAAATAGATAAAACATTGGCAACCACACATAGCTATATTCTCCGATTACCGAAGTAACAAGAGCAGACAGAACCGTAGCCACTACACTGGGACCGGAAATAGAATCAGAACTCTAGCCATACAAATGGGACCGGCAGATCAAAATCAGAACCGTAGCTATACAAATGGGACTGGTAGATCAAAATCAGAACCGTAGCCACTACACATGGGACCGGCAGATAAGAACCGTTGCCATGGTCGGTACAGACAGAATCCAAGCTGCAGTTGGCGGACAAATTAAAGATCCCAAGCTGGGTGATCAGCCCGACAAGGTGACCTAAGCCTAGTGGTGCCTTTAGGTTTTAAAACTTGAACCAATACAAATCAAATTACTAATCCCTTTGGCTCATGGGCTCACACCACCGGGGTCTGGCCCCATCTCACCTCGAGGTTTTATTTTTGAAATCATAACCTCTTTGGCTCATGGGCTCGCACTACCAAGCTCTGGCCCCGACTTGCCTCGAGGTTTTTATTTTCAAAATACTAATCTTATCGATGAAATCCCGAATGTGGCGAACCACTCCAATCTCCTTTCAAATCGATTCGGAGAAAACATACGAATTCCATGGTAAACCGCTCAAATACACATCAAAGTGATTTGTATAAAATCATACGATCAATCCTTTCGAACATGGAAAACCACATGATTTTATAACAAATCACCGATGCTATTCAAATTAGTTTACTGAAGAGTACAAATACAATCTCTGATTTGAAATGGAATGGATAGTGGAGAATGACTTAATGACTTACCAAGGAACCATCTCAATACACATTTAACCTTTAAACATTGATTAATAAAGAGTATGTTTGATGCCAATGAAAATCCACAACATTTAAATGATAAAGTGCGTATTGAGACTTGAAAGATTCCCGGATAACTTCACATGCGCTCATTCTCTCATTGTTCCCATTCCCATTTCATAATTTCCAAGTATCACAATTGATCCCAAACTTTCATGGGCTTCCATACATCATTAGAGGCTAGATGGGCCTCAAACAAATGGAGGGAGATGGGATGGAAAGGACCCGGAACAAGGGGGAAACAACCCAAGCAATGGGCTGCAAAACGATCCACAAATCAGGCCTCAAAAGGGCCCTGGACTGGGCCCAGGTCCGCTCGAGCGGCCTAGGGTTCGCTCGAGCGAACCCCTAACAGAACCTGGTCCGCTCGAGCGGACCATGGGCTCGCTCGAGCGGCCCAGTTCTGCTGGGTCCGAACCTGAATGGAATTTTCACTCTTTTTTCTTCCTCTTCGATTTTTATTTCCATCCTTTCTCTTCCATACATATTTCACAAATCTAATGGCCTCTCCTAACCTCCACAAATCATCAAATCATCAACCACAATCAATCCAATTAATCCAAACATCATACTTTGAAATCAAAGTTTTCTTCCTTGGCTTTCAATCCAAACACTTAACATAAAAAAAAAAAAGCTAAGTTTCAAAATGACCAAAGTGAAAACAAACTTTCAAAACATTGTAAAAAAATAACATAAGAGGAAATCAAGCATAACATTTCTCCATTTGTCCAAAACAATTCTATGAGTCATGAAGAGATAATAACATAGGAGGAAAAACATGAAATGGAACTTATAACATGGAATCATCATATTAAGTGGAGTATTCACTTGCCTCAAGTCTAAATGAGAGAAATAATACTCCTCAAACCAAGCTCTAGGGTCTCAAGCTCCCAATCTACAAAAACCCCAAAATTTCCAAAGAAAACCCTAAAAATCCATCTTTCTCAAATCTCCAAGGAAAGCTCTTGCATGAGTGATGAAAACACTCTAAATGAAGAGGAAAACAAAGATCTAAAGTTTGGAAAGCCATTGCTAACCTTGAAAAGCCCAAACGAAGAAGAGAAGCTTGGATGAGAGATTTTCCCTAGCTCAAATCTCTTGAAAATGGCATCTTTGGAAAGCCAAGAGAGAGGAGAAGAAGATGGGAAGATCAAATCTCCATTTAGCATCCAAGAAGAGAGGTTTCCAAGAGGAGAGAGAAAGTGCTGGGAGGAGGGTTCTCTCTTGAGTCTAGGGTTTGCAAGAAGAACAAATGGGGAAGAAGAAGAACCCATTAGCTATATAAAGGATAAGTGGGCTGGGCCCCATGGGCCCCAATCTTACAAAGGCTGAAACTAACATTTGTGGGTCCCGAATGAGATCGACGAAGAAGACAAAATCGATCATCGAAATTTCTACTTTCCAAAAAGTATATTTTCCCCAATTTCTGAAATTTTCGAAATTCATGGACAGATTTAGTGTGAAAAGTCAATTTTGCCCTTTTTCTCGAAAAACACATTTTCTGATCATCAAATTATAATGGTCAAAACATGAAAGTTGTTAAACTTCATAAAATGAGTCAAAACACACAAAATTCGGAATTTTTAGAAATCAAAAGTAATTTCTCATAAAAATACATATCATATGGACCGGGTCAAACCAAGGTCAACGGTCCTCAAAATCTCCAAGGCTATGGAAAAATCTAGTCAAACTCAAAGACAAAGTCAAACCAACTCAAATCTTGCTTAAAAAGCAAAACCATGATTAAAACAATACTAAACAGAGAAATTGGGGGTCGGGGTCTTACATCCTCCCCCCCTTAGAACCCATTTGGTCCTCCAAATGGTCTAAACCAAATCAAAATAAAAAACCCAAAAGACAAAAGAAAACACTGACACCCTACGCTGAACCTCGGCAACTGAGATACCCTCTGATCAAACTTGTTGGTGAGATACACAGTCAACAACATTCTGATTTGATTGAAGGCTTCACACTTTTCCACATATCTGCTCAAAAACATACTTCTCTGACCAAACTAGAGTTCAACAATTCTTCTAATCATCCTTGGTGTCATCTGTCATTCTTGCACTGGATCATTTATTTTACTTACCTCGTCAGTCACTGTCGGTCCAAGAAACTGCAAGTTCTGTCTCTTTCTATCACTTTGGAATTCTGTGCCTTAAGCCCTACAAAACTATACACGGTGCTCCTGATGCTTGTACGAAGATGTGATCGTAGACATGTTTTCTCTGAAATAATCTCTATTCCGAAAAAATTCTGAAATTCCATATGTTTGCTCTAGCTATGTTTCTAGAATGCATCATCGGTTTCTGGCCTCCAAGTGTATCATCAATCCTTCTTCGTTTTGAAATCACAAACTCCAAATTCTATAGGTCTCCTGTCACTGACTTGGTCTGCTACAACCCAGATGTCACACTGCTATAAAGCAGATGTTAAACTGCCATAACCTGCTGAGCTGTTCAGTGTCAAAACTTCGCATGGCTTGCCTCTTAAGATTTCACTCTTCCAGTCTTCTACCCTTGACATGTAAAGTCGACCTTGGAAATCCAATCTGTATTCACAACTCCATATTCCAATCTTTCTGTGCTGTACTCAGAATTCCTGCCCACATCTGATTCTATCTGCTTGCTGCTCTTGATATTCTGCTTGATATTGTGTCATCAACAAAATAAACCTGCCCAGCTCGCATCATCCCCTGATAAGCTGAAACTTTCAACCCAAGTCTCGAATGATATTTACTCTCTCATGAATCCAACTTTGTCTCCAACTGAACCAATACTCCCCCTGACATTCATCAACCTTTCAATTCTTATACTTCCAAACTCCAACCATAAGCTATTACAACTCATTCCATTTAATACAAAATAAATCTTAAAATTTTAAACATAATGACAAACAATTACTTAACTAAATTTCATCATTTTAAAACATAGTAGAAACTGAACTTCCAAATTATCAAATAAAACTTAAATAAAAAGCTTATTAAAGTTTGAGTATGAAATAACATTATTCATTTTCAAATTCATATTTTCATAACCAAACAAATCATTGAAACACTCGACAATTCCAAATCAGGATTTCAAAATAAATCAAATTCATATAGTATGACCATACATTAAACTTTGTTGAAATCTGAGTGTTAATTAAACACTAAACCTTATTGAAATCTGAACTCATTTCTTCATAAAAATCCTGCAGAAATCTAAACCTGTTTGATCATTAAAATAGTGCAAAAATTTCAGATTTAAAGTTCGGCTATAAAACAATCCCTGATCAAATATTTATTTCCATATAACCATGAACATAAAATCCTGTAGAAGTTAAACAAAAATCCGGAACACAAAACCTTATGAAAACAAAATTATGTAACTCATGAAAAAGAGTAGAATGACAAGGTTATTTCAAAATTAGCCTTAAAGAAGAAACATAAATCCATTATTTAAACACTGTAAGGATAAATCATAGACATTAAGAAAAACATAACAAAAGATGAAAATATCACGAAAATCATTCTCATCAAGAAGTGGACATCACCTTAACTGAGGTATACACTTGCATCTACACATTGTCCAATCCAATACCCTGTAAGTCGGTGAAATCCACAAGGTTTCTTCTGCTGCCAAAAATTATCTTGACTACAACTAACCATCCACTTGGTATTACCGCTGAACCAACTATACTAGCTAAGCTGCAAGTCATGAAAATTCTCAGCCAAAACTATGACAAGGCTCATTGAATCCGGGAAGTCCCTGAGTTTCTAGCACTAACTTCTAGTCTTACTAATTAAGAATCACTTCTCCCTTCATAAAAATCGACAACTAATGTGCCTTTTGCAGTCCTTCACCTTGGAAAGATGGTCTAAGTTCACCCAAAATCCACATTTACTTACCTTGGTACGCTGCATGATGATCTTCAATTAGCTGAGAGGGGATCTTCGAATACTGCTCAAGTCCTACTTTGGCGGGCAATTGCACATGTCTTCTCTCATTAACCACAATGAAGATGCTAAAGGCTGAAAGTCTGCTGATGTTCTCCGAAAACAACATACTAAGTCCACAAGGTTCTCAGTCTCCGACACAAGCACAGACAAAAGACACTGAACAAGAGTATGGAGACTTTAAATTCTCCACCACTAAGGAGGAAATTTGGTCATCCAAATCTCCTAACAACAAGAACTAAAAGAAAAGATAAGCAAAGTCTCCCAAACTGAAAGAAAAGCAGACTCAAATTCAAAGAAACGAAGACAAGAGAAAACAAATCGACACAATCTAACAAATCCTCACCACACGTCTTAATGTCTCTAGAGTATTTTATTTCCTAGAAACTAACCTGGCTCTGATACCAATCTGTCACACCCCGAAACCGGGCCCTGCAGTGATCCGATCCCGGAGTGCGAAATTTTGGAATGAATTTGAAACTTTTATTATATCTTCCAAGTTCCGCGTGAATGAGGATAATCAAATTCCATCACGATCAGAGTATATTTTCGTGGAAGCTAAACATGGTGTTACGACTCAGAATCCGTGGCCATCGGGTTCCGTGTCGCATGCAACCAATATCATAAAGCCATCACATAAGCAGACTGGCACAAATCATAATCCAAAGGACACTGAGCTGGTAGTAACAAGACTATTTATTTCCCACATATTCAAATTACAATTAACAAATGTCTTAATTACAAACCCAATGAAAAAGGCTAACAAAGCCATACAAATAAACCACTAAGTGACATACTACCCCAAGTGATTTTTACGAGCTCCGGTGCCAAACTTGACATCTAGATGATATCAATGGGCAGCCTCTCACGTCAGACCGGCGGTCCCACCGCCTCCTCCGATCAAACACCTAAAAATAGAAAGAGAGGAAACTGGCACCAAACAAACAGGGTCAGACACGACGGTCTGGCAAGCAAATAAACAAATAATATGAAACAAAAGGACATTCATAAAACCTTATGGAATCATTGTAAAACCGATTAAAGAGTCTAAACAATAATAGCATTAAAGCATGATAAAATGATCGAAAGACCGAACATAAATATCAAAGCAAATAGATGAACCGACTCTAAATATTTTGAGAAGATAACAGCCTACGGAAAACATTTAATAGATGGAAATACATTTCAAATCCTGAATAATAGCGACAATAAGATAAACGATTGATTTCATAAACGTTAACACATTAAAAGCATAAAGAGTATAAACGAACAAGAATCATAAAACAAAATAATAAATAGATAAAACATTGGCAACCACTCATAGCTATATTCTCCTATTACTGAAGTAACAAGAGCAGACAGAACCGTAGCCACTACACGTGGGACCGGAAATAGAATCAGAACCGTAGCCATACAAATGGGACCGGCAGATCAAAATCAGAACCGTAGCCATACAAATGGGACCGGCAGATCAAAATCAGAACCGTAGCCACTACACGTGGGACCGGCAGATAAGAACCGTTGCCATGGTCGGTACAGACAGAATCCAAGCTGCAGCTGGCGGACAAATTAAAGATCCCAAGCCAGGTGATCAGCCCGACAAGGTGACCTAAGCCTAGTGGTGCCTTTAGTTTTTAAAACTTGAACCAATACAAATCAAATTACTAATCCCTTTGGCTCATGGGCTCACACCATCGGGCTCTGGCCCCATCTCACCTCGAGGTTTTATTTTTGAAATCATAACCTCTTTGGCTCATGGGCTCGTACTACCAAGCTCTGGCCCCGACTTGCCTCGAGGTTTTTATTTTCAAAATACTAGTCTTATCGATGAAATCCCGAATGTGGCGAACCACTCCAATCTCCTTTCAAATCGATTCGGAGAAAACATACGAATTCCATGGTAAACCGCTCAAATACACATCAAAGTGATTTGTATAAAATCATACGATCAATCCTTTCGAACATGGAAAACCACATGATTTTATAACAAATCACCGATGCTATTCAAATTAGTTTACTGAAGAGTACAAATACAATCTCTGATTTGAAATGGAATGGATAGTGGAGAATGACTTAATGACTTACCAAGGAACCATCTCAATACACATTTAACCTTTAAACATTGATTAATAAAGAGTATGTTTGATGCCAATGAAAATCCACAACATTTAAATGATAAAGTGCGTATTGAGACTTGAAAGATTCCCGGATAACTTCACATGCGCTCATTCTCTCATTGTTCCCATTCCCATTTCATAATTTCCAAGTATCACAATTGATCCCAAACTTTCATGGGCTTCCATACATCATTAGAGGCTAGATGGGCCTCAAACAAATGGAGGGAGATGGGATGGAAAGGACCCAGAACAAGAGGGAAACAACCCAAGCAATGGGCTGCAAAACGATCCACAAATCAGGCCTCAAAAGGGCCCTGGACTGGGCCCAGGTCCGCTCGAGCGGCCCAGGGTTCGCTCGAGCGGACCCCTAACAGAACCTGGTCCGCTCGAGCGGACCATGGGCTCGCTCGAGCGGCCCAGTTCTGCTGGGTCCGAACCTGAGTGGAATTTTCACTCTTTTTTCTTCTTCTTTGATTTTTCTTTCCATCCTTTCTCTTCCATACATATTTCACAAATCTAATGGCCTCTCCTAACCTCCACAAATCATCAAATCATCAACCACAATCAATCCAATTAATCCAAACATCATACTTTGAAATCAAAGTTTTCTTCCTTGGCTTTGAACCCAAACACTTAACATAAAAAAAAAAGCTAAGTTTCAAAATGACCAAAGTGAAAACAAACTTTCAATACATTGTAAAACAATAACATAAGAGGAAATCAAGCATAACATTTCTCCATTTGTCCAAAACAATTCTATGAGTCATGAAGAGATAATAACATAGGAGGAAAAACATGAAATGGAACTTATAACATGGAATCATCATATTAAGTGGAGTATTCACTTGCCTCAAGTCTAAATGAGAGAAATAATACTCCTCAAACCAAGCTCTAGGGTCTCAAGCTCCCAATCTACAAAAACCCCAAAATTTCCAAAGAAAACCCTAAAAATCCATCTTTCTCAAATCTCCAAGGAAAGCTCTTGCATGAGTGATGAAAACACTCTAAATGAAGAGGAAAACAAAGATCTAAAGTTTGGAAAGCCATTGCTAACCTTGAAAAGCCCAAACGAAGAAGAGAAGCTTGGATGAGAGATTTTCCCTAGCTCAAATCTCTTGAAAATGGCATCTTCGGAAAGCCAAGAGAGAGGAGAAGAAGATGGGAAGATCAAATCTCCATTTAGCATCCAAGAAGAGAGGTTTCCAAGAGGAGAGAGAAAGTGCTGCGAGGAGGGTTCTCTCTTGAGTCTAGGGTTTGCAAGAAGAACAAATGGGGAATAAGAAGAACCCATTAGCTATATAAAGGATAAGTGGGCTGGGCCCCAATCTTACAAAGGCTGAAACTAACATTTGTGGGTCCCGAATGAGATCGACGAAGAAGACAAAATCGATCATCGAAATTTCTACTTTCCAAAAAGTATATTTTCCCCAATTTCTGAAATTTTCGAAATTCATGGACAGATTTAGTGTGAAAAGTCAATTTTGCCCTTTTTCTCGAAAAACACATTTTCTGATCATCAAATTATAATGGTCAAAACATGAAAGTTGTTAAACTTCATAAAATGAGTCAAAACACACAAAATTCGGAATTTTTAGAAATCAAAAGTAATTTCTCATAAAACTACATATCATATGGACCGGGTCAAACCAAGGTCAACGGTCCTCAAAATCTCCAAGGTATATGGAAAAATCTAGTCAAACTCAAAGATAAAGTCAAACCAACTCAAATCTTACTTAAAAAGCTAAACCACGATTAAAATAATACTAAATAAAGAAATTGGGGGTCGGGGTCTTACAGGGGGTGGAATGTGACGCCCCTAGAGTCCCACATCGACTATAGAGAGGAAAGTGATTGAGATTATATGTAGAGCTTACACCCTTACCTTGCATGAGGCCTTTTGATGGGTTGATGCCCATCAGAAATAAAACCGTGAGGCCCATAGGCCAAAGCGGACAATATCATGCTTGCGGGTATGGGGTTGAGCATTACATTTTCTCCTTTTTCTTCTGTACGCTTGGGCACCACTTGGACTTGAGAAAGACTTTCTAATTTCTGAAATTCCACTTTTGGAATGGCTGTGGGCCCCTATTGGGCGTGTAACCCTAGATTGGGCTTCTTCTTTTTTCTTCTTTCTTTCTTTCTTCTAATTTGATTATGCTTTCTTTCTCCAATTCTTTCCTTCTTTGATTTGAATTGCAAGTTGTCCAAGTAGTCTTGAAATCAGAAACAGCTTGGATGGGACCCACCATAATCCTTACTTGGTGATTCACGCCCATCATGTCTTATCTAATTCCTCCCTTTTTGCTCCTTTTTACCTTTGCATAAAAATTAACAAAGACTATGTAACAAAAAATAAAATAAACATGAACTAGCTTAAGATCAATCAAATACTAGGGCTTTAATTGCAACTATAAAGCATTCATTAGTGGCTCTAAGTAATCCAGACCTGATCTGACCACTTTGAACAAGTTTCCAATGCAAAATTCTAGTAAACAATACAAGTTCTATCATCTATCACGTACTTCCATACAATATATGTGAGGATCAAGAGGTTATTTTTGTGTTAATTGGCTCACCCAAAATATCAAATAATCATTTTTGTGCTTCTCAACAATCTATCTTGTTAATACAATAGGCCCGCAGCATCAATAGCCCATCTTAAACCATGACAATCATGGAGCAGTGGGGGTTTGAATGGTCTAGACTATCACCTGGCTATGTACAAAAAATGATTGGTGATCGAAGAATAGGTGTAAGAGGCTAGGTTGTGACCTGGTCTAGGAGTAATATTAGCAGAAGGGAATGTTGTTTTGACGGGAAACTTAACTGACCAATAAGCGGGTTTAGCCACTTGTATCCTTGACCTTCATGACACATTGGACAGAATGATATGCTTATTGGCCATTAAAGACCAGAGAAATGGATAGAAGGTGCATCCAGACATGCGAAGTATGGTTTAATCTCGAGATTGAAAAGCAATTACTCTAGTTGGCATCCAGTTATTGAAAATGTAAGTTTTGAAAACATCTGGATATTGAATGAAAATTAATACATGCGCCATAAGTTTTTTTTTTCAAGAAGTAACAATGATATATATTAAAATGGAAAGTTAGTAAAAGAAGTGCACTGAAAGCCCAAGACAAAGTAATGCTGGTATACATGCGCCATTAGTAATAAATCTGTTTTTGTATGGCATTGCTTTCAGTTGGATGAACCGTTTCTTGGATGTAAAGTTATGAGATGCAGTGATTAGTGCCATTTCATGGTAGCGTATTTTGGAACCATATGTTTGTGCCTGTGTACTTACCGCCACCATCTGTAGAAATTTAATTTTATAGCAAAGAAGGTTCTCAACTAGAGCTTGGTAGTTTTCAACATAATGAATGATGAGCAGAGACAACCAATTGAATTTCTATTTTAGGGTTCTGGAATATGTTTCAGTGTAGAATAAAAAATGGTCACAATGCAGGGCCTCTGAGTAGCAATGTTGTTGCTTTCTGGTTGCAGATGTATGAAAATTATTCTGTTGGATGCAAATATGAGACTTTAACTGTGCAGAAACATTACTCTGATACATATAATTTTGCTAGTTCTTTCCTATTTCTTAGCTAATTTAGCATTGTTATAGATGTTTCTTATAAAAGCACTGTACAAAAGGATCCTCCTCTTAGGAGGGAAGTTACAACATGAATTCAAATGATTTTGTAAACATAATGGAGATTAGCTTTTCTATTGAGATGCCATTCTTGACACCTGGTGTCACGTCCCCAAAATCTAAACAGGGGTTAAACGTGAGATTAGGGCTAATTAAAACTTTTACAACAATAATTAAATATAACTTAGCCCCAATCATGTCCTAATCAGATTGAAGACTGCTGTGAGGTATAAATATTTCCTCAAGTATCAATAACAAATAGCGGAAGCTTATAAATAAAATGGTATCTTAAAGATGCATAGTTTGTGAGCAATAACTGAATATTATAACTAAAGTTCAGAGTTTAAGCATTTAACCAAAAGTATTAATTACAATAAAAGGCCACGATAAAACTTGGGCCTAACCAAAAGATAAACGAAAGAAACCAAAAGATGAATCTATCCATATAAATGTCAAAGCTCTTGTGTACGGGGTCAGTACGGCTATACAACACCGTCCGTACTATAGTCTAAGAAGTCATCAGACTGATCTGCCTGTACTTCTTCCGTCCTCTCCTCCTCGGGATAGAAGAGCTCAGTACCTATGCACCAAGAGTAGCATTGTTAACACGATGGTTGGTAAGCAGTGTATATATAAATGACAACAAGATATGCATATCGAATCAGAGTAGACAAGAGATAAGTTCAAAAGAAATATATGCATTTCAGACATAAGAAATACATAGTATACGAATTATAAACAATCTAATATAAACATCTAGCAAGATAGGTGGTCCACATAAGCTAATTACCATGGGAATATTGCCCTCCCGTATTCATATTGAGTTATGGGGGGGGGGGACCAAGGCACAAGGTATACCTGGCAGCAAGGCACAGGATTAAAAGCTTGGCAACAAGGCATGAGTAGTAACTCGACAACAATGCACAGTAATGACCCGGAAAACAAGCAAGATCCATTAAGTAACAAGTCATACTGCGCAGACGTTCATCAAGGTCCTAACAGAGATGGTGCCCCATCTGTATTGGGCGATATACAGCTGAGTGGTGCATGGCACAAGATTTCTAGACAAACAATAGTGAGAGACTAGGTTTTCTTGCGTCAACAAGATTCATTAACAATTGAGGGACTACTTTCCATTATCAAATCATGGGTCAAGACAATACAATCAAGCTTCTTCAATTAATAAAACCATAAGTAGCCCGCATCAAGCTTTTACAATCAAAGCCACATAGTCTCAACACTTACATCAATCGATAACAAGGTAAACAAGATAATAAGGGGATCCTAGGTCATCATCTAGGTTCATCATATAATCCCCAAACCAAAGAAAGTAAAGCAATCTAAGGAACATGAGCATTTCATGTAGAAAGTACCAAACGGTACAATTCAGAATCTAGAGCGATAAACAATCCAATCTTAGGTCAATAGTTTTTACCGTAGTCTCGTACAACTCTATTCAGTTAATGAAAGGAATAAGGTTCGCGATACCCGAACAAACGATCTTCGTGCATAGATGTAAAGGAGGTAACGCGTTGTCCCGTACCGTTCAAGATTGATATAAGTTGAAAACCCGAGAAAATAAAAAATAACTACGAGAAAATGTATGACCAAAACATCTCTCATATCAAGTCAAATGAGTCCAAAAAGGGTAATCAAGGTTCCACCTAAGTCCATAAACTAAGGATAATTCCTTTCGAAAAAAGAGGAATTTTGGTCAGCTAGGTTCGGTTAACCGACATGTTCTCTCAGCCGACAGCTGACCGAAAAGGCGACCGACAGCACAAAATTTCCAGAAAACAAGGTCTCTAGAATTCTACCCGATAGGTCCCCCATGTGCATTTCGGCTAGCCAACACCCAGGTTTGGCTAACCGAAATTCTCCAAAATTCTGAAGTGAATTCTGTGCAGAATACAAAATGGGGAGTTTTACTCCTTTCCATCATTCACACCTGCAAACAAGGAAAATAGGGCCTTGCCCTCACCACATACATCCATACCCCCTCTCATCAAGTCCATCAATCTATCAATTTAATTTCCAATTATTTTCATTAAGCAATGAGACAAGATTATCATGTTTTCATTCCAAATCAATCAAGATAAGAACATAGGGTCATCTAAGCATATTCAATCATCATTTCAAGGGAGAAACAACATATCTAATCATAAATATATAAATTCACTTGCCTTAATGATGAGCTAAACCAAATTAAGAGAAATTAAGAGGAAATCTCTCTTTGAGCTCAAACTTGGAGAAAGAAGCTTCTCAACCCAAAATCAATCTACAAAATGAATGCAATGGGTTATATTGAGCTATCCTAATCCATTTCTAAAATAAATGAATAAGGAGAACTAAGTTTAAAAGCATTGGAAGCCTACCCTAGAAAGGTTTGTTAATGAAAGGCTTAGAAGAGTAGATGTTTGGGTTCCTTGAGTCTTGAGGAAGAAGATGGGAAGGTTGGCCGGCGAAGATGGAGCTCTGGCTGTCGGTAACGGCAAGGAGTTATTGAAGGGAAAAAGAGAATGAATAGTAGTGAAGTAGAGAGATAGAGATGAGTGAAGGGATGAGTCAAACGGATGATGGGGCTTTATATTAGGATAAGTATGGAAAATATGGGTTAAGTCCCTAGTTAACTTAAGTGGTCATTTGGGCCTCTTCCTCGCGTGGAATCAAAACGCGATAGAAGACTAAAGTTTATGAAATGTCGATACCTATCCGATGCACCCAAACTCACAAAAACTCATAATCTCGATTAAACCCCTGAAAACTTCCCGAAATTGCAAACCACCCCCTATTGTACCCAAACACGCTCCGAATCACGTGAGATTTCACACATGATTCATTAGTCGAACCCGACTCGCTAAGACTCTAAACACACTTACTTACTAATCACGTAATTAGCTATAATTAATATAGGTTAAGGGTCGGGATGTTACATCCTCCCCCCCCTTGGACGATTTGGTCCTCCAAATCTCTAACACACCTCTGGTAGAAGCTCTGGATACTTCTCCTTGATCTGATCACTGAGTTTCCAAGTTGCTTCACTCGTACTGTGATGCTTCCACTGTACTTTGACCCAATGAATAGTCGTAGTCCTCAAAACATGCTCCTTGGTGTCTATGATTTCCTTCGGTTTCTCAACGAACGTAGTATCTGGCTGGACATCTAACGGTTCATGATGAAGCACGTGAGTAGGGTCTAGTACATATCTCCTCAACATGGAAACTTGAAAAACTCTGTGGACTCCTAATAACTCTATTGGTGAAATCATTTGGTAAGCCACTTCCCCCACGTGCATATCAATTTCAAAAGGTCCGATAAATCTCCGAGCCAACTTGCCTTTCTGCCCAAATCTCATAGTTCCTCTAGTCGGTGAGACCTTAAGAAAAACCTTGTCTCCGGCCTTGAACTCGAAATCTCTCCTCTTGAGGTCTGCGTAACTCTTTTGGCGATTCCTTGCAATCTTCAGTCTATCAGTAATCTATTTCTCCTCACTAGTATCACTGATGATCGAAAATCCATGAAAACTCCGAACACCAATCTCTTCCCAACAAATCGAGGTCCTGCACTTCCGTTCGTACAAGGCTTCGAATGGTGCCATCCCGATACTAGAGTGATAGTTATTGTTGTAGGCAAACTAGCACAAAGGAATACTCTTCTACTAGTCTTTCCCGAAATCGAGAACACATGCCCGCAACATATCCTCCATAGTCTGGTTCATCCTATCAGTCTGTCCATCGGTCTGAGGGTGATACGCAGTGCTGAAATTCAATGTCATGCCCAAGGCTGCTTACAAACTAATCCAAAATCTTCCCACAAACCTCATGTCTCTGTCTAATACAATAGACTCTGGAACTCCGTGCAATCTGACTATGTCATCAATGTACATCGTGCCAAAACATCCATGGATCCTCTCATCTTCATCGGAATGAAATGAGCTGACTTGGTGAGTCTGTCAACAATCACCCAAATACTGTCATGGTCCTTCGTAGGTGGTAATCATGGAACGAAGTCCATGGTAATGTGCTCCCACTTCCATCCCGGTGTCTGCAATGGCTTAACTAATCCTGGAGGTCTATGATGTTCAGCCTTCACTTGTTGACACACTAGACATCTCGAGACAAATCATGCAATCTCCATCTTCATTTTATTCCACAAATAGAAGCTCTTCAGATTCTGGTGCATCTTGGTGCTCCCTAGATGAATATCATAACGAGAATGGTGTGCCTCAACCATAATCTTGTTCCTCAAATCATGTACATCCAGAGAGCACTATCTATTCTAACAATAAAGTACACCCTCCACGAGTCTGAACTCTGGTCTGTCTGATATGCTATCAATCACTATGACTAACTCAGGATCCTCTCCTTGACTGCTCTTTATTCTGTCCAAAATCTCTGGTTCCCATGTGTGCATATTTGCAATCATAACTCTTTCAGTCTGAGGTTGGAACTCTACATCCAAATCTCTGAATACTTTTGTAAAAGACCACTCTACTTGTAAACATCCAGTAGTTGCTTCCTTCCTGCTCAAAGCATCTGGAACCACATTTGTTTTCTCGGGATGATATTTGATCGGGAAATCGTAGTCTTTGATGTGCTCCATCCATCTGGTCTGCCTCATATTCAGATCTTTCTGCCTGAACAAGTATTGAAGACTCTTGTGATCCGAGTGAACCTTGAGTTTCTCTCCGTACAGGTAGTGTCTCCATAACTTCAGGCCCATAACTACTGTTGCTAGCTCCAAATCATGGGTAGCGTATCTCTTTTCATGCTCTTTCAGCGGTCTTGACCCGTAGGCCACTACTTTTCCTTCTTGCATGAGCATGCATCCCAAGCCAATGCCTGAAGCGTCTATAAAAATAAAAAAAAACCCTCTAGTTCCGTCGGTAAAGTAAGAACAAGAGTTTTAGTTAATCTAGTCTTCAACTCTTGAAAGTTAGCTTCACACTGTTTTGTCCAAACAAAAGGAACATCCTTCCTTATCAATTTGGTCGATGGAGCTGCTATGCTGGAAAATGCTTTTACAAATCTTCTGTAATACCCAAACAAACCTAGAAAACTCTTGATTTGTGCTACTGTCTTCAGACTCTGCCAACTAACAACTACTTCAATCTTCGCTGGATCCACTGCCAAACCTTCTCTAGAGATGATGTGTCCTAGAAAAGACACTTTCTCAAGCCAAAAATCACACTTACTTAGCTTGGCATAAAGTTGATTCTCTCTCAGAATCTGCAATGAAGCTCTCAAATGCTCAGCATGATTATCTCTAGACCTCGAATAGACTAAAACGTCGTCTATGAACACCATTTTGAACTGATCTAAGCATGGAGCAAAGATCTTGTTCATCAAGGCCATGAATACACTCAGTGCATTGGTTAACCTAAATGGCATCACCAAGAATTCATAATGGCCATATCTGGTCCTGAAGGTTGTCTTCTGCACATCTCGATCTTCAACCAGCAATTGATGGTAGCCTGATCTCAAATTGATTTTTAAGAAGTTCTGTGCTCCTTCCAGCTGATTGAACACCTCATCCATCATGGGTAAAGGATACTTGTTCTTGATTGTAACTTGATCCAACTGTTTGTAGTCTATGCACATACGCATTGTACCATCCTTCTTTTTCACGAATAAAACCTGTGCACCCCAAGGTGATACACTCGGTCTCACAAATCCTTTGTCCAAGAGATATTGTAATTGAGCTTTCAACTCCCTTAGCTATTCTGGAGCCATACGATAAGGAGCTTTTGATATTGGTGCTGTCCCTGGCACAAGCTCAATCATAAAGTCTATCTTTCGAACCGATGGTAATCCAGGTATCTCCTCCGGAAAAATATCCGGGAACTCACAAGCAACTGGAATATCCTCTACCGCTTTGGACAATTTATCCTCCATGATAAATGCCACATAACCTTCACATCCACCCTTAATCAATTGATTTTCCCTCAAGGCTGAAATGACACTAGTGGATATGGGCCTCCTCTCACCAACAATTTCCACATTGTCTGCTAACACTTGCAGTCTGATGGTTTTGTTAAAACAATTCATTACGGCCCGATAGGTGGATAACCAATCCATACCCAATATGACATCAAAGTTCATCATCCCTAGGATGATCAATTCGTGATAGGATGTAATTCCCTACCCGCACTTTGCATGCTGGAAAATAGGACTCACACTACACCGTTTTCCCTAAGGGATTACTAACGAAAAAAATATAATGCAATGGAGCTATGTCTCCCACCAAGCATGCAACAAAAATAGGTGATACAAACGAGTGTGTGGAACCAGAATCAAATAAGACTATAGCAGATACATCTGAAATAGAGAGTGTACCTTCCATAACTCCTCCGATATCCTCTCCCTCCTGCATATCCAAGGCATTAAGCCTACCATGCTGTTAAGGCCTCTGCTATTGTCCCTGCTGAAATCCCTAGGGCCTTTACTGTCCCTGCTGATATCCCTGGGGCGTGAATTGTCCCTGCTGTCCTTGGGGTCTGAATTGCCATTTGCCCTGCGGTGGTGCTTGCAATCGGAGTTGCTACTGCTGCTGTGGTGCCTGCCTCAAAGGCTGTGCTGCAATTGGTGGTCTAAGAGCTGCATTCTTCACACCTTGCCCTTGCTTCTTAGGGCGATCTTTCACTTGGTGGCCCTGTAAGCCACACTCAAAGCACGCTCCAGACATCACCCTACATTCCACTGACGGGTGATTCCTGCCATAGTGAGTACACGCTACTCTCCATCCTTGTTCCATTCTAGGCCTCTTGGCCTGCTGCTGTGATCGCTGCTGATACTGTTGCTGAGAACGTTGCTGATATGGTTGCTATTGATATCCTGAAGTTTGACTCTTGCCCTGAGTCTGAGTCTATCTGAGGTTCTGAACATATAGGGCCTTCTCCTTGATGGTTTCTTCAACCTATTAAGCCCTTTTGAGATTCTCCTCGTAGGTGGCCAAAGTAACACCGGTCACCTTTCCTGTGATCTTGGGGTTCAGTCCCCTGATAAACCTCATAACCTTGTCTGCTTCGGTCTTCACCAGAGATGGTGCAAACCGGGACAGGTTAGTGAACTGCTGATCATACACCTAAACTGAGTTCTCTCCCTGTTGTAGTGTCTTGAACTCTGCAACCTTCAATGCTGTGATATGAGGTGGAATCTACTTAGTACGAAACAATATACTAAATGACTCCCATGCAGTCTCATCCTCAATAGTCACGTATGGTGTCTTCACTGACTTCCACCACATTTCAGCTGTACCACGAAGCATATAAGCTGCCAGTTGTACTCGTTCTTTCCCTGTACACTTAAAGACCACGAATATTTTCTCTAATTGCACAACCCACTCATCAGCATCGAATGGATCCTCATTACCGAAGAATTCTGGCGGTTTCCTCTTCTTGAACTTGTCAAACACATCATTTGGGTCTGTCAACCTAGCTGGCATGATGACCTGTGTAGCCGGAGTTGGCATTTCTAAAACTGCCTTCATCTGAGTCTGAAAAGTAGCTTGAGCTTCTTGTTGTTTGGTCTAGTTCTGAGTTTGTGCTTCTTGTGAAGTCACAAAGGCTTGCATCAACTTATTAAATCTACTCTCTATAGAATCACTATCAGTAGCATTAACATTGCTACTTTCCGGGTTGCCAGAACTATTAGAGCGCATATTTCTGCCAACCATCCTGAAACATAAGAAACGTTAGTCCTATGAGACTCGATCTAGCAAACAAACTATACAATCTACAGAAGCTAAGATACCCAAAATAAAAGCCAATCCTCACACATCTTAGTTCCTACTTGTTTTTAAATCTAGAACCAGTAATGCTCTGATACCACTTATCACGTCCCCAAAATTTAAACGGGGGTTATACGTGAGATTAGGGCTAATTAAAACTTTTCCAACAATAATTAAATATAACTTAGCCCCAATCATGTCCCAATCGGATCGAAGACCGTTGTGAGGCATAAACATTTCCTCAAGTATCAATAACTAATAGCGGAAGCTTATAAATACAAATGGTATCTTAAAGATGCGTAGTTTGCGAGCAATAACTGAATATTATAACTAAAGCTCAGAGTTTAAACATTTAACCAAAAGTATTAATTACAATAAAAGGCCACGATAAAACTTATGCCTAACCAAAAGATAAACGAAAGAAACCAAAAGATGAATCTATCCGTATAAACGTGAAGGCTCCAGTGTACAGGGCCAGTACGGCTATACAACGCTGTCCGTACTATAGTCTAAGAAGTCATCAGGCTGATCCGCCTGTACTTCTTCCGTCGTCTCCTCTTCGGGATAGAAGGGCTTGGTACCTATGCACCAAGAGTAGCATCGTCAACACGATGGTTGGCAAGCAGTGTATATATAAATGACAACAAGATATGCATATCGAATCAGAGTAGACAAGAGACAAGATCAATAGAAACATATGCATTTCAGACATAAGAAGTACATAGTATACGAATCACAAACAATCTAAAAAGATAGGTGGTCCACATAAGCTAATTACCACAGGAATATTGCCCTCTCGTATTCGTATTGAGTTGTGGTGGGGAAACCAAGGCAGAGGGTATACCTGGCAGCAAGGCACAGGATTAAAAGCCTGCCAACAAGGCACGAGTAGTAACTTGGCAACAAGGCACGATAATGACCCGACAAACAAGCAAGATCCATCAAGTAACAAGTCGTACTGCGCAGACGTTCATCAAGGTCCTAACACAGATGGTGCCCCATCTGTATTGGGCGATATACAACTGAGTGGTGCCTGACACAAGATTTCTAGACAAACAATAGTGAGGGACTAGGTTTTCTTGCATGAACAAGATTCATTAACAATTAAGGGACTACTTTCCATTATCAAATAATGGGTGAAGACAATATAAGCAAGCTTCTTCAATTAATAAAACAATAAGTAGCCCTCATTAAGCTTTTACAATCAAAGCCACATAGTCTCAACACTTCCATCAATCGATAACAAGGTAAACAAAACAATAAGGAGATCCTAGGTCATCATCTAGGTTCATCACATAATCCCCAAACCGAAGCAAGTAAAGCAATTTATGGAACATGAGCATTTCATGTAAAAAGTACCAAATGGTACAATTCAGAATCTAGAGCGATAAACAATCCAATCTTAGGTCAATAGTTATTACCGTAGTCTCGTACAACTATATTTTGTCAATGAAAGGAATAAAGTTTGCGATACCCGAACAAACAATCTTCGTGCATAGATATAAAGGAGGTAACGCGTTGTCCCGTACCGTTCAAGATTGATATAAGTTGAATATCCGAGAAAATAAAAAATAACTACGAGAAAATGTATGCCCAAAACATCTCTCGTATCAAGTCAAATGAGTCCAAAACGGGTAATCAAGGTTCCACCTAAGTCCATAAACTAAGGATAATTCCTTTCGAAAAAGGAGGAATTTCGGTCAACTAGGTTCGGTTAATCGACATGTTCTGTCAGCCGACAACTGATCGAAAAGGCGACCGACAGCACAAAATTTCCAGAAAACGAGGTCTCTAGAATTCTAACCGATAGGCCCCCCGTGTGCATTTCGGCTAGCCAACACCCAGGTTTGGCTAACCGAAATTCTCCAAAATTCTGAAGTGAATTCTGTGCAGAATACAAAATGGGGAGTTTTACTCCTTTCCATCATTCACACCTGCAAACAAGGAAAATAGGGCTTTGCCCTCACCACATACATCCATACCCCCTCTCATCAAGTCCATCAACCTATCAATTTAATTTCCAATTATTTTCATTAAGCAATGAGACAAGATTATCATGTCTTCATTCCAAATTAATCAAGATAAGAGCATAGGGTCATCTAAGCATATTCAATCATCATTTCAAGGGAGAAACAACATATCTAATCATAAATATATAAATTCACTTGCCTTAATGATGAGCTAAACCAAATTAAGAGAAATTAAGAGGAAATCTCTCTTTGAGCTCAAACTTGGAGAAAGAAGCTTCTCAACCCAAAATCAATCTACAAAATGAATGCAATGGGTTATAGTGAGCTATCCTAATCCATTTCTAAAATAAAGGAATAAGGAGAACTAAGTTTAAAAGCATTGGAAGCCTACCTTAGAAAGGTTTGTTAATGAAAGGCTTAGAAGAGTAGATGTTTGGGTTCCTTGAGTCTTGAGGAAGAAGATGGGAAGGTTGGCCGGCGAAGATGGAGCTCTGGCTGTCGGTAACGGCAAGGAGTTAGTGAAGGGAAAAAGAGAATGAATAGTAGTGAAGTAGAGAGATAGAGATGAGTGAAGGGATGAGTCAAACGGATGATGGGGCTTTATATTAGGATAAGTATGGAAAATATGGGTTAAGTCCCTAGTTAACTCAAGTGGTCATTTGGGCCTCTTCCTCGCGTGGAATCAAAATGCGATAGAAGACTAAAGTTTATGAAATGTCGATACCTATCCGATGCACCCAAACTCACAAAAACTCATAATCTCGATTAAACCCCTGAAAACTTCCCGAAATTGCAAACCACCCCCCTACTGTACCCAAACGCGCTCCGACTCATGTGAGATTTCACCCACATGATTCATTCGTCAAACCCGACTCACTAAGACTCTAAACATACTTACTTACTAATCACGTAATTAGCTATTACTAATATAGGTTAAGGGTCGGGATGTTACACCCGGCAGTTGCGGGATCCTAATGGCATGCTGAGATGGCACTACAATGGAGGTTTATCTTTCTATTAAGGTTTTAAGATCTAATAATGTTATGTGTCCCATCACCCATTTAGCAATCTGATAGAAGGTACTGCTTTTCAAACATTATGTCTTTAATAATCATCGGAAAGAAATACAATTTGCTGAACAATGAAGAGTTGTATTTAGTGTCAAAGAAATTCAACATCATTTGCAATATCCTACTGTTTGTAACTCTATAATGCTGGTTTGTCTGCTTGGTATCGAAATCCTAGTAATATCAAGCAATTTCTTCCTATGAAAGGGGGCTAAAATTGAATAAGTGAAGGGAGATCCAGCAATGAATATCATATAATATCCTCCTTAGGTACAAATGATTGTCTGGCCATTTTTCGAGTAAATCAGATCCTTTCATTCCTCAGTTCTTAATAGTCCTTCCCCAGAACCCACTTGTGTATTATAGGGGGAAGGATTTTGGGCCCGCCCGGGCCTGCGTGGGTCCCGGGCCCCCCACAGGGCCTATTGTATACACTTCGGGAGACGGACTCCGTAATCATGCATTTGTCCTAGGGTGCACTTCGGGAGACGCGTCCTTAATCATGCATCCCAGGGGCCTCCCCAGAGTCGAACCCTCAACCTCTCGCTTTAAGAGAAAGTTGGGGAGACTTCTGGTACCACTTGAGCTACCTTCCCCCTACAAAAAGGCCGGCCTTTTTGTAGGGGGAAGGATTTTGGGCCCGCCCGGGCCTGCGTGGGTCCCGGGCCCCCCACAGGGCCTATTGTATACACTTCGGGAGACGGACTCTGTAATCCTAGCTCAAGTGGTACCAGAAGTCTCCCCAACTTTCTCTTAAAGCGAGAGGTTGAGGGTTCGACTCTGGGGAGGCCCCTGGGATGCATGATTAAGGACGCGTCTCCCGAAGTGCACCCTGGGACAAATGCATGATTACGGAGTCCGTCTCCCAAAGTATATACAATAGGCCCTGTGGGGGGCCCGGGACCCACGCAGGCCCGGGCGGGCCCAAAATCCTTCCCCCTACATGTATAATTCCGAAGAATTTGAAGACAAAGTAGGCGAACTCGCAGTCTCGCACTATATATAGTTAGGACTTCGTTACATTTTATTGCATGTTAACTTCTTATGCATGAATCAGCAGTCATCCAACAATGATTATTCATTTTTTTTCACTCAGGTTGTGGATCTTGTGAGAAGAGCCATGCCCTTAGCATTGACACCAGAATATGACCCAAGGAGAGAAGAGCTGAAGATGCTACAAAAGAAGAAGGAAGAAATTGATGGTCTGGTGCACAGGCAGGTTCGCTATTTTCTATGGACTGGGTTGGGTTTCTTTGTATTCCAGCTGAGTCTATTTTTCCGTTTGACATTCTGGGAGTTCTCTTGGGATGTCATGGAACCAATAACTTTCTTCACCACTGCTACTGGCCTTGTCATTGGCTACACCTACTTCCTCATCACCTCAAAGGACCCAACCTATCAAGATTTCATGAGGAGGTTGTTTCTGGCAAGACAAAGGAAACAGTACAGGAAACAACATTTTGACATAGATAGGTTCATGGAGCTGCAGAGGCAGTGTAAGTGTCCTCTAGGCCATGTTAGAGGGAGGACAGAACTGGATGCATTTCACTGATGACCCATTAATATTTTTACATAGATCACCGGTTCATTGGAGCATGAGAAGTACTGGATGCATTTCATTGATATCTCAACATAATCCTCGTTTTAAAGTAATAACCAATGTTTAAGTATAACCCAGGTTTTGATTTAGCTTCTGGGGTTTTCTTTCTCATCACTAGATGGGAATGTTGGGAGAGAAATAAGATGTATGATCATTAATTGTAGTTACACTTTTTTTGTGCTTTCAACTCAATATCCAGTATATTCATTTTCCCGTCATTTTTTTTCTTTTTTTCTTTTTTTATTTTTTTGCTAATTAAACCAATTTGGCCTGCAAAAAACATACGCCTATGAGTAAAAATGATTATTTTGTAAGCATCAAGGCAACATGATCAGTAAATGTTTTTAGACAAGGTAGTACGTTTGCAACAAAGAATCATTACTCTCTGCATGAAAGGTTGTATAAAAAAAGATATTGTTGTTAATGCTACATCCCGGCCCTATGACTTTGTTTGTTGTCTCATTGGGGATTTACCTTTTAGATAGATGCCTTCCTTCATTTATTCCGTCAGCCAATCATATAATCTGACCCCTGCTTGAGTCAAATATATACCATGAACCCCACAATATATGAGATCGTAAGACTATAACAAACTAGGTTATATGATTTTAACCTTCTAACTCTCTGTACTTCATTATACTTCATTACTCATCCTAAATTTGGATCATTAGGTGACCCACCTTGACCCACCCATTTGGTGGTGATTTTGTTAGATTTGGAGAGGATATGTGATTTCAAATTTTGACCCAGGTCAAATTCGATGCGGTTCAGGTTTTGGCTAACCCATCCCTCTTCTACCCATCTAAGACTAATCTGCGTGTCTTTTTAATGGGATGTGGTACACAATGCTGTTACTAGTTGGTATTGGAATCCTGAAAAGGTGAGGGTGATTAGCTTGCAAGCTTGAGTCCTAAGTACCCTACTCTGCCTCTGCCCGTCTTACCACATTATAAATAGACCGGGCACCGGGCAGGGTAGATATGATTTGGGTTGTGTAGTGTGTAGACGTTTACTTTAAGGGAAATTTTTAAATATGGCCTTAAGTTTTTGCCTTATTTTAAAAAAGGACACAGGTCTTGAAACTTTTCAAACTAGTCCCTAAGCTTTTCAGTAAATTTTTAATTAAGGACATCTGGCCATTTAAAGCCAAATGCCATTTCAATTCCTAGATGTTCTGCAATAGGTTAATTAAGTTACCAAATAGGACATACTAAGAGGCCGAGCCGGGATTTTCTTCCAGTGGGGGCAAACAATAGTTGACTAGCAACTACAGAGCCAAAATTTTTTGGGGCCTTCGGTCGCAAGTCCCTCAACCTTGTCGTTTTAGGCCTCTAGTCCATAACATTTTCACTTTATCTGATCTTTTTTCAGGAGACAAATAAATTTATCTGAGTTTTGAAAGAAAGTCGTATAAATTTCTCTGAGTTTTGCCAGAAGTCTAGATAAATCTATCTCAGTTTGTTCAAACTGAGATAGATTTATCTTAGTTTTGCCTGAAGTTCAGATAAATTTATCTAAGTTTTCCCAGAAGTTCATATAAATTTATTTGAGTTTAAAACAAACTCAGATAAATTTATTTATCTTTTGGAAGAAAAATCAGATAAATTTTTATATCTTTTCGAAGAAATTCCCATACATTTATTTAGCTTTCGAAAAGAAACTCACATAAATCTAATTCGAAAATCGAAAAATACTATGAACAAAAAATGATGATAATACAACAAAAGGAAGGAGATATAGTAACCACGTGAGAAAGAAAACTACAAAAGATCACAAAAACTCTCGCTCGAGACCTTTAAGGCCAGGCTTGTTGCGAAAGGATATACTCAGAAAGAAGGTATCGATTATGAGGAAACCTTCTCGCCGGTAGCCATGCTCAAGTCCATCCGGATACTCTTATCCATTGCGGCTCATCTCGATTATGAGATTTGGCAAATGAATGTCAAGACGACGTTTCTCAATGGCCATCTTGAGGAAGACATCTATATGATGCAGCCAGACAGTTTTATAGCTAATAACAAAGAGCAAAGAGTTTATAAGCTACAGAAGTCCATTTATGGACTTAAGCAGGCATCCCAGAGCTGGTACATCTGTTTTGACCAGGCAATCAAGTCATTTGGTTTTTGTCCGAATCCGGAAGAGTCGTGTGTAAATGAGAAGTGAATGAGGCAGGGGAGTTTTTCTGGTATTGTATGTCGATAACATCCTTCTCCTAGGGAGTGACATAGGAATATTGCCAACACTAAAAGTTTGGTTAGCTAAGACTTTTGATATGAAGGACTTGGGAGAAGCTAGCTACATCCTAGGGATCAAACTCCATCGAGATTGGATAAATAGGATGATAGGCTTATCCCAAGCTGCGTACATAGATAAGGTACTAGTATGGTTTGCTATGCAGGATTCCAAGAAGGGTATCACAACTTTCAGGTATGGAATGAACCTTTCCAAGGATCAGTGTCCTAAGACACCTGGGGTTTGATCACCTTGAAGGAAGTAGTGATCTTCTTCTTCTTTGGTGATTTTGATGTTTATCCACATGACACCATGTTGACGGAGGCAGACCCATAGTTTTTGTCAAAGGTGATCACTCCGGTTTTCCACATCTCGTTTATCTTCTCCCTCACAACGAAGCATTGATTGAGAGGATGCGAGATCATCTGGTGGTATGGACAGTACTGTGGATTGTTGGTTTTGCCAACATCTCCCGGTCTTTTGGGATCAGGCAACGTGAGCTTGCCATTTGCCCGAGAGCTCCAAAGATTTCATCAACATCTTCATCGAACGGGTATTTCTTTTCTACTCACTCTTTGAAGGCGTTAGAGAGTTCATGTCTTTTACCTGCAGCTTTGTTTTTAGCTTTCTTTGGTGGCTGAGGAGCCGACTTGGTTTGCACATTGAGGACCTCTTTTTTTTTGCTTTTAGGGTTGCAATGGCGGTTGGCTCCTTCCTTGATGATTTATGACTGTTGGGGTCTTTGATCACCGTTTCAACTTCCATAGAAGCTTCTAAGAGTTCTCCCAGGCTTGTTTATTTATTACCGATAATCATGGAGCAGATCCTTGCTGTAATATTCTTTCGGCAGATGTTGACCAGCGACGCTTGAGGCAATACATGTCAGACCCCGACCCAGGTTTGAAATATTAATTATGTTTTAATCGTGATTAGTGGATAAGTGGGGTTAGTGGATGATTAGCTTATTTTATTAAGCTAGATTAGGTTGTTTGATTAGCTTTGAGAACCGTTGTTAGCCTTTAACTTAAGTTTGACAGGGGCCGGGGCGCCCGTGGATTGTGTGAGATTGTTGAGTTTGTTCTTGATGCTTGTAAAATCTCCATTTATGTGTATTTCGACTTATTTCATCTAGATCGTCAACTTGCATGTTTTGGCCAACTTGATTTTGTGATCAGAAATCGCGTTTTTCGAGAAAAAGGGCAAAACTGACATTTCACACAAAACCTGTACCCAAATTTTGAAAATTCCAGAAATGGTCAAAAATATACTTTTTGGAAAGTAGAAATTTCGCCGATCATTTTTGTCTTCTTCGTCGTTTCCGTTCGGGGCCCGCAAGTACCATTTTTATGCTTGTGAAGATCGGGGCCCACATTGGCTTGTCTCTTAAGAAGATAGCTTTTCTTTCTTCTTCTTCATTTCATTCCAGCAAGTTCTTTGGCTAGGGTTTTTCTCTTCTCTCTTCTCACTCTCTCTCATCTGGAACTCTCACTTGGTGAGGTATTCTTGGAGGATTGATCTCCTCAAACCCTTCCTCCCTCTTCAAGCTCCCTAAAGATACCATTATTGAGGAATTTGAGCTAAGAGAAGCCCCTCCTTCAAGCCTCTCTTCTTTGTTAGGGTTCCTCAAGGTTAGCATTGGTTTCCTAAACTCAAGATCTTTGCTTTCCTCTCCATTTGGAGTGTTTTAGTCCCATTTGCTAAGGTTTTCATTGAGGATTTACAAATGTTGACATTTTAGGGTTTCTTGGGAAATTTTTGGGGTTTTTGTAGATTTGGAGCTTGAAGCTCTAAGGATTGGTTTAAGGAGTGATTTTGAGCTTATCTTGGCTAAAAGCAAGTATATTCCAACACTAATGTGATGCTTTCCCTCATTTGGTTCTATTTCTTGATTTTCCCCTTTTTGTGTTAATCTTCTTTAGTGTATGATTTATTATGCTTTAAGGAATCATTGCCATAGCCATCTTAATTTATGTCGTTGCTTTACCATGCATTGAAAGCTTGCTCTCACTTTGGTTTCTTGGAAAAATTGGCTTCATTGTGTTCAAGTGAGTGTTTAAGAAATGGAAAAGAACTTGTATTTTTGTAAAAAGTGTTAAGTTTGTGTTAATTAGATGATTATGAATGATGATTTGAGGATTTGTGAAGCTTAGGAAAGGGCCCAAGATGTTGTAGAATTACGTATGGAAGGAGGGAATGGAAATGATCAAGAAGGAGGAAGAAAAACACATAAAAGAAGAGGTTTCCTGCACTCGGGCCGGACTGGGCAGGCCCAGTCCGCTCGAGCGACCCAGCTACTGTCTGGGTCCGCTCGAGCGGACCTGGGTCCGCTCGAGCGAGCCCAGCTCAGTCTGGGCTCGGGTTTTGGGCCTGATTAAGGGCCTATTTAAGGGCGGTTTGATGGCCCACTTGAAGGTCTGATAAGCCCATTCCCTAGGCGTCCTTTGGGCCTGTTTTAAGGTCAATTCTTGGGCTGTTTTTGAGTCCTAATGTTGGGCTATGTATGACATGAATTGTGGGCTATGTTAGGGATTGTTTGGGCTTGTTTTCCATGGACTGTTGAGCTCGGATAAGGCCAGCTGTGGGCCTGATTAAAAAGGGGTTTAAACCTACTTCTAAGGAAGACTTATTCTACATAATTTCAAGTCCACTTCGGACCTATGTCCAAGCTCAATTCAGCCCCGAACCCGCTCCTATAAGTGAAGCCCATTCAACCTTTTCAAGCCTAGAATTCATGGCAAGTTGTGTCTTAAACTATGACCAATACCACTTAGGAAAACCCTTGAGTCTGAATGTACACTTAATCCCTTGTGATTGTCAACGATCTTCAGTGGCACCAAATTACTTTCTTTTAATGACAATAAAGGGGATCATATGTACATCGAGACTACCCGCTTAGTCGACCGACCCATCATACATTCTTTTGTATAAAACAACTTTTGTTTTGGTTCTTTCTCCAATTCTTTTATTGTTTTGAAGTGGGTTACTCCATGTTTTAGTAATGAAGAAACTACTCATCTATTTTGCTCGGATCCGCCATATGCATTTGTTTGGAGTAGTTCTCTATCGACTTTGGAAATGTATTTTATAAATAGAATTGCATTTCTTCGAGGTTTCGGATTTTCACTAAAACGGCACCACTAGGCTTAGGTCACCTTGTCGGACTGATCATCCGGCTTAGGGTCTTTATTTTGTTTGCCAGCTGCAGTTTGGATTCCGTTTGTACCGACCATGGCAACGGTAATTACTCCGGTCCCACGAGTAGTGGCTACGGTTCTGTTTGATAACGACTATGTCGTTCCGGTCCCACATTTAGTGGCTACGGTTTGTCTGCTCCGGTTACTTCGGTAACAGGAGAATATAGCTTTATGTGGGTTGCCATTGTTTTTATGCATTGATATTCATCTCATGGCATTTATTTATGTTACTCATCACGACATTGGATTTGTAAACCATCGAGATGTTTCTTCTATCTTTACTTCGACATTGTTATTAATCTTGATTTCATCGCGACTCCTACTTATTATGTTTTGTTTTACTTTCATCCTATTATTGTTGTAATTGCTTGCCAGACCGTCGTGTCTGACTCTCTTTTGTTTGGTGTCAGATGTCGAGCCCCTCGCGGTTGAGGCGCACTTCGAGGCGGAACCTTTAGTTCCAGCGGAGGGCGAGTGGCGGCCCGATGATGTCGTCTAGACATCGGGTTGCATTGGAGCTGCGATCACATTTTGGGGATTTTATGATATTCATTTTGGGTTTTTGTCATGGCCATTGTTGGCTTATTTTCTTTTGGGGAAAAATTGTAATTAATGCTTAACTTTACTTTTGTATCAACGTTAAACTAACTTTGGGGCCTACAGTAAATGTTTCTCTTTTGATGCTAGTCTCTTGCGTTCTCATCTTATACCCATTTGTGAGACTTTTATGTTTGCTACAATGCTTCCGCGTAATTCATTTGTATGAAAGTGATCCTTATACATCACTATCGGATCGGATTTCGTGAATCCTTACTGCGGAAACCTGTGGGAAACTAGCGTGTGCGGGCGGAATTTTCCGGCCCATCGCGCCGCGTCCCCGGATTAAGGCCTCATTTAGCGGGACCTCGGTCCGGGGGCGTGACAGGCTTGGTATCAGAGCGAGAAATATTTGAGGCAATTAAAATTGGACTAGAAACATAAGGACGTGGCAAGGATTCGTTAGCATTACCGTTAGTTAGCACCGATTTGGGATTGGGAACGCTTTATTATATATCTTGTTGTACTAACAAGTTGTTTTGCAGCAATATGCCTCCGCGTCGACCTCCGGCAGGTGCGAACGCATCCGGTAGCAATCATGACAGCGAGATTGAAAACCCGGTAACGGGTCAATTCCATCAACTCATGCAAATGTTAGTTGAACAACAGCAGCGAGCCAATGAAAATCAAGCTCGATTTCAAGAACAAATGGCCAAGAAGGATGAGGAATTGACTCAAGTTCAAAGGCAACTACTTGAAGTGTTGGGTAGAAGGCCAGAACCAGTAGCTAATGTGGAACCAGTGCAGAATAGGGACCGAGATCCTAATATCCTATTTGAGAAGTTCAGAAAAAGGGGTCCTAAAGAATTTACGGGTCAGGAAGACCCTTTGATAGCAGATGATTGGTTGGCTCATACCGAGAACATCTTCGACATTTTTGTATGTACAGGCAGACAGCGGGTTCACTTGGCAGCATCCATGTTTACTGGGTTGGCAGACATTTGGTGGAAGACTGTCAAGGAAGGCTATCAGAATATTGCAGATGGGATTGCTTGGGCCACTTTCAAGCAGCAGTTCAGTGAGAAATATGTCCCAGCACATATTAAGAAGCAGAAGGCAACGGAGTTCCAGTTGCTTAAGCAAGAAGATATGACTGTCCTCGAGTATCTCACCAAGTTTGAGAAGTTATCTCGCTATGCTCCAGAGTTGGTGGACACCGAGGAGAAAAAGATCACCAAGTTTATGGATGGGCTCAATCCCATTATTTTGAGAGACGCTTTGGGCGTGGTACCACCAACCACCTTTCAAGAGGCTATCAAAAGGGCCTACAGGTTTGAGGATATAAATAATCAGATTATCAAGGACAACCAAAGGAAGAGGCAGCAGTTTCAGAGTGGGCAGAAATCTTACCAAGGAAAGAAGCAAAAGAAACAGCAGAATGCTCCAACTCAAGGCGGGTGTGAGCATTGTGGCAAGAATCACTCTTCTCAGCAGTGTTATCGAATTTCAGGTGCATGTTTTAAGTGTGGTAGCTCAGACCACCAAGTGAAGGATTGCCCGAACAATAGGAACCAGGGCAATAGGGCACCTCAGCAGCCGCCTAGGCAAGCCCCTCAGCAAAATCAACAAGTAGTTCAGAATCCACCGAGGCAGCAGCAGAACCAGCAGCCCCGTCAACAGCCTCAGAACCAGAATGCCCGTCCACAGCAGCAGAATAGGAATATGCAGCTTGGGAGGCCAAATCAGAATCAGAATAGACCTCGTCAGCAAGGCCGTCTCAATCATATCAATCAAGTGGATACAGAAGCGGCGGGTGATGTTGTGGAAGGTAAACTTCTAATTTGTGATATAGAAGCTAAAGTGTTGTTTGACCCGGGATCTACCCATTCTTTCTTATCCCTTGTGTTTGCTAAGAAGATTAGTGTTCCTGTTAGAGAGTTAGAGTTTGTTTTGACTGTTACTACTCCGGTAGGGAAGCAAGTGGTGTGTAGTACTTTTTATCCCGGTTGTTCAGTGAAGATAGGAGAAGTCATTTTCCCTGCAGATCTTATCACCTTAGTTATGCATGACTTCGATGTTATTCTAGGCATGGATTGGCTAGCGGGTCATCATGCCTCCATGGATTGCTATAGTAAGACCATCATGTTTAGGTTGGATGGGTCGTCCTCCGGAGTGAAGTTTCAGGGAGAGAAAAGGTTTTCCCCAGTTAGGTTTATTTCAGCTCTTTCTATAGCTAAGTTGTTAAGATCAGGTTGTGAGGGATTTATCGCTTTTGTTTCCAAGGACGAACAGTCCTTAGGGGTGGAGAATATCCCGATAGTGTGTGAGTTCCCTGATGTTTTTCCAGAAGAGATTCCAGGGTTACCACATGTCAGAGAAGTTGAATTTACAATAGAGTTGGTGCCAGGAACTGCTCCGATCTCCATTGCTCCTTATAGGATGGCTCCAGCGGAGTTAGGTGAATTGAAGTTGCAATTGCAAGAGTTGCTAGATAAGGGCTTTGTTAGGCCAAGTGTTTCCCCATGGGGAGCCCCAGTACTTTTTGTCAAGAAGAAAGATGGAAGCTTGAGGATGTGTATAGACTATAGGAAGTTGAATCAAGTGACCATCAAGAACAAGTACCCTTTGCCTAGGATAGACGAGTTGTTTGATCAGTTGCAAGGTGCAAAGTTTTTCTCGAAGATAGATTTGAGGTCCGGATATCATCAGTTGAGGGTTAGAGAATCTGACATCCCGAAGACAGCTTTTCGAACTAGATATGGGCACTATGAGTTTTTGGTGATGCCCTTTGGACTGACGAATGCACCAGCGGTATTCATGGCTCTCATGAACAAGATTTTTGCACCCTACCTAGATCAGTTCACCGTCGTCTTCATTGATGATATTCTAGTGTATTCCAAGTCGAGGGAAGATCATGAGCAGCATTTAAGGACTTCCTTGCAGTTGTTGAGAGATAACCAGTTGTATGCGAAGCTTGGGAAATGTGAGTTTTGGCTAGAGCAAGTCTCTTTTCTTGGTCACATTATTTCTGAAGAAGGGCTAGCAGTCGACCCGTCAAAGATTGAAGCAGTTATCAATTGGGAGAGACCGAAAAATGTGACAGAGATTAGAAGTTTTCTGGGTTTGGCAGGTTACTATAGGAGATTTGTTCAAGGCTTTTCGTCTATTGCAGCACCGTTGACTAAGTTAACCCGGAAGAATGTGCCGTTCGTATGGTCAGAGAAGTGTGAAGCTAGTTTCGAAGAGTTGAAGAAGAGGTTAACTTCAGCGCCTGTCCTCACTTTACCTTCGGGGAGTGGTGGTTTCGTCATCTTTACGGATGCTTCTGGAGTAGGACTCGGTTGCGTGTTGATGCAAAATGGAAAGGTGATTGCATATGGCTCGAGGCAATTGAAGGAACATGAAAAGAAATATGCAATGCACGATTTGGAGTTGGCAGCTATAGTGTTCGCGTTGAAGATGTGGAGACACTACTTGTACGGAGAAAAATTTGAAGTTCATTCGGATCACCGTAGTCTTCAATACTTGTTCTCTCAGAAGGAATTAAATATGAGGCAGAGAAGGTGGATGGAGTACATCAAGGACTATGATTTTCCGATTATCTATCATCCGGGGAAAGTGAATGTAGTGGCAGATGCGTTAAGCAGGAAATCAGTTTGTTTGGCCAGTTTGCATGGATTTTATAATTTTCAGCAATTTGAGGATTTGGGAGTAGAGTTCGAACCTTTGAGAGAAGGAGTTGTGTTGGCAAATATGACAGTGTCCGAGCCAGTCTTTATTCAGAAAATTAAGGACAATCAGATGCAAGATCCAGACTTGGCTAAAATTGTGGAGCATATCTCGGAGAGGCCAGATTTTCAGATGTTGGATGGAGTTTTGTACTTCCGTGGCAGACTTTGTGTTCCTAAGGTAGACCATCTGAAAGATGATATTATGGTAGAAGCTCACAATACGAGGTATTCAGTGCATCCAGGGAGTACGAAGATGTATCAAAATTTGAAGAGTCGTTTTTGGTGGAACAATATGAAAAGAGAGATAGCAGCCTTTGTGTCTAGATGCATGACTTGTCAATTAGTGAAGGCAGAACATCAGAAACCACCTGGTCTTTTGCAACCGTTAGAAATCCCAGAGTGGAAATGGGAACACCTGACAATGGATTTTGTATCAGGTTTACCGAATACAAGCAAGGGGAACAATGCCATTTGGATCATAGTGGATCGGTTAACGAAGTCAGCGTACTTCATTCCTTTGAAGACCGGTAAGAAGATGCATATGTTGGCTTTAGCGCAAGCTTTTGTAAAGGAGATCATTAGTCGTCATGGTCAGCCGGTTTCCATCACTTCAGATCGGGATAGTAGATTTGTTTCGAGGTTTTGGAAGACTTTGCATGAATCGATGGGGACGAAGCTTCAATTCAGTACCGCGTACCACCCGCAGATGGATGGTCAGTCGGAGAGGACTATTCAGACCCTCAAGGACATGCTTAGGGCTTGTGTCCTAGATTTCAAGAATCAGTGGGACGAGAATCTACCGCTTTGCGAATTCGCCTATAATAATAGTTACCATTCAAGCATAGGAATGGCCCCTTTTGAAGCGCTTTATGGCAGGAAGTGTAGAACCCCCGTGTGTTGGGAAGAAGTCGGAGAACGCAGTTTTCATGGTCCATCTTTAGTTGAGGAAACAAGTGATAAAGTCAGAATTATCCATGAGAGATTGAAGATTGCGAGGAGCCGACAGAAGAGCTATGCTGATGTTAGAAGAAAGGATCTACAATTCCAAGTTGGAGACAAGGTATTCTTAAAGGTATCTCCGGTCAGAGGGACATTGAGATTTGGGCAGAAGGGCAAATTGTCTAAGAGATTTATTGGTCCGTATGAGATCTTGAGTCGGATCGGGGAAGTGGCGTACAGATTAGCTTTGCCTCCAGAACTGTCGGGTGTGCACAACGTGTTTCACGTATCAATGCTAAGGAAGTATGTTTCAGACCCTTCGCACGTGCTACAACATGAGCCGTTGGATGTCAGAGAGGATGCCACATACATTGAAAAACCGGCAGAGATTATTGACACCAAAGAGCAAGAACTGAGGAATAGGACAATTCAGTGGGTAAAAATTCGTTGGGAGAATCATGGACCAGAAGAAGCCACTTGGGAGCTTCGTGAGCAAGTTCAAAAGAAGTACCCTCAGCTATTCCCAGAGGTTAGTGATCATTTGGAGGACCAAATGTGATTCTTAGGGGTGGAGGATGTCAGACCCCGACCCAGGTTTGAATATTTAATTATGTTTTAACCGTGATTAGTGGATAAGTGGGGTTAGTGGACGATTAGCTTATTTTATTAAGCTAGATTAGGTTGTTTGTTTAGCTTTGAGAACCATTGTTAGCCTTTAACTTAAGTTTGACACGGGCCGGGGCGCCCGTGGATTGTGTATGAGATTGTTGAGTTTGTTCTTGATGCTTGTAAAATCCCAATTTATGTGTATTTTGACTTATTTCATCTAGATCGTCAACTTTCATGTTTTGGCCAACTTGATTTTGTGATCAGAAATCGCGTTTTTCGAGAAAAAGGGCAAAACTGACATTTCACACAAAACCTGTACCCAAATTTCGAAAATTCCAGAAATTGTCAAAAATATACTCTTTGGAAAGTAGAAATTTCGCCGATCATTTTTGTCTTCTTCGTCGTTTCCGTTCGGGGCCCGCAAGTACCATTTTTATGCTTGTGAAGATCGGGGCCCACATTGGCTTGTCTCTTAAGAAGATAGCTTTTCTTTCTTCTTCTTCATTTCATTCCAGCAAGTTCTTTGGCTAGGGTTTTTCTCTTCTCTCTTCTCACTCTCTCTCATCTGGAACTCTCACTTGGTGAGGTATTCTTGGAGGATTGATCTCCTCAAACCCTTCCTCCCTCTTCAAGCTCCCTAAAGATACCATTATTGAGGAATTTGAGCTAAGAGAAGCCCCTCCTTCAAGCCTCTCTTCTTTGTTAGGGTTCCTCAAGGTTAGCATTGGTTTCCTAAACTCAAGATCTTTGCTTTCCTCTCCATTTGGAGTGTTTTAGTCCCATTTGCTAAGGTTTTCATTGAGGATTTACAAATGTTGACATTTTAGGGTTTCTTGGGAAATTTTTGGGGTTTTTGTAGATTTGGAGCTTGAAGCTCTAAGGATTGGTTTAAGGAGTGATTTTGAGCTTATCTTGGCTAAAAGCAAGTATATTCCAACACTAATGTGATGCTTTCCCTCATTTGGTTCTATTTCTTGATTTTCCCCTTTTTGTGTTAATCTTCTTTAGTGTATGATTTATTATGCTTTAAGGAATCATTGCCATAGCCATCTTAATTTATGTCGTTGCTTTACCATGCATTGAAAGCTTGCTCTCACTTTGGTTTCTTGGAAAAATTGGCTTCATTGTGTTCAAGTGAGTGTTTAAGAAATGGAAAAGAACTTGTATTTTTGTAAAAAGTGTTAAGTTTGTGTTAATTAGATGATTATGAATGATGATTTGAGGATTTGTGAAGCTTAGGAAAGGGCCCAAGATGTTGTAGAATTATGTATGGAAGGAGGGAATGGAAATGATCAAGAAGGAGGAAGAAAAACACAAAAAAGAAGAGGTTTCCTGCACTCGGGCCGGACTGGGCAGGCCCAGTCCGCTCGAGCGACCCAGCTACTGTCTGGGTCCGCTCGAGCGGACCTGGGTCCGCTCGAGCGAGCCCAGCTCAGTCTGGGCTCGGGTTTTGGGCCTGATTAAGGGCCTATTTAAGGGCGGTTTGATGGCCCACTTGAAGGTCTGATAAGCCCATTCCCTAGGCGTCCTTTGGGCCTGTTTTAAGGTCAATTCTTGGGCTGTTTTTGAGTCCTAATGTTGGGCTATGTATGACATGAATTGTGGGCTATGTTAGGGATTGTTTGGGCTTGTTTTCCATGGACTGTTGAGCTCGGATAAGGCCAGCTGTGGGCCTGATTAAAAAGGGGTTTAAACCTACTTCTAAGGAAGACTTATTCTACATAATTTCAAGTCCACTTCGGACCTATGTCCAAGCTCAATTCAGCCCCGAACCCGCTCCTATAAGTGAAGCCCATTCAACCTTTTCTAGCCTAGAATTCATGGCAAGTTGTGTCTTAAACTATGACCAATACCACTTAGGAAAACCCTTGAGTCTGAATGTACACTTAATCCCTTGTGATTGTCAACGATCTTCAGTGGCACCAAATTACTTTCTTTTAATGACAATAAAGGGGATCATATGTACATCGAGACTACCCGCTTAGTCGACCGACCCATCATACATTCTTTTGTATAAAAGACTTTTGTTTTGGTTCTTTCTCCAATTCTTTTATTGTTTTGAAGTGGGCTACTCCATGTTTTAGTAATGAAGAAACTACTCATCTATTTTGCTCGGATCCGCCATATGCATTTGTTTGGAGTAGTTCTCTATCGACTTTGGAAATGTATTTTATAAATAGAATTGCATTTCTTCGAGGTTTCGGATTTTCACTAAAACGGCACCACTAGGCTTAGGTCACCTTGTCGGACTGATCATCCGGCTTGGGGTCTTTATTTTGTTTGCCAGCTGCAGTTTGGATTCCGTTTGTACCGACCATGGCAACGGTAATTACTCCGGTCCCACGAGTAGTGGCTACGGTTCTGTTTGATAACGACTATGTCGTTCCGGTCCCACGTTTAGTGGCTACGGTTTGTCTGCTCCGGTTACTTCGGTAACAGGAGAATATAGCTTTATGTGGGTTGCCATTATTTTATGCATTGATATTCATCTCATGGCATTTATTTATGTTACTCATCACGACATTGGATTTGTAAACCATCGAGATGTTTCTTCTATCTTTACTTCGACATTGTTATTAATCTTGATTTCATCGCGACTCTTACTTATTATGTTTTGTTTTACTTTCATCCTATTATTGTTGTAATTGCTTGCCAGACCGTCGTGTCTGACTCTCTTTTGTTTGGTGTCAGATGTCGAGCCCCTCGCGGTTGAGGCGCACTTCGAGGCGGAACCTTTAGTTCCAGCGGAGGGCGAGTGGCGGCCCGATGATGTCGTCTAGACATCGGGTTGCATTGGAGCTGCGATCACATTTTGGGGATTTTATGATATTCATTTTGGGTTTTTGTCATGGCCATTGTTGGCTTATTTTCTTTTGGGGAAAAATTGTAATTAATGCTTAACTTTACTTTTGTATCAACGTTAAACTAACTTTGGGGCCTACAGTAAATGTTTCTCTTTTGATGCTAGTCTCTTGCGTTCTCATCTTATACCCATTTGTGAGACTTTTATGTTTGCTACAATGCTTCCGCGTAATTCATTTGTATGAAAGTGATCCTTATACATCACTATCGGATCGGATTCCGTGAATCCTTACCGCGGAAACCTGTGGGAAACTAGCGTGTGCGGGCGGAATTTTCCGGCCCGTCGCGCCGCGTTCCCGGATTAAGGCCTCGTTTAGCGGGACCTCGGTCCGGGGGCGTGACAATACATCTGAGCATTTGTACGCCATTGCTTTCCACTTGTGAATAAAGTCATATGTCGACTCATTCTCCCCCTGTTTTAGGCTGCAGAGTTGAGCCATTGTAGTGGGATGGTCCTCACCTTTGAAGTGAGTCAGGAAGCGTGTTTCTAGCATGGCCAAGTTTTGGATGGAGTCCTCTAGTAGAGTGGAGTACCAATCAAAGGCCGTACCTTTTAAAGTACTTGCAAAGAGGCGGATCTTGAGTGCATCTTGATCCACCAAACGTCGGACATGGATTTTGGTTGCTGACTTTTGGCGTCTTCTGGTTTTTCCAACCATATGGACAACATCGACTTGGTTGGGTCTTTCTTTTTTGACCCATTTATGAGAGATTCGATGTGTAGGATGTTAAGTCCTTTGCTTCTCCAGTCTCTTTTGTTGATATGACGCGCGGCGGTGCACACGACGAGTAATTTAAGCTTCGGTCAGCTGTGGCTAGGTTTTGGCAAAGAAGGATGTGCTCCATCGAGCACAGCAACCGAGACTATCTTCTTTGAATCTAGGCATGGACAAGATTCGAACTTGGTCCTTTGTCTGTCGCAGCAAAGCTTTGAATTTCTCGAGTTTGGCCCCAGTAGAGATGAAGGGTTGAACTGAAGGAGTGTAGGCCTTGGCAAATTTTTGCAGAGGCCTTGTGATGCATGATCTGATTTTGGGCTTGTAGGAGCAAGCCAGCTCATGCTGGGTTGACTTATTTGTCAAGTGGGAGACCGGTCTCTCCTCTTTCATGTGGGCAAGAGGATAGAACTGGTTGTCCTTGAGTGGGGCCGAGTATGCTGCCTTTGTAGATGCTTGGGACCTTCTTTGTTTTGGTGAAGATTTTGGAGACCAAGTTTCGGGATAAACCTGGTTGTTTGTGGGTTAAGGCTTCGCAGGGATGCCGCGGGCTTTGGGTTTCTTGACGCTCACCTTTGGTGTCATGGTAGTGACACGTTGAGATGCGATCTTCTACTTTTGGCAGGCCCAGTTTATTCTTTGGGAAGTGGGAATGGTCCCGGCGTCCCAAAGACTATAGTCCGGGGAGTCGAGGTCGACCCGAAGTTTTGAGAGTTGCTGTCAGACCCCAAACCAGGTTCGGTATTTTTAATTGACATTTTTAACCGTGATTAGTCTATAAGTGGGTTTAGAGAATGATTAGCTTAATCTTAAACTAGAATAGATTTTTGAATAGCTTTGGGAATTTTGAGAGTCGTTTGACTTAGGCTTGACGTGGGCCGGGGCGCCCATGGGTCGTGTGTGAAACGTTGGGGACTTGATCTTGATTTTTGAAAATTCCAATTTTTACTTCTTTTGACTTATTTTATTATTTTTTTACAACTTTCATGTTTTGTCAAATTGCATTTGATGCTCAGAAATTATGTTTTCGAGGAAAAAGGGCAAAAACATCATTTTACACTAAATTTGTACACAAATTTCGAAAACTTCAGAAATTGACAAAAAATATACTTTTAGGAAAGGAGATGTTTCGACGAACGAATTTGTCTTCTTCGTTGTTTTTCATTCGGGACCCGCAAATCCCATTTGCAAGCTAAGTGAAGATTTGATCTTCAAAACTTCTTCCTCACCTGTCAAGCTTTCCAAGGGTACCATTTTCAAGGTTTTTAAGCAAGGATAAAGTCCTTTTCCAAGCTCTTCTTCTTGGTTCAAGCTTTCAAAGGTTAGCAATGGTGATTCTTTCTTGAAATTCTTGTTTTCTAAACCAAATAGAACATCTTTCTCACACATGTAAAGAGTTTTCATTGAGGATTTCAAAAGATTGATTTCTAGGGTTTTTCTTGGGTTATTTTGGGGCTTTTGTAGGTTTGGAGCAAGAAGCTTGTTAGAGACCATCTTAGAGTGTTTTGGAGTGTATTGCTTCTCTTCTTGACCTAAGGCAAGTAAATAATCTAGATAATAATGATGAATGTGTTTATGAGAATGGATTTATGAATCTCTACTCCATATTGCTTTTTTTCTTACAATCTATGATTTCTCTTTGAAATGCTTAAGATATGGTTATACTTGTTTTCTTTGAGTTATTGTTTTTACAATAAGTTGGATCCCTGTTCTTAAATTGGCTATTCTTGAATCAGCTCCTCATATTTCAGAATTTTATGTCTTGATGAATGGAGAAAATCATGTTTGTATTTGATCTATTTTATTGCATAGGAATGAACTAGTGTATGGTTGATTGCATGGAGCTTCGAGAGTTAAATGAAAGTTTGATGAGGTAAGGAGAGGTCCAATTTATATGAAATGTATATGGGGAAGAAGGAAGGAAAGGATGAATCTTTTGGAGAAAGGGAAGGGAATCAACAACTTCAGAAATCTGTCTCTACAGCGATGTCGGTCAGCTGTCGGTTAACCGACAGGTGACCGAACTTGCTCGGTTCCTCTCGGTTCCTTTTCCCGAGAGCTGCATTTTTCTGAAATTTTCTGATGCTGAAGTGTTTGTTAACCGAAGGGTGACCGACACCTTTTCGGCTACAATTCCAGAAGCTGTCCATTTCTCTAGCCTTGTGTTCGGGTAGCTGTCGGTCAGCATGTCGGCTAACGGCCTGACCTGTCGGCTAACCGACAGCCAGCCGAAAGGTGACCGAAAGCTCATACAAGAATTTTTAGAAATGAGCATAAAACTTGATGTTGGGAATTACCGGGGAATTTTTATAGGTCCTAATGCACACTTTATTACCTCAAATGTTGGAGATCTTCAGTGGTACCAAACTACCTTCTTTTAAATCAACATTTAGGGATTTAATGTGTATTGAGACGACCCTAGGTAAGCTATTCAATCACTATACTTTTTTCATTCCAAATTGGAAAATCTGTATGCTTTTCTATAAATTAATTTGAAATAGATTTGAGTGGTTCGATATGTATGAAAATTGTTTGTAAGGCTACTCATTTGGTTCGTCCGAGATTATCAGATTTGCTTTTGTTCAGGAGTAGTCCTTTTTACCAATTTTAGAAATGTAATATTATTATGATTTGATTTGTATCGGTTCAGACTTTGATTGTTAAAATCGCACCACTAAGCTTAGGTTACCTTGTTGGGCTGATCACCCAGCTTGGGATCTTTAAAAATTCTGCCAACTACAATTTGGATTATGTTTGTACCAACCATGGCAACGGTTCTGTTTCCGGTCCCACGTGTAGTGGCTATGGTTCTATTTTTCGTCCCACATTATGTGGCAACGGCTCTGTTTATTCCGGTCCTACAAGTAGTGGCTACGATTTCTGTCCGCTCTTGTTACTTCGGTAATAGGAGAATATAGTTATATGTTGTTTGCCAATATTTTATCCGTTTGACATTATTTGTTCGATTGTTTTTCGTTTATTTCAGTTCATTGTAATCTTTGAATTTGTTAATGTTTAAGAAATTGATCTTTTATTTTATCATTTTCATTGTTTAGAATTTTAAATGTATTTACCATTATCTCTTAATGTTTTATAAATTCCTATTGTCTTATTATTTGTTTTATTTGCTTGCCAGACTGTTGTCTAACCCATCTGTGTTTGGTGCCAGATAATGACCCCACTACTTTTGAGATGCAGCTAGAGGAGCACCTGTTAGTTCCAGCTGAACATGAGTGGCAGCCTAATGATGTTGTTTAGTCATTGGGTTGTTTTTGAGCTACCAATCACTTTGGGATAGTTTTTGTTGGAAACTTGTTTTATAGCCAATTTTGGCGTATTATGGATATTGTAAATATTAACTAACTTTGATTATTGTATTAAACTTGAATTATCTTGGACTCGCTAATGATATGTTTCTCATTTTGATACGAGTCTCAAATGTCCATTTTACATACATGATTTGAATTAAAGGTTTACTACATTGCTTCCGTGAAGTTTGTATACGGTAAACGTGATTGTTAGATCATGAAGGATCAATTTTCGAGGATCCTTACCTCGAAAACCTGTGGGAAACTAGCGTGTGCGGGCGGAATTTTCCAGCTCGCCGCGCCACGACTCTGGATTAAGGACTTATTTATTACGTTCTCGGTTCGGGGGCGTGACAGGCTTGGTATTAGAGCGATAAATGTTTTAGGTAATTAAAAATGGATTAGAGACATAGGGACGTGGCAAAGATCCATTAGAATTTTCGTTAGATAGTATCAATTGTGTTTTGGGTACGCTTTATTAATTATATTTTGATGTACTAACAAGTTGTTTTGCAGCATTATGGCTCCACGCAGACCTCCAACGACTGGAAATGCTTCAGGCAGTAACAGTGGCAGTGGGGTTGAGAATCCAATGACAGACCAAATGCAACAACTTATGTAAATGTTAGTCGAGCAACAACAAAGAGCTAATGAAAATCAAGTTAGGTTCCAAGAGTAACAAACTAGACTACAAGAACAGATGGCAAAGAAGGATGAAGAATTAACTCAGGTTCAGAGACAGTTGTTAGAGGTTTTGGGGAGAAGGCCAGAACCAACACCGAACGTGGGAGCTCAGTTTCTTATTCAGAATGGAGAACGTGACCCCATTGCCTTGTTTGAGAAATTTTGTAAGAGGGATCCTAAAGAATTCACAGGACAAGAAGATCCTTTAGCGGTAGACGACTGGTTAGTTCACACGGAGAACATCTTTGATATTTTCACATCCACAAGCTGGCAGCAAGTTCATCTAGCAGCTTCAATGTTTACTAGATTGGCAGATATTTGGTGGAGACCATAAAGGATTGCTATCAAAATATCGATAATGAGATTGCCTGGCCCACTTTCAAGCAACAGTTCAGTGAAAAATATGTTCCAGCTCATATTAAGAAGCATAAAGCAGCAGAGTTTCAGTTGCTCAAGTAAGGGGACATGACAGTCTTTCAGTATCTTACTAAGTTTGAGAAGTTGTCTCGTTATGCACCAGAGCTCGTTGATATAGAAGAAAAGAAAATCACCACATTTATGGATGGACTAAATTCCATCATCTTGAGGGATCCCTCAGGAGTTGTACCACCTGCTACCTTCCAAGAGGCCATTAAAAAAGCTTACAAATTTGAATAAAAAAATCAAGGCAAAAGGTAGAAACAGCAGCAGAACACTCAAAATCAAGGTGGGTGTGAGCATTGTGGCAAAAATCACCCTACTCAGCAATGTTACAGAGTTATAGGTGCATGCTTTAAGTGTGGTGGCACAGATCACCAAATGAAGAATTGCCCAAACAATAGAAACCAAGGCAATAGGGCACCTCAGCAGCCACCAAGATAAGCACCTCAGCAAAACCAATCGGCAGTTCAGAATCAGGCAAGGCAACAACAGTATCAGCAGCTCCATCAACAACAGGAAAATCAGAATATCCGTCCGCTGCTAACAGCAAAAATGTCACTTTGCCTCTTCAACATCAAGAAAACTACTTGAAGTCGCAGGCTACCATAAATGGGCGATGCTACTTCTAAAAAAATCAAATATTGTCAGAATAAAAAAAAACATCCTTCAAGAAAGCCAAAAGAGGAGTACACAAGAAGTTTCAGGCCATTTCAAAATCATTTGGCCTAACTTCGCTCCTCCGGCAGCTAAATAGAAGCTCACGGCAGCGACAGCATCGAAGACACCAAATCTTCGATCAGAGCCTGTGGATGGTCCCAAAATACATCCAAAAGGCTCCACGTCAAGTTCCAAGTCAAACCGACAACCTTTGACCCTACATCAACCCTCGAACAACAAAATCAAGCCTATCGGCGGCGAGAACCACCGAGGCCATCACTCACCAAATAGAGCACATGGGCGGCTTCAAGATGCTTACAAAGGGCTACATGTCAAGTTTCAGGTCATTTCGACAACATTTGACCATACTTTGACTCTCGGAAGCCAAATCAGGCCTCTCGGCGGCGAAGCTCCCTGCGATCATGTTTTCTAAGACATAGGCTGTGGATCATCTGAAATGACACCAATAGGTTTCCTGTCAAATTTCAGGTCAATCGGACATCGGTTGACCGCACATCAAAGCGCGACATCTTCCTCGCGATAGAATCAATTCTGCTAGCGATAGGACCCCATACGGCTTCAAAACTAAAACAAAAGCCTGTGGTTGGTCTTATTTATTGCTCAAGAGGCTTCACCTCAAATTTCAGGTCATTCCGACATCATTTGTCCCAGTTTCGGCTTCTGACGAAAATTCGGCAGCTCTACGTGACTAAGTCTTTGGCTTTGTCCGAAAATTGGAAACTTTTCACTCCAAAACGCAAGCATTCTCGTCAAGTTTTCTATAGGGAAACCATGCCAACAAATGTGCAAAATTTTCAAGAAAAATATAGAAGAAAAAAGAATCAGAAAAGACATTGAAACGGCCGAAAAACGACGACCGAAGGGAAAAAATCTCCCCAGGGTTGCAGCCATGGTTGCTGGCGACCATGGAGATCCAGGTCGCCGTATTTACCCCGGAAGGGCCATTTTCCGTTCCTTTTCACATTTCAAAACTTCTGGCCCCTGTGGTTTTTCCAAAATTTAGACTTTTGAGGCACCAAATCCGTCGACATCCGTCAAAATCACGGGTCCGTCTTCAAGAGTATCAAAATCATCATTGATCGCCAACCGATCTACCAAAAAGTGCACTTTCTACTCGATCGATCGAGAAATCGACAGGACAGATGTCAATAGCCCGGTGTTAGCAATCAATGTCTAAAGTTACATGGTCATCCTGTTAGCAATCAATGTCAAAAGTTAAATGGTCATCCGATGTCGATCAGCATGAAGAACCTTCGATGATCATCGCCAGAAGAACTCCAAAAGACGCGGCGCGGCCCGTGACTCTTCAACTGCTCGGTGACCACTTAATGCAGTTAATTGACTAGCTTTATTGCAGTGTTTAATTCATTATTTTGGAAGGCCCAATTAGAAGCAAGCATTTGGGAGCTACAAATCAAGAGATTCACGGCATTTAAACCATGAAACTCCTCCCATCATGGTGCTTAAAGGTGATTAAATGCCTTAAATCTCCACCGGCCAATCAGAAGCCAAGTGTAAGACCCCGACCCCTAATTTCCTTGATTTATGTGTTTTTAATTGTGGGTAGTTGTTTAAGTGAATTTTGATTCTAATCAAATTGGTTTGTGGTTTAGTTTAGTTTTCTATATCTTTGGGAATTTTTGAGAGCCGTTGGACCTAGTCAGACACGCTCAGGGAGGTCCTGAGTGCACGTGTAAGCATGGGATGATAATTATGGTCTTCCGATTTAATCGTGAGTTTGATCTCATTTGAATGGTTTTGTTATTTTCTATAACCTGTGTTTTGATCCAAAAGGGTAAATCCGACTTTTCACACTAAATTTGGACATAAATTTTGAAATCCCAAAACCTTGTCAAAATTATACTTTTTAGAAACTAGATATTTTGAGGATCGTTTTATCCTTCTTCGTCAGTCTTGTCCGGGACCTGCAAGACCATGTTTTGGCCATTTTAAGTTTCAGCTGTAATGGGCCCCATTTTCAAGTTACTTAAGTCCTCTTCTCCCCCACTAGAAAAAAATTTGGTCCTCCAAATTCCCTAACAACAAGGACAAGAAGACGAGACAAAGAGGGTCTCCCCCACTAGAAGGAAAACAAACCTGAACTCATAGAAACAATGGCTAGCCAAAACAAAATCCACACGGTCTAAGGAGTCCTCACCACACGTCTTAAAGTTCCTAGAGTGTTTTATTTCCTAGAAACTTGCCCGCTCTGATACCAGTCTGTCACGCCCTCGAACCCAGATCGCTGCAGCAGTGATTGATGGACCGCATATTCTGCTCGGTTCTACCGAGGTCGGCGGATGTGGGAGTCCGTTGGGTCCAACCCTTTCATAACTGGAGGGCAAAAAGCGGGTATCAACATTTTTTGTGCGGGCGTGCAAGATTTTCTATTTTTACTTGGAATTGCAAGTGGTGATCCGGAGATCGACCTTCACAAATAAAAAGGAAATCAACTTCTTTCGAGTTTCCATTACACATATATTTAAGAAAAGCGACAATTTTCTTGATTTACCGTGAAAGGCGATTTTTGGGCATTTATAGCCGATTTTGGCATTTATAGCCGATTTATAATTCTTATCAATAACGAAAGACAACAGTTGTGATTTTTGTCTCTTTAGAAAAATACAAAATACAATGAAAAGCAAGATAAGGAGGATCTAACTTCTCAGGAGATTGTGGGGGACTCATTCAGATTGACGGTCGCAAGCCATGTGTGAACTTCGCCATCATCCGTGCAGACGAGAACAGAGAATGCTCTTGATTCGCTTGGCTTCGCTATAACCTCAGGTTTTTGGAGGACAAAGACCAAGAGGACGTCCTATGTCCAATAAAAAGCTAAGTAGACAGGCTGAAAAGCCACGTCTAAGCCATTGGAGGCAGAAAGAGAAGGCAAGGACCTTGGGGGGGGACCCCCCAAGGGACTTACTTTTGTCACCTTGTAGTGGTGGCCGGTGCAGAACTTCAGCAGAGTTTTCTTTCTTCTTTCTCTCGGATTTTCTGTGCTTTTCTCTGATCTGGGATGTGATGTCTGTGTCTGATCTCTGTGATTTTTCCGATCTGGATTTCTTTGGAGTGCTCTCCTATTTATAGGCTCTTGGTAGCCATTTAGGAGAGTTTATGGGCTTTAATCACATTAAGCTGCATAATGGGAGGAGTTATAAGGTTTAATTCCTTTATTTCGTAACTCCTTTTTCTTGGTTTCTGATTGGCCGGTGGAGATTGAGGGCATTTAATCGCCTTTAATTGCCATGATGGGAGGAGTTTCATGGGTTAAATGCCATGAATCAATTGACTTGTAACTCCCATTTGCTTGCTTCTGATTGGGCCGTCCAAAGAAATGAATTAATGACTGCAATAAAGCTAGTAAATTAATCGCATTAAGTGGTCGCCGAGCAATTGAAGAGTAGCGGGCCGTGCCGCGCCTTTTGGTATTTTTCTGGCGATGATCATCAATGGATCTTTATATAGATCGACTTCGGATGACCATGTAACTTTAGGTATTTGTTGCCAATAACGGGTCGGTGCTATTTGTCCTGTCGATTTCTCGATCGGTCGGGTAGAAAGCACACTTTTTTGGTTGACCGGTTGGCGATCAATGTTGATTTTGATACTCTTGATGATTGATTCGTGATTTTGACGGATGTCAAAGGATTTGGTGCCTCAAAAATATGAATTTTGGAAAATCCGAGGAGTTGGAAGCTTCGAATCGTGAAAAAACGACGGAAAACGGGCCTTTCGGAGGGAACCCGACGATTCCGAGCTCCATGGTCGCCGGCGACCATGGGCCAGGGTCGCAGTGGCCAGCAACCCTGGGCCAGGGTCGTGGGGGTCTGCGACCCTGGGGGGAATTTTCCACCTTTGTCCCGTTTTGCGGTCGTTTTTTATGTTTTTTGATTCTTTTTTATTCTGTATTTTCTCTTGACATTTTTTATCATTTATTGGCCTGATTTCTCTGTAGAAAACTTGATGAGAATCCTTGCATTTTGAAGTGCAAAGTTTCCAATTTTCCGGGAAAGCTGAAGACTTTGTCGCGTAGAGCTGCCGATTTTTCGTTAGAAGTTGAAACTGGGCCAAACGACGTCGGAATGACCTGAAATTTGGGGTGAAGCCTCCTGAGCAATAAATAAGAACAACCATAGGCTTTTTTTTGAGTTTTGAAGTCATTTCGAATCCTATCGCCAGTAGACTTGTTTTGTTGTGAGGGGGATGTCGCGCTTTGATGTGCGGTCAACCGGTGTCTGATTGACTTTAAATTTGACAGGGAACCTATTGGAGTCAATTTGAGATGATCCATAGGTTCTGTCTTGGAAACCATGGTCCCGAGGAGTTTCACTGCTGAGAGGCCTGATTTGGCTTCCGAGCGTCAAAGTCTGGTCAAATGTTGTCGAAATGACCTGAAACTTGACGTGTAGCCCTTTGTAAGCATTTTGAAGCCGTCCATGTGCTCTGTCTGATGAGTGATGGCCTCGGTGGTTCTCGCCGTTGAGAGGCTTGATTTAGCTGTTCGAGGGTTGATGTAGGGTCAAATGTTGTCGGTTTGACTTGGAACTTGACGTGGAGCCTTTTGGATGTATTTTGAGACCATTCATAGGCTCTGATCGAAGATTTGGTGTCTCCAATGCTTTCGCCGCCGGGAGCTCCTTTTCAACTGCCGGAGAAGCGAAGTTAGGCCAAATGATTTTGAAATGGCCCGAAACTTCTTGTGTACTCCTCTTTTGACTGTCTTGAAGGATCTTGTAGTTTTTGTTTGATTCTGACAAGATTTGATTTTTTGGAAGTAGCATTGCCTATTTATGGTAGGCTTCGACTTCATGTAGCTGTTTGGATCTTGAAGAGGCAAAGTGACATTTTTGGTGTCAATAGTCCGACCTCGGGGACTCGAATTGGGACGTAAGTGATAAATAATATTTCTCCCCAGGATCCGCGTGTGCGAGGAATATATAATTTCGAAACATATCAAAACATTTCGCAGAAGCTTACGTGGCGTTGCCACCCGGAGCCCGTGGCTATCGGATTTCGTGTCTAACTCAACCTGTCAGCATAAAGCTGTCATAGCAATATTCATACTCAGACTGGAAGAAAACATGATATCAAAATATACAGACCTAACAGTAACATGCCCATCATTACCCAAGCATATTCAAGTTATAAATAAACAAGTGGATTAATTACAATCCCAAGAGAAAATGCTAACAAAAATAATAATAAGCTAAAAAAAATACTACCCAGGTGTGTAACGTATCTCCTGAGCTTTGCACGTGCGCAGATGGCTGTTGAGCCACGAGTTTTGCAGGCTTGTTGTGTCAGCGATGTCATGTAGACGTCGTGATTGACTCCGGAGATACGTTACACACCTGGGTAGTATTTTTTTTAGCTTATTATTCTTTTGTAAGGCTTTTGTTAGCCTTTTCTCTTGGGATTGTAATTAATGCACTTGTTAATTTATATCTTGAATATGCTTGGGTAATGATGAGCATGTTACCGTCAGCTCTGTATATTTTGATATCATGTTTTCTTCCAGTTTGAGTATGAGTATTGCTATGACAGCTTTATGCTGACAGGTTGAGTGCGACACGAAATCTGATGTCCACGGGCTCCGGGTCGCAACGCCATGTAAGCTTCCGCGAAATGTTTTGATGTGTTTGGAAATTATATCTTCCTCACACATGCGGATCCTGGGGAGAAATATTATTTATCACTTACTTCCCAATTCGCATCCCCGAGGTCGGACCATTGCAGTGATCCGGGTTCGGGGGCGTGACACCAAGAAAAAGGAGTTACAAAGTAAATGAATTAAAACTTGTAACTCCTCCCATTATGCGGCTTAATGACAATTAAAGCCCATAAACTCTCCTAAATGGCTACCAAGAGCCTATAAATAGCAGAGCACTCCAAACATTCTAGAGACGGAAAAAAAAATTATGAAAATCCAAAAATCTAGACAAAAAAAAGGTATAAAAAATCTAAGAGAAAAAAAGAAAGAAAACTCTACTGAAGTTCTGGAAAGACCATCACTACAAGGTGAAAAAAGTCCTTTGGGGGGCACCGCCCCCAAGGTCCTTGTCTTCTCCTTCTGCTTCTAATGGGTTAGACGTTGCTTTTCAGCCCATCTACTTAGCTTTTTATTGGACATAGGACCTCCTCTTTGTCTTTGTCCTCTAAAAATCTAAGGTTATGGCCAAGCCAAGCGAATCAAGAGCATCCTCTGTTCTCAACTGCATGGATGATGGCGAAGTCCATACATGGCTTGCGGCCGTCAATCTGAACAAGTACCCCCAAAATCTCCTGAGCAGCTAGATCCTCCTTTTTCTTGCTTTTCATTATAGTTTGTATTTTTCTAAAAGAGATAAAAAAAAACCACAACTCTTGTTTTTCACTATTGATAAGAATTGTAAATCGGCTATAAATGCTAAAAATCAGCTATAAATGCAAAAAATCGGCTATAAATGCCAAAAATGGCCTTTTCACGGCAAACATTGCCTTTCACGGGAAAACAAATGAAATCGTCTTTTACGACATTTTAAAAACTTGTCTTTTTTCTTAAATATATGTGCAATGGAAACTTGAAAGGGTCGGACCCCATGGACTCCCACGTTCGCCGTTCTCAGTAGCGCCGAGCGAAAAGCGCGGTCCATCAAGCTGGCACACCCGGTGGGACTCGTTCATTTGAGAACACAATGCTTGGAAATGAAATATTTGCGTACCATATTTTTGCTCTATGCTTATACTTCTTTTCTGTACTCCTTGGCTACTTTCTAATTGGTGGCCTATGTTGGATTTCACATCTAAAAAAAATGAGATGGGGTTTTTTGAAAATTTTTAATTCTATATTTCAATTTATTTCTACTCTTTCTCTTTTAAAAAAAATCAGATTTCTCAGTTTGGATTCAAAATTGAGAAACTTTGATCTCTCCAATCGTCCATGTGCTTGCAGAAATATTGAGCCTGTTCGAATTGGGATTTGGGTCATCGTTTCTCTTTAATGAGTTCATTAGAGATCTTAAAAAAATATAAGATTTCTCAGTTTGGATTCAAAATTGAGAAACTTTGATCCACTCCTATCGTTCATGTGCTTGAAAAATTGTTAAGCCTGTTAGAATTGGGATTTGGGCCATCGTTTCTCTTTGATGAGTTTATTAGAGATCTTAAAAAAATCAGATTTCTCATTTTGGATTCAAAATTGAGAAAATTTGATTCTTTCCCTTTTGGGCACCGGTGCTCGCAAAAATGTTGAGCCTGTGTTCAGGTCGAGGATTGGGCCATCGTTTCTCTTCGATGAGTCTATTAGGATTCTAAAAAAAAAAAAACATAGACCACTAAGGTTAAACCAATTGCGTTCTTTGATCACGATTGATTCAAGAAAAGCCTCGTCCAGAGTGTGGAGACAGCTTGAATGTTATAGGCAAGGGTCCTCCAAACGGGTTCATTAAGTAATCTTACCCTTACCTGGAGGCAATTCTATCAATTAAGGTTTCATAAGACCGGGTTAGGAGGCCTATGTGTACTCTCTCGTCTTTAAATCTTAAAATAATTATTTTTTGAAAAAAAATAAAAATTAAAAAAATCTTAAAAAGATATAAATCTTATAAAAAAACTTAGATTTTTTAAAAAATAATAATAAAAATTAAAAAAAATCTTTTTTAAGAAAAATCTATAAAAAAAAACTTAAATGTAAAAAAATTAAAAAAATCTTTAAAAAAAATTACGTCATCTTTGGGTTCAGATCTGAGAAATTTTGGCTTCTTCCCTTCTGAGCACTGGCGTTCGCAGAAATGTTGAGCCCGTGTTAAGAAGATTGGAATGTCATTCGCTCTCTTTGATGAATCTGATATTGACCTTAAAAAAAAAACTCTCGTCATCTTGGGTTCAGATTCGAGAAATTATGGTTCCTTCCCTTCTGGGTACTGGTGCTTGCATAAATGTTAAGCCCGTATTTGGGTCAGAATACCATCAGCTCTCTTTGATGAATCCAATCTTGACATTTCAAAACAGAGAATCACATCTCATGGATGCGATTTCCAACATTTGTGCCTAGCTATACTAGTACACCCTTCGGGTCTACTGTATTTGCGACTGAAACTCTTGTTCTCTCCAACATTTGTGCCTAGCGGTACTGGTACGCCCTTTCAGGGTCTACTGTATTTGAGACCGGCACATTTGTAATTCTAACCTCATATTCTTCTTACCTCGAGCAAGCCCTGCTTCTCGATAAGTCGAATTTAGGTTTACAATTGCTTCTAGCAGTCACTGGAACACTCATTCTGGGCTCACCATACTTGCGATCAGAACAATTGTACCATCTATAGCTTTTTGTCTGCTTCATATTGCTTGGGTCATGTCCCTCAAGCGATTTGAAAAGACAAAACCATATAATTTTCCATTTATGATCATTATATTCTTGTGATTACTAATGGATGTGGTCTTATTTTAGAATTTTTTTCGAAAACTAACAATGGCAGCTTCCTTGACCATTACTTTCGACGAGAACAAGCACCAACTCATGCATCAACAGAAGTAAAACATGCGCACTCACAAGCGCACTGTCAGTTGCCGAAGCATCAACTCCCTCGGTAACTCTCTGAACTCTGGGTCAACCTCGACTCCCCGGACTATCATCTTTGGGACGTTGGGACCATTCCCACTTCCCGAAGAAGAAACCACGCCTTACAAAAAGTAGAAGATCGCCTCTCAACGTGTCACTACCATTACACCAAAGGCGAGCGCCCAGAAGCCAGAAGCTCGCGGCATCCCCGTGAAGCCTCAACCCACAAACAACCATATCTATCCCAAGACTTGGTCCCTAAAACCTTAACCAAAACAAAGAAGGTCCCAAACATCCACCAAGCCAGCATATCTGGCCCCACTCAAGGAGAACCAGTTTTACCCTCTTGCCTACATGAAAGAGGAGAGACCCATCTCCAACCTGACAACCAAGTCAACCTAGCATTTGGTTTGTTCCTACAAGCCCAAAATCACTAGGCCTCTACAAGCACCTACTAAGGCCTACAATCCTGCAGTTCGACCCTTCATCTTTACAGGGGCCGAACTCGAAAAATTCAAAGCTTCGATGTAACAGGCAAAGGACCGAGTCCGCATCCTGTCCTTGCCTAGCTATAAAGAAGACAGGCTCAGCTGCTGTGCCCAAGGGAGCACATCCTTCATTGTCAAAGCCCAGCCAAAGCTGACCGAAGCTCAAATTGCTCGTCGTGTACGCCGCCACGCGTCGTATCGACAAAAAAGACTAGAGAAGCAGAGGACTCAACATCCTACACTTCAAGTCTCTCACAAATGGGTCGAAAAAGAAAGACCCCACCAAGTTGCTGCGATCCATATGGTTGGAAAAACCAGAAGACACCAAAAGTCAACAACAAAAATCAATGTTCGACGTTCGGTGACTCGCAGTGTCTCCAGGACACGAAGACATTCAGAGAAATCTCTTCCTCCTTCAAGCTAAGGATAGTAGAGTGATCCTTCCACAAACTCTACATAAAAAAGAATGAGCCCCAGCTTAGTCACCAGGACAATTTATTCGTTCGAATCCCAAGGGATTAACGTCCTGGCTACAAATTTGAGCCACCACCTCGCAATCCACCTCAAGATGATGCGACCACATGCATCCAGCAGTTGGAACAAGGCCAGCAGAGGATTGAAACTCTGATGGAAAGCCTTCTCCTCGCCTTTCAAATTCAGGCTAATAATGAACCTCCTCCGAATCTTCAAGATGATGAGGTAAGTGGAGAAGAAAATGAGTCATGCGCCCTGACCGAAAAGGACGTAGACAGTATCCTCACAAAAGATAAAAAAGAAGATATACTCAAGGATCAAGGGATCAAGCCACCATATCCCTTATGGATGGACTCGGTCCCATTTCCTACAAAATTCAAACATCCTACCCTCTAAACTATACGGGGAAAGGATCAGCCAGACAGCACGTCATCCACTTCAAAATCCTGATGGGAGCGATTGCAGAACAAGTTTGCATCAAGATCCGCCTCTTTGTAAGTACCTTAAAAGGTACGACCTTCGATTGGTACTCCACTCTTCCAGAGGACTCCATCCAAAATTAGGCCATGCTAGAGACGTGCTACCTAACTTACTTCAAAGGTGATGATCATCCCGCTACTATGGCTCAGCTCTGCAGCCTAAAATAGGGGGAGAATGAGTCAACATACGAGTTCATTCACAAGTGGAAAGCAATGGCATACCAATGCTCTGATGTACTGCCACAAGCGTCGCTAGTCGACATCTGCCGAAATAACATGAGAGCAAGAGTCCGCTCCATGATCATCGGCAACAAATCAAAGAACCTGGGAGAACTCCTAGAAGCTTCCATGGAGGCTGAAATGGTGATCAAAGACCTCAACAGTCAGAAATCATCAAGAAAAGAGCCAACTACCATTGCAATCTCTAAACTAAAGAAAAAAGAGGTCTTCAATGTGCAAACCAAGCCAGTTCCTCAGCCACCAAAGAAAGCTGAAAACAAAGCTACAGGTAAGAGGCCTGAACTCTCTGATGCCTTCAAATAGCAAGTAGAAAAGAAATACCCATTCGATGAAGATGTTGATGAAATCTTCAGGGCTCTCATGGCAAACGACAAGCTCACCTTGCCTGAACCCAAAAAACCGGGAGATATTGGCAAAACCAATGATCCTCGGTACTGTCCATACCACCAGATGATCTCGTATCCTCTCAATCAATGCTTCATTGTGAGAGAGAAAATAAACGAGATGTGGAAAAACAGAGTTATCACCTTTGACAAAAACTATGGGTCTGCCTCCGTCAATATGGTGTCATGTGGACAAACATCAAAATCACCAAAGAAGAAGATCACTACTTCCTTCAAGGTGATAAAAATAATTCAAGTGTCCGAAGCACTGGTTCCTTATCCGACACTAGATGGTCAACCCATATGGGTACATCCCGATCTCCTAGAAGATGAAAATTGGGAGATCGTGAAAACAAAGCCGACAGCTCAACAGCGAAGGCAGGCTAGGAAACATCTCCTCAAGTTCAAACGTCAAGAGAAGAACCAGCCAAAACAAGAAGTCCATGAAAAGGCAAAGGCCTCCTCTACCACTTCACTGGGGGCAACAGAATCGTCCCTTTCGGAGACTTCAAAGGGGGTAAGAAAATTCACTCTCAGTGATTTCATGCCACCTCAGTTCAACAAAGAAGCCATGCAGGGGGCATCATACTCTTGTAATTCGGTAGTTGGATTCTCTATTGAAGGATACGAGTCCAGCGACACCAACGATGGATACGAGTCCAACGACACCGACGAGTGGGAGGAATCCCTTGAAATAGGAGAATACCTCTCCGATGAAGAATGAGTTCCTGAAACTCACCTTATGCCAGTAATTTGGTATAACCCCTTATAGCCACAAGGATCCTGGTCAGTTGATGAAGAATACCAAGAGGCTGTACAAGAAAATGTTGTTGACCCAACACCCGTCGTTGCTCTAGTGGAAATCAACCATGTTGAACCACAAAGAGTAGACGAAGAATAAGATTTGGCTCCATGCCTGATCTCGAGGAATATGCGAGGATCTTGTAACATCTCGCTCTAGAACAAGAGCAAGACCGCGTCCATGAGCTTCCTCGTAATCTAGAGTCGGAAGTCCTTGAAAACCACCAGGTCCTTCCTCCCTTAACTGCGGAAAATGGAGAAAATTGCTGGATCGATGATCCTCTTACATCTGAGGATGAGTCTGATTCCCAAGAGTCCATTCTGATAACGTCTCCTATCAGAGCTGCCTGCAATGTGATGATTCGGGATTATAGCTCCTCAGAAGCCTCGTCTGGTGAGATCACTTACTCTCTGACCACGTCAGGCACCATATCTTCAGGAGCTACTTCGCCTCACGTAACTTTCACTGAGATAACACCCTCTCAGGCTTCTTCTCCTGAGACTGTAACTTTAGAACTCACACTCTTCCCGACTGATCATCATGAAGAAATCTTGGCAATTGATGCTTGGGACGATGAATTAGTCGACAAAGAAGAAAAGTTGCTGGATGTTGTTCGGGACTTTTTCTCGAAAAATGCTCCGTGCAACACAATCACTGAGGATGGCAACTCTGCTGAAGATACATCCCCAGTAAATGAGAAACGATAGCCTCTTGATCCTGAAGACAATCTTCCAAATGAAGATCCTTCTCAAGAAGCTCTCGAAGTTGGTAGAGACACCCGCTCTGACCGGGACTACCATAAAAATTACAACCAATCTTCCTTTACTTATGTAAATCCTTCGGGAAAAAAATTTGTAAGCACCCCTAGTGGCAACAATGATGAACATGCAGGCCCCAAGGAGGCTTTCAAGTATGACTTGATCGAGCACTTCAAACACATACCTGCACGTCTGCGCATCCTAAACTTATTGCGAATGTCTCCGAGCACTCGTGATAATCTCATTTTAGAATTACAAAAGCTGAATGAGAATGTCGACAAACATGCCCCATAAGTCCTCCAATTGAAATGAACTACCGTGTCAAAAACTCAGAAACTTCCTCAAAGGGAGAAAAGAAGAAAACTGAGGGATTATGCCTTGAATGCCTCTTAGTTAAAAAAGCAGTAAGTGCAACCACCGCCTTCACTAAGGAAGACCTCCTACTTGGAAAAATAAGGCAGAACCGACTCCTGTACTTCACAGGGTACATCAAGGAAATGCTTATGCACATAGTTTAGATCGACCCAGGTTTTGTACTCAACCTTATCTCCACTTCGACTCTCGAAGGGTTGGGTATCCCACTTAGCAAGCTGAGCCATACATCTGTATCTATCTTTGGATACAATGGGAGTACTCAAAGGCCTATCGGCAAAATCAGGTTCAAGTTGCAAATCGGTGATCTTATCTCTGAGGTCACTGTGTATGCAATAAAAACCCCTTCATCTTACAACATCCTTCTCGGACGCCCCTGGATACACAAGAATGGTGTTGTTCCTTCAACTCTACATTAGTGTATCAAGTTCGTTGGCGACGACGGCATGATACATAGAGTCTTTGCGGACAAAAAACCCTTCAAAGGTAAAGAAGCCCACTTCGCAGACTCCCAGATGTATGAAGGTGAAAAAGAAGAAGAGGAGAAAGAAATAGCACCATTTGCTGAAAATCTCCAGAAAAGGTCTCCAGAAAGAGAAAGGCAAGGCTCCTCAATAATCATCGGAAGAAAATAAACCATCCGGAAAATCTGAAGAGAATAGTCAATCTCCCTTCGTCATCTCCCTCAAGACTTTAAAGCCTTTGGTCATCACGACTAAAGTGAAGAAGGCAAAGCAAAAGCCTGGGGTCAAATTTTTATCTCTTTCGTGTCTATCATGCAAGACACGGATTCAGATTCAGAGCCAGAAGATGATACATCATCAAGCCAGGCTGACACTCAGCAAGTTCAGCCTGCTCTTACTCCAATAGAGACAACTGACGTAGAAGATCTTACGTCGGCTTCCTTCGTTGTTCCGGCAACTTCAACAAAGGAAAGGCTGATCTTTTTCCATAGATCGGATGTTTCTTCATCAAACTCCATGCCTGAACCTTTCCAAAATGAAGTTATGCCTCAACTATGTCTATATAGTCCTGTGGCACAGGCTATTATGAAGAAAATGGGCTGTGACGCTCAAAATCGAGTCCGTTTGGGAGAAAACTACGGTATTCTCACGCCATTAGGGCCCGCCTTGACCAAAAGCCAGCTGGAAGATTGGAGACTCTACGGCCATGTAAAAGAGTCTTCACATGGGTTAGGGTATGATCCCGACACTCCTCTTAGACAGTTGACGCAAAGGCTTGAAAGTCGACTTACCGACCAAGCCTCAACATCTCGTATCCATGAAGACGTTGATCTCCCTGGATATCTCTTTGATGAGTCACCTGACAAAGGTCCAAGAAGCTCATCCAATTGGTACGATTTCTTTGACGATGAAGAGGAATTGTCCGATAACACAGACGTGTGGTATTCTGACCCAAAATAACCCTCATCTCCAAAAGAAGTACCCTACTTTGACCCAGTTTCAATAGGCGATTGGGACCATCTCATAGCAAGCCTTGAGAAAATCACCGATCAAGAAGATCCATGGAAAGGAACAAAGCATTGGTCTGGAAATGCCCTTGGAACCCCAAAAGGTTTCGTTGAGTTGAAAGCCTCAGAAAATATTGTGGAGGAACCACCTTCAAACCTTCCAACAAAAGATCATGTTTAAAAGATAGACTTGGGAACTCCAGATAACCCACGTCATGTATTCATAAGTAAGAATATAAAGGATGATGAGTTTCCCGAGTATATCGCTTTTCTTCGTGAGTTTGTTGATTGCTTTGCATGGTCTTACGCTGAATGCATGGTTTAGACCCCAAAGTAGCAATCCACAAGCTCAATCTACAAAAAGACAGCAAGCCTGTCAAACAAGGCCAAAGAAGATTCCGTCCAGATGTGATGGATAAAATTGAACAAGAAGTTCAAAAACTCAAAAGCGTTGACTTCATCCGTGGGGAACAACATCCTAAATGGTTGGCCAACATTGTCCCCATGACAGAAAAATGTGTCGATCAGGGTCTGTATTGACTATAGAGACCTGAATGGCACTTATCCTAAAGATGAATTCCCGCTCCCCATACCGGAGGTGATGATTGACAATACCTGCGGATTCGAGCGAATGACATTCATGGATGGCTTCTCTGGCTACTATCAGATAAAGATGCATCCCGAGGATGAAAAACATACTTCATTTCGGACCCCATTTGGCATGTATTGCTACACTGTCATGCCATTTGGTCTAAAAAATGTCGGTGCCACATATCAAAGGGCTATGATGAAAATATTCCAAGATATGCAGCACAAGACGGTCGAATGTTACGTTGATGGCCTTGCCGTCAAAAGCAAAAGAAAAGAAGACCATCTCAAAGATCTTCGAGAAGTCTTCCTCCGACTTTGCAAACACAAACTGCGGATGAATCCCCAAAAATGCTTCTTCGGCGTCCCGTCGGGTAAGTTCCTCGGATTCTTAGTTTGGAAAGCTGGAATAGTTTTCGACCCCATCAAAGTCAAGGCTATTCTAGAAATACCCTCTCCAAGAACCATGAGAGAACTGAAAGGGCTCCAAGGGAGATTGGCCTACATCAGATAGTTCATCTTTAATCTTTCGGGGAAATGCCATCCATTCTCCCGGTTGATGAAGAAAGGTGTAGACTTTGTCTGGGATGCTGACTGTGAAGCTGCATTTCAAGATATCAAGTCATACATGACCAGACTTCAAGCGTTAGCAACTCTTACCACTGGAAAACCATTCATCTTGTACACAAGAGCCCTTGACCACTCTCTGGGCGCTCTACTTGCACAAAAAAATGATGAAAGAAAAGAAGTTGCTACATACTACCTCAGCCGCATGCTAGTAGGTGCAGAGCATCGCTACTCTCTAGTCGAAAAAGAATGCCTTGCAGTGATGTTCGTCGTACAAAAGCTACGTCACTACTTGCTTTCCAACACAGTCTACCTGGTCTCGATGATCAACCTCTTGAAGGTCCTTGTCACAAAAGCAGGTTCTCTCAATGCCCGACTGGCAAAATGGTCCATCCTTCTGTCACAATTTGATATTAGGTATGTACCGCAAAAAGCAATAAAAGGCTAAGCTCTAGTGGACTTTCTCGCAGAGCATCCATTGCCTAAAGATTCTCCACTCAGAGATGATCTCCCAGAAGAACCCATCTACAATGTAGAGATTTCCTCACCAAATGCCTCCTGGGACATGTACTTTGACGGTGCAACCAAGGCAAATGAAAAAAAGAGAGCTGATCTCGGGAGTTTCCATCCTCTTTGTTAGCCCCGAAAAATACATGATTCCACATGCTTTATCGCTACTGAAGCCATGCACAAACAATGAAGCTGATACCAAGCTCTGATCCTAGGATTGGAACTCGCTATCGAATCTGGCATCACCATGCTGGAAGCCTTTGGAGACTCTCAACTGATCATCAGCCAGATGAATCAGAAGTATAAAGACAGGAACTCTGATTTGTTGCCTTATTACAACAAGGCACAACTGTTTCTGCAGAAATTTGACATCTGTCACATCACCCATATTCGTAGAGGTGAAAACATCCGTGCAGATGCCCTGGCTAGACTTGCCACATCTATGGTGATCCAGGAAGGGGAAAACAAGCAAATCACAGTGTGCGAGAGAAGGATCCTCCCTCCTCTTAAAACACACCAAGCAGTTGCTGAGTGCCACTAAGTCAGATCTCTATCCTTCAACCTTCAATCAGCACCTAGAGGGATCCGTTCATTGATTACACTATGTTCGGAATCCTACCTGAAGATCCAAAAGAGCGGGTAAGCATCCAAAGGTGAGCCCAAACTTTCATTTGGATATTCCTTCAAAAATCCTTTGCAGAAAATCTTTCAATGGAGTACTTCTACGCTACTTGTCACAACAAGAAGCTGAAGAAACACTTAAAGAAGTTCATGCTGGTCTTTGTGGAGCTCATCAGGCTGGTCCAAAGCTCTATGATCAGATAAAAAAGGTTAGGCTATTATTGGTCTACTGTTAGCCCCTAAAAAGCTAAATCTGCATTGGTGCACAGATGGTGCGGTAGGTTGGGCAGTTATCGACTCAACCATTGCATAAACAGTTCATTGGTGCATATGGATTGTGTTTTGGAAGTTCACCGGTGAACATTAATCCCTTGGTGCGGATGAGTATTGCCTCTCGGTCGCTGGTGTGATGGACGTGCACGACGTACTGTGCTGCACGTGGTGTGTGTAGTGTTGTGCTGCACGTGGTGTGTGTAGTGTTGTACTACACGTGGTAAGTGCAGTCATCGTGCTGTGAAGATTGACAGTGCACACACAATGCTGTGTTGCTGTGAACAACATCGGTCGCGTGCTGCGGCTGCTGCGAGCGACGACGTGCAGGTGTTGCGGTCGACGTCGTGTGGGTGCCACGTGCGGCAGATTTAACCACTCGACCAACCATGTGTTTTCTAGGAACAAATGCATGTTTAATGTTTTGAATACATGTTAAACTTGTTGAACAATCAGTGTGTGAAAGGATTTGTGCATTGGGGTCCGGGAAGTGGTCGAAAACTCCATTACTTCAATCTCGGACATTTATACTTAGGAGGTGAGAAACAATGGGTGGCACATACCTCTACTATGTAGGAGGTATGCCTGTGGGATGGAAAAATGGATGGTGGACCCTGTTGGTGCACGATTTGCACTGTGTAGCATACCAATGACCTTGGTGGAACATTGGCATGGGTAATTGGTACGTGGGACCCACCCCCTCGTGACTGGGCCCACGTGGTCCGAACAAAAGAAGCCCGTTTGCATGCTGTGGTGCCTCCCTTGGATTGGTGCTGTGGTGTGATGCTTGCAAGGATGCTTAGTTGATGTGGCAGCCACGTCTATAGCAGTTATGCAGTTAGCATGGCGGTTGAGGGTTTGATGTGGCAGCCACATGTGCAGCAGTTATGCAGTTGCATTAGCTGACTGGCAGATGATGTGGACCAATGGTTGGAAGGCATGTTGCTTCTAACTGCAGACAGTAACTGTTCTCAAGAAGTTGGTCTGAAATGGTGTTGGCACACCCTAATTGGTCCAAGGTGGCAACAGTTATCCTTGTTGGCAAGCAGTGATTGGTTAGGCTTCCTTATAAATGTCTGCGAGGTTTGAACACTGCAGATAGAGGAGGAGATCTGAGATTAATTTGTAATTGTAGCATATGAGTGTAAACAATTGTAAGAGTTGTAATTCCCAGGTTTGATTAATAAGAGAAACATGCTGGTGCCTAATTAATCAATAGTTGTGTTGTCCCTTCTGCTCTTGCATTTCTGTGTGTGTGCTATGTAGTTGTTGATAGGCTGACTAATAGAAATCTTAGTGATGTGCGGTGTATTCTTAGTGCAAAAAATTTACCCCGTGACACCTACCTGGGTGTAACGCCCCACCCCATACCCATGCATGATATTGTCCACTTTGGCCCACTGACCTCATGGTTTTGTTTCTGATGGGCCTCAACCCATCAAAAGGCCTCATGCAAGGTAAGGGTGTAAGCTCTACATATAATCCCATTCACTTTCCTCTCTATAGTCGATGTGGGACTCCGGGGCGTCACATTCCACCCCCCTTAAGGCTACACGTCCCTGTGCAGTAGCCTGCCAGCCCTCTGGGCCCGTCCACATGGAACCCTCCCACTTGCACCAGACCACGGCAGGGTGAAAGTGCGGCTAGGGCCAATGAAAGTGTCCTAGAGGAGGGGGGGGGGGGTGAATATGACTAATGGAATTCTTTTCCCAATTAAAACATCTTAGTCCAATTTTAATCCCAACTAGGAACAAGAACATAATGAACACAAATAAGAATACAACTTATGCGGAATATATGTTCAATGTATGAGTGCTTAAACAATCAAAGATAAGACAATTAGTTTCATATTAGTAAGCACAAGTGTGAGTACAACACTCTTCACAAATTCACTTATGATTTATATCAATGTGCTCAAATGAATATTTGTTAAAGAGTATGTGCTAAACAAGATTTGATTTACCAATATGATCAATGTTGTTTTCGCACAAGTGGATGTGTGTCAATTAAACTAAATATCATTCATATCATTCTCCACAACATATAGATATATAAATCAAGCCCAAGAGATAGAGATAGAGAAATTGACATGAGGGATTTATAGTGGTTCAGTCACACAGACCTACATCCACTCTCAAGGGTCACACAGTCCCCTTGGTTCCACTATGAAGAATCAAACTACACAAGTACTGATTCTGCATAAATTTTGTTCACGAGGTTCAACCACACAGATCTACTCCCCATTTTTGTTCACGAGGTTCGATCACAAAGATCTACTCCCCAGACACAACTTTTAGAGTGGTTGAATCACATAGAAACAATCCACTATCACAATTTTTAAAATGGTTGAATCACGCAGAAACAATCCACTATCATAAAGATATAATTTGAATGGAGGGCGAAGAACACTTGCCACTTTTTGACAAAGTCTGGAGGTTGCCACTTGCCTCTTTGATGAAGTCCGGAGGATGCTCTTCAAAACTTGTCACCGCAGCTCCAAGCTTTGATGCCTCTTGCAATGCTTCCTTGATGTTGATGATGATGCTCCAATGTTGTGCTCAGTCAAGGGAAGAGGACTTTGGTCTAGGGATTTGGATAATAAACTATGATAGCTCAAGTTCTTCCCTAGGCAATATTGTCTCCACACATCACACTTTCCTTAAGCTAATGAAGCTCTTAGATTTGACAAACCAAGCTCATAGTGTGTATGGAATGATCTATGAGAGCTCTAATATGATACACAATGGTTAGGACATGAGCTCTCATGATCTTGGAGGCCTTGGGAATGATTTTTCCAAACCTTAGGGATGATTTGGGGCATTTTTCTATTTATAGAAAGCTTTCCAACGGTTATAAAATGGCTAGTGAACAGTGAACAGTGAACAGTGAATAGTGATGCTACTGTTCAAACGGCTAGTGAACAGTGAATAGTGATGTTACTGTTCAAACAGCTAGTGAACAGTGAACGATGAATAGTGAATCGTGATGTTACTGTTCATGCGGCTAGCCGCGAGGTAACCGAAAAACCATTTTAAGAGAGTTTTTGCTCTCTGGAAAAGTAACCACGAGGTGACCAAAAACCATGGCGGTTAGCCGACTTCTGAGGCCTGTTTTGAGTCTTGAAAAAGCTGAAAAATAATCTCTAAAACCCTATTAAATAAGCCATTAAACTAAGGATTTTTAGGGCCATGTCTTGGTTGGTTTGGAGTCCCATTTACCTGAATAGGTTGGCACACATATGGACGTCTTCCTTTATGAATCCGGGCCTTCCAAGACTTGATCTTCTGCCTTCAAACTTGATCTTCCTTGAGAAATTCTGAGAGGCAAGGTCTTGGATTCTTTGACACGGAATTGACAATATAAAAACAAGTGCTCATAGGAATGTGGCACTAACAATCTCCCCCTTTGTCAATTTCGTGGCAAAACACCTTTTCTTGATTAAAAAAACAACAAATGGACTCAAATACAACCAAGATTACAAGAGTACATGATCTTTATAAAAGATACAACAATTACAACTCAGACTCATGACTCTAAATACTCCCCCTGAGAATGTGCTTTGTCTCTTAAAGATATACATGCATAAGACATTGACATACACATTCTATGGTGGGATTGCTACTCCCCCTTAATTGTTAGTCACAAAATATCATAGATAGAGTGTGTTTTGACCCTTTGTTCTACACTCTCCCCCTTTGTTTAATCTCTCCATTTTCAGGATTCAATCCATTTATTCTCCCCCTTTTTTGTCACAAATTGACAAAGAGATGTCCCGATGAAGCATATGGAGTACTATAGAGAGATAAGGAGAAGTGAGAGATATCAATATTTAGCATATTATGATATCAAGGGCATAAAAAATATTCACCTATAAGCATAGAGGGGTTAGCAAGCATGATATCAAAAGATTTGATTATAAAGAGATGTAATCATGCTAAGATGGAATTGAACTATATAAATCAACTAAGAAAGTCCATATCAATTCCATGAATCCATTTAAGGATTCTCTAAGTCCTTCAAATGATATAAACCGATTGAAGAGTAAGGACTCAATAAAGATCATATGAAATTTCATTTCATTGACCTTTTTCACCACTTAACCGTAGTGATGAACCACTACTAAAAAAATGACATTTTATATCGGTTACAAAAATTGCCTTATATCGGTTTTTAATATAACCGATATAATATCTTCCGTCAATGTTTTTTATATCGGTTAATATTATTTTATATCGGTCAAATTTTTTTATATCGGTTATATAGTAACCGATATAATAATCCCTATATATAATATCAGTTAGCACATATATGATATAATAATCGCTATATTTTATATCGGTTTTTATGAAACCGATATTATATACTTTCCCAAAAACCTGATATTAATTATGAAACCCACTTTTGCTCATTTTTTCTTCCCACTTTATTTTTCCCCTCCCGCGCGTTGCCCTCCTCTTTTCCCTCTTATCCCTCACTCATTTCTTTCTTATCTCCTCTCATCTCCATCGTCGCTCAGCCTCCCGCGCTCTGCCCACCCACTCGTCATCGTCAACATCTCCGACCACTACACCTGCGTCAAATCCCAATCCAACGCCTCCTCCGCTCCCCTTACCACCAATGACAGCGGTGGCCCACCTCCCCTCGCGTCTTCGGCTGCATCATCGGCATCCAAAGGGGATGATTTGTCGAGATCTTCAACAGCTAGCTTCGAACTCCTCTTCGACCCCACCACCGACTCTCTCGACCGCGCATTCCTCCTCAAAAAGCTCGAGCTCTGTAATCCTTCTTCCTTCTACATTATAGGGTTTCTTTTTCCTTTTTCCTCTCTCTATATCTCATGAGGTTTTGCCCTTTTTCTTGGTGCCCTAATTGAATGTATTTCATCGAATAGTTGAGATGCATGAAGTTGATTTCATCGTGGCAGTGATTTTTTTTCACGTTTTTGCTTTCTCTAGGTTTTTTTTTTGTTGGTTTAGGGTTAGGATTTTGTTTGGTATGCTTTCTGATTTTTTTTTTTAAATTTGAATGTGTGAATTAGATAAGAAGGTGTTCCCTGAGTTCTACATTCTCAGATGGTATTCACTAGAAGCGATGCGCAGGAGTCGGATATGTAGATCCATAGAGCTGTGTGAGTATATGGGGTTTTTATTGGAGAATTTGTATATGATGTTATTGATTGTGTGTATTTGAGGAGTTTGAAGCAAACTATGTGTAAGAATTTTTTATTTTTTATTGTAACACTCTATGTAAGAATTTTTGTGCTAGTATTGACCAACAGAGAACCTCCTTGCTGTGTTTGATGCTCTATCAAAGCCTAGAAAATATGAAGGCCTCATTGAAGAATCTGGAACAAGTGTGCCCCATAAAACACTCTTGAGGGGGCATCTGCTACTTTCTCTGCATCTGCTACTTTCTCTGCATCTGCTACTTTCTCTTACTTGATTCGTTCGTGCAAGTAAAAATTATGAGAAGGAAATATTTCACTGATTCCCATGAACTCCTTCCAAAATTCAAAGACTAGAGTCCACAAAATCACCACAAAGCACTAACAATTTAAACATTGATTGATACTAACCTTCAAATGACTCACACCCACGGAAATGTCATACCAGAAAATCATCCTTATGATAAATCTTAAACCTTTTAATAAGACCCACAGTGAAAGAGACCCCCACCCTAGCATCATTCTTCCAAGCTTTAGGTCATCCCTTCCTTTCCCTCCCTTGTGTGTGTCTGACATTTTTTTGCTATTATTGCATTTTGAAGCCCAAGATTAAAGCCGTTCAAAATATGGCTTGAAAATGAAAGATTCATTTTCTAAACTTTAACAATAAATTTAATGCTGTGGAGGTTTCACTTAAAGTGAAGTCTATGATCATCACATGGGTTGTCTCATTTAAAGAATTTGCAATATATTTCATTTCCAATTTACGGTGAAATAGCTGGTATAGTGGTGTTTATACCCATGATGTTATCTTTGTTTTGACATGTAAACTTCTACATGGTTGGTATAGTCTTGCTTCGTACTCTTTGATTGGTTTCTAATGCAATCAGTTATGAAAGGGTTGGGATTATAACATTAGATTGGCTTAAACTTTGAGATTGTGTTTAGCTTCTTTTTATTGTTTTTAGACTGATTATAGGTCTAACTTCTCAAACATTTTTTTTGAGCCAAACTTGGCTATGATACCCCATTGATATTCACTTGCTATGATACCCCCAATGCATTTGTGGGGCACACTAATGATGAATTCAACCCCTCCCTCTTATGATCTCTTGAATTTTCACTCATCCCACACTGACCATCTAACTGTTACTTATGGTTGGATTGAAATATTGACTTTTACAAAATTTGTACAAAATTTGTTGCATGTGCTGATTCCATTGTCTCTCTTTTTGTATCATCATTAATCTTATTGTAGACATTGAACCCACTGTTTTAGACTATGTACCTGACCACGTACTAGAAATGTAAATATGTATATTCCATGTTTCTAGTCCATTTTCTAATAGAATTCTATGTGGTATACTTTCCATGAAAATCCGAGTTCTACAGGTTATCTTCTATGACTTCTACATGATAGAGAGATGTGGTTCATTCTCCTAACCATGGCTGAATTTGAGTTATAAAAGAGTGCAAGGAATGGATATAGTTGATTTTCTTTTTATTTTTTTCATTTTCATCATTTTTGTTTTAAATTATGATGAAAGACATGTAGACTGATCTGAAAACTCATTCATAGGTGGGGCTAATTCTACTGTTTCAGGGCTTCAAATGGCTCGGGTTAAAATATACATGTGACCCTGATGTCATACAGCCATTGACACTGCAACAAACATTACAAAATGCTGGTCAGATTATTGGTTTCCATAGGCTATATGATGCTACACAATTTTAGTACATGCCTGCGGTGAGCACTAATTAAGTTGGTCTTCTTCTTCTTGTAATATAATGATGAATATAATATGATTTATCTGACTTTATCTGATTTAGGCCATATTTGTAGTCTTTTATCTGTTGGTATTTCTGCACTTGTTTCGCGTGATTTGATGAACTTGTGCAAAGGTCCTGTTCTCTACGAGTTCTTTAAGTTTCCATACCTGGGATTTTGATTTTCCATGTTTCATTTGAAAGTGAATCTGGTTTCCCCTAATTTCTCTTCTTAATCATATGGTGATGATATGTTTAGGATTAAAAAAAAGTTGTTGGAGTTCTTGGGTTTCGTCACAAGTCTCTTATGTCTTTGTATTTGGAAAGATGTCTATCGAGAAATCCTCGAGTACCATCCAAAGATGTTGAAGGAGTTCTTAGATGGAACAGACTCAACAGGGTTCATGTATCCAAGGTCTTGATTCTCCGATCACATGATATATGAATTACTTTTTACTAGTTAACACTATTAAGCTCAATGAAAACATGCCGCTTTATCTTCCTTTATTATTTTTTTTTACTTTCACATTTATGAAAAAGGCTATTGCATCAGTAATCCTCCATTTATTTTATGTTATTTTACCCCTTTGTAATAAGTTATTTTATGTTTTCTTAACCCTTTGTAACTTCCCTTTATGCCCATTTGCCAGTGATGATTTATCCATATTTGGAGGTGTGGTGAAACCAAGACCCTATTTTCAGGGAAAACCTACTTGGGGGTAGCCACATTTCAATTGACATTTCACTGAGGTAACATTTCCCTACTTTTATTCATTTCCTTACTGTTATATTGTTGTGTAATGTCTATCTATTGACTCATTCAAAGCAAGGACCTGCTTGTTTGAGAATTTCTGCTGGTCATTCACTCTGTTTGCTCTACTCCATAAAACAGAAAGAAGCTATGATTCCTTGTTGTAAGATAAGCCTCCATCCAATTATAAGATCTCTTTTATATGTGATTTAGTACTTGGGTTGGGTAAAGTGCAAACAGAAAAATAAAATAATAGTGATGCTTAAGTTAAACTACCGTAATTAACTTTTTCATTTTAATTTGGATTTCCATGTAGAGTGTGGTTGATGATTCTTCTGCAGCTAATGGTGAAGTGATGCAAGTTGCATGTCACAGTCATCCTAATCAGTCAGTTTAGTATGGTCTGACCTTTAAAACCTTAACTTTTCTTGTATGGCTCTATTTTCCTTCATTCAATTTCCTTCTTCTAGATGATGCGAGATTAAAGACATAGTCCTCAAGAATTGAGTTTGAAATGGGCTTTTTCTTTAGTAATTGAGCTTTGGGAGTTATCCCTTGTAGTGATGGAGATTAGAGACATAGTCCTCAAGTTCTTTGCAGAGAGAGCTTAGAGACAGTGTGAGATTGGAGAAATAGTCCCCTCCTCTCCCTTACACAAACCCCAGCCCTAGCCCATTTTTGTAACACCCAGCCCGTTGCTCTCCCAAGCCATTCTATTGTTGGAGTTGTTGTTATAAAAGGAAGCTAGATTTTATGTACATGAATAGAAATGGAAGTTGGATGTGTAATGGTTTTGTAATTTTACATGAAGTTGGATGTGTAATGGTTTTGAAAATGCATGTACATGTTTTGGAATGTGTATGGTTTTGTTGCATCCGTCATAATCCTTTTCAAGAAGTACTTTTGTCCACATGGATAGTGAGACAACTTGAAAAAATTGCTAGTAGTTTCTATTATTTTTAGGGCTGTATTAGTTGTTTTTACATTTGTCCACACTGTCAACTTGTTCTCTTTGGTTTTTGTTTTTACTTTGTTCTTCACTTACATTATTATAGCAATTTTTATTTTGTTTTTCCCTCAGTTCTTAATGCAAGATATTTTACTGGATTCATCGTTGCCCAGTTCTTCCCATAGTTTCTGATGTTTAAGACCATGGATTCTTGCAGAAGGTGCATTGAGATTACCAAGTCTGGTATGTGGCAGATCCTAGTAGTCTTTTTTAGTTTACTCATGCTTCTGTGATTTATTCTTCTTCAATAAATGAGGACTTTTACTACATAACAGAGCATAGTATGTATAGATGCCCTTCCAATCTAGAGTGACGAAATTGGCAGGGAAAATAGTACAAATTTTGATCATAATAGTCTGGCTTCAGGAATTTGGACATCTAAAGATGTGTGGATGGTTACTACTGTTTGTTTCCATTTGATGGCACAAGTTCTACATTTAAAGATTCTTTTCATTTTGAGACAGTGCTTTGGTGGGACCTGCACGGGATAATGGCCCTTTACATGTTCACTATACATTTAAGGATAATTGCCCATTATTGATTACAAGACTCATTACTGCTTTAGAATTATCCTTTTTTCTGAAAAAGTTCAGGACCAACTTCCCTTTTTATTATTTTGTATCTTGTAATGAGAATGTTATTTTTGGAATAATGACATGGTGTTGGTTATAGAAATGAATGAACATAAGTTTTTTTGATGCATCTTTCTGGTGTGTTGGGGCATTGAAGTGCTATGGTCAAATGGTGTATGACTGATGACGAGTGGTGAATGACTTTGTAGTGTGTTGGGGCATTAGGTTGTTTATATGAAGTGTTTTTTTGTCATGTACAGGTACTAGCAGGTTGTAAAAATAATTACATGTCGCACGTACAGGGGAGACTATGCCGAAATTTTGTGAAAATCTTTCCAGGTACATCCCATGTTTTTTGGGTCTACAAGGATGTGAACCTTTTCTATGAACCACTTTATTTCGTTTAAGCTGTGTTTGATTGCATATGGTGGCTGTTTTTACCAGGAAATCTCATTTTACCAGCGCTTCTGCTCGGTTCGACCGAGGTCGGCGGACGTGGGAGTCCGTTGGATCCGACCCTTTCGTAACCGGGGGCCAAAGGCGTGCATCAACATTTTTTTGTGTGGGTGTACCAGATTTTCTATTTTTACTTGGAATTGCAAGTGGTGATCCGGGGATCAACCTTCGCAAGTAAAAAGGAAATCAACTTCTTTCAAGTTTTCCATTGCACATATATTTAAGAAAAGAGACATTTTCTTGATTTGCCGTGAAAGGCGATTTTTTGGCATTTATAGCCGATTTTGGCGTTTATAGCCGATTTTTGGTGTTTATAGCCGATTTTGGCGTTTATAGCCGATTTACAATCCTTATCAATAATGAAAGACAAGAGTTGTGAATTTTGTCTCTTTTGAAAAAATACAAACTACAATGAAAAGCAACAAAAGGAGGATCTAACTTCTCAGGAGATTGTGGAGGACCCGTTCAGATTGACGGTCGCAAGCCATATGTGGACTTCGCCATCATCCATGCAGATGAGAATAGAGGATGCTATTGATGTTGGAATTTGAGATGACTTGAGAAGTATTGTTGGAATTTGAGATGACTTGGAAGTCTTTTGAAGAATTGAAGAAATTAGTATCTCAAGCATCATTTTAAGTTGGAATTATTGTCAACACATTGTCACAAGCATGATGATAATAGGCTGGTGTTGATAGAGCTTAAAAGAAGAATAAGGGTTGAAACAGTTCAGGAATTCAGAATTCCTGAAGCAGAGTGGCCGGTCGACCGGGCACCCCATGCGGTCGACCGAGCAAAGAGAAACCTGCAGAAAAAGTTTCAGGTAGCTCCCAGTTATTTTCGTGACACATTGTGTCTTCGGTCGACCGGGACCCCAGGATGTCGACCGAGCATGTCAGTTGTTTGTTTCCAGACAGTATATGATGTCGACCGAGCAAGCCAGGATGTCGACCGAGCATGGGAACCAGAGTTACGCAGAAACAGAAGTCTTGCACGAAAATTCAGCATTCTTATCTATTTTGTTTGGGACTCTTTCTAAACGAATTGTAGCCTATTTTGAACACTCTTAAGGGTTAACATAACCTATATAAAGGCATGTTTGGTTCGTTTTTAAGGAGACACCAGAGAGAGAAGAAGAGAAGAGAAAAGAGAGAGAGTTTTGGAGAGAAGAGAGTGCTGTTGCTGTGTGCTGTTGTGCTGCATGTTTCTACAGCAAGTGTGGACGAGAATGTGCTCTTGAAGATGGTGTTTCGTCCATAAGATAAGTGTCTCTCTATTTATGTTTAATTTTCAATTTGTAAGGGATTGAGAGAGAGAGATTGTAGAGGGGAAGGGCTATAAAAAAAGGTTTCTATTCTTATTCTGTAGAACATCAAGTTGGTGCTTGGTGTCTGGGGTTTGGTGATCCTATCTGTTGGTGCAGATAAATTGTAAAGGGAGTCGGTGCTTCCTAGATAGTTGGTGCTATCTGAAACTCAAGGGAGTAGGTGCTTCCTAGATAGTTGGTGCTATCTGAAACTAAGGGTTAGTGCTCTTTGTCGTTGGTGCGACTAAATAGATTCAGATCTGTCCCGGATTGGTGTTCGGACAGTCTTTGAACCGTGGACGTAGCCTTTCGGTGAACCACGTTAAATCTGGTGTCCTTGTGTGATTTGATTTGCTTTTGTTGTTAAATCGGACCTGTTTTTAAAGAATCACTGATTCACCCCCCCCCCCTCTCAGTGATCGCGATATCTAACAATTGGTATCAGAGCGTAAGGTTCCCTTGAAAAGCTTAACACGCTAAGGGTGATCTCTTGTCAAATCACATGGCAACCAACACAGGGAATAAGAAAGCACCTTTGTTTGATGGTTCTAATTACTCATTCTGGAAGATCAGAATGCAGGCTTTCATTAAGTCACTTGGCTATGATGTCTGGGAGACTGTCAGAGTCGGTTACAATATTGCCATTGTACCCAATGATGCTGCAACAAAGAAGTTAGCAGACAACGACTCTAAGGCGCAGAATGCACTCTTTAGTGGCCTTGTGGACAGCGAGCTGGTCAAAGTAATTGCATGCAAAACAGCCAAGGAAATATGGGACAAAATTGAAAAGCATTCATGAAGGAGATGAGAAGATCAAAGAAGCAAAATTGCAAACCCATCGCTCTCAATTTGAAACTCTTTGCATGGAGGAAAGCGAGAATGTTGACTCATATTTGCAACGAGTGAATGAAGTCACGAATGACATTCGTGGACTAGGGGAGGAGATTAAAGAACCAATTATCGTTAAAAAGGTTCTAAGATCTCTTATTCCCCGGTTTGATTCAAAAGTCTCAGCCATAGAAGAAGCCAAGGATCTGAATGAATTTTCCATGGATGAGTTGCATGGTTCACTCACTACCTATGAGATGCGCATAGGTAAGACGTCTTCATCTGATAGAGAAGCGGCCTTCAAAGTTCAGAAAAAGGGAAAAGAGACTGTTGGTCATGATTCTGATACTGATGATGAGCTTGAGGCTCAATTTGTTAGAAAGCTGAAGAAAGGAAGCAATGGAAAGTACAAAGGGAAGCTACCCTTTAAATGCTTCAATTGTGGCGGTGTTGGTCACTTTGCTGCGAAGTGCCCGCTGAAAGAGAATAATGATGATGACTCTTATGTTGATAAGAGTAAGTGGAAGAAAAATTTCAGAAAGAGGGGCAAATCAAAAAGCTTCATCAGTCGATATAATGACAGCACGTCTGAAACTTCAGACGATGATGAATCAGCCGAGGCAACTGAAGCTCTCTTCATGGTTACCGTTGAAGAAGAAGAGGAGCAAGAGCCGGAAGAGGAAGAGGAGGCTGAGGTCAATCTCGAAGAAGAACTCATTGCCGCACTTGAGGAGCTTAGCATGGAACGAAAAACAAGTAAGAAAAATCTGAAACTTCTTCATGAATCTGAAAGTTCAATTATTGCTTTGAAAACTCAAGTTGAAGAATATAAAAGAATGGTGGAAGTCCTTCAAAATCAAATAAGTATCAAAAAGGAAGAGGCTATCAAACTTGAAACTGAAATCGCTAGAGCAAAGGCTGAAAACTTGGAAAATAGCCGAAAACTCAAAGCACTCCAAGCGATTGAAGGTACAATGAAACTCAATGAAATTCTGAAAGTTCAAAAGCCCTTCCACAATAAATTTGGTATTGGATTTGAAACCGGAGAGTCCTCTAAAGCTGCACCTTCTTTGTTTATGAAACAAAGTGCCATACCTCTCAAGGCTACAAAGCATCAAATTCAGCCTAATATTGAGATGTTCAATAAGAAAAGGTTTGTGGAGTTTAACCAGCCACCTAAGAAAGGAAGAATGTTCAGATTCTATGGTTATTGCTTTCATTGCAATAGATATGGACATAAAAGAGCTGATTGCAAATTCTATGTTAGAAACAGCCCATTTGTGACTAGGAACCCTTTTTCAATCCTAAACAGCCACAAAATTGAGTGCTATATATGTCATAATTATGGACACTTGGCTAGGGATTGTAGGTTGCCTATAGCTAACCAATTTCAGGTTGAAAAGAAACCCAAGTTAGTTAAGGCTTCGAGGGCAAAGAAAAGGGAAGGTAATTCCAAAGAATCTCTCATTGTGCAAACGGCATTCAATGCACAAAAGAAGACAGCACCATGGGTCCTTGATAGTGGTTGTTCAAGCCATATGACAGGTGATAAGGAAAAATTCGTCAAATTACAGCACTATGAAGGCGGATCAGTGAAGTTTGGTAACAATGATGGTGCCAAAATCTGCGGAAAAGGTGTTGTTCAGCTAAAGGCAAACAAGATCAGATCAGACGAGGTCTTATATGTGTCTGGACTAAGACACAACTTGCTTAGTGTGAGCCAGATCTGTGACAAAGGCCACGAAGTTGTCTTCACTAAGAATGGTTTTGCTATCAAGAAGTGTAGCAACGGCAAAACAGTGGCTACTGGATCTAGGACTGCTGGAAATCTCTATACATTGTCAGATGGAGCTGAAAAGACTTGCTTGATGAGTCGGACAGAGGAAAGTTGGTTGTGGCACAAACGCCTTGGGCATCTAAACTTTGATAACATGTCAAAGATTTGCTAATCAAAGGCTGTCAGAGGTATGTCTACAGTTGAAAAACCTTCCAACCCCATTTGCGATTCGTGTCAAAAGGGAAAGCAAATGAGGGTAATGTTCAAGTCAAAGGAGCATCATTCAAAGAAACCTCTTGAGCTAGTGCACACTGATCTCTGTGGACTGATGCGAACTCAAAGCACCAATGGAGATAAGTATTTTATGTTATGCATTGATGATTATACTCGTATGTCATGGGTATTGTTTCTTAAGCATAAACATCAAGCACGTGATCGTTTTAAAGTGTTTAAAGCACAGGTTAAAAATATGCTTGGAAAACGTATCAAGATTTTAAGGTCTGATCGAGGCGGTGAATTCACATCTGAAGAGTTCACAACTATTGTGAGCACCATGGCATTCAAAGACAGTATTCAGCCCCTAGAACTCCACAGCAAAATGGAGTTGTGGAACGGAAAAATCGCACCGTTCAAGAGATGGCTCGTACAATGCTAACTGAGAGCAAGCTAGCTGACAAATACTGGAAGGAGGCAATCCATACGGCTGTATACATTCAGAATCGATGCTTGATCAGGCCACATGAAGTCAAAACTCCTTATGAGCTATGGTTTGGGAGAAAAGCAACAGTCAAGCACTTCAGAGTCTTCGGTAGCAAGTGTTACATCAAGCGTCTTGAACAAAATCCGGGCAAATTTGATGAAAGAGCTGATGAAGGTATATTTCTGGGTTATTCCTCATCTAGTAAGGCTTACAGATGTCTTAACAAAAGGACTAGAAAAATCATAGAAAGTGCCGATGTTAGAATTGATGAAAACCATGAATCAAAGAATGGAACTCATTATGACAGTCCCGTTTATGAGGACTCGAGTGAGATTGATGATGAAGTAGCTAAACCTAATGATTCTGAGAAATCAAAGGATGACTCAGAGGATGCTACACCTAGAAAGAAAAGCACTTGGGTAGAGCAACACCCTAAGGATCAAATCATTGGAGATCCTGAGGTCGGTGTTAAAACAAGACAAAGTGTAGTTAGCAATTACTCACTTGTGTCCACCATTGAACCCAAGACTGTGGCTGAAGCCAGTCTCGATGAAAGTTGGTTGAAAGCTATGCATGAGGAGTTAGAGCAAATTGAGAAGAACTCCACATGGGAACTAGTTTCTAGACCTACCGATAAGAATGTTATTGGTACTAAATGGGTCTTTTGGAATAAGCTGAATGAAGATGGTCAGGTCATACAAAACAAAGCAAGGTTGGTTTGTAAAGGCTATGCTCAAGTTGAAGGCATAGATTTTGAAGAGACCTTTGCACCGGTGGCTCGTCTGGAAGCCATTCGTATGTTTCTTGCATTGGCTGCATACAAAACCTTCAAGGTATTTTAGATGGATGTAAAGTCAGCCTTCTTGAATGGATTACTTGAAGAAGAGGTCTACATTGAGCAACCTGATGGTTTTCTCATTAGCAAAAATTCAGACCTAGTGTGCAAGTTGAAAAAGGCTCTTTATGGGCTGAAACAAGCGCCAAGGGCGTGGTATGCACGGCTGGACCTATATCTCCACAAGATCGGTTTTGGAAAAGGACTTGTTGATAGCAATCTTTATGTCAAAACAGAGTTGAGCAAACAGCTGGTTGTTATTGTTTATGTCGATGACATAATTTTTGGTGGCAACGATGAAGAAATGTGCAGGAATTTCGCTGAAGAGATGAAGAAAGAATTTGAGATGTCAATGCTTGGAGAACTTAAGTTCTTCCTTGGTTTACAAGTTCAGCAGCTGAAACATGGTATCTTCATATCACAGATGAAATACATCAAGGAAATGCTGAAGCGATTTAACATGGAAGACAGCAAGCCAGTGAGCACACCAATGACAACGAACACAAAGCTAAGCAAAGATGATAAGGGTTCGTCCGTTGATCACACCACTTATCGTTCTATGATTGGAAGCTTGCTTTATTTGACTGCTACAAGACCGGATCTTCTGCAAGCAGTATGTATGGTGGCTCGATTTCAAGCATCACCAACTGAGACGCACCTTACAGCAGTAAAAAGGATATTTCGATATCTGAAAGGTACCATGGAGCTTGGCATTTGGTATCCTAAAGGCAAATCCTTTACTCTTGTTGCATACTCTGACGCCGATTGGACTGGATGTATAGATGATCGCAAGAGTACAAGCGGTGGTGCATTCTATCTCGGTGACAGGTTGGTGGCATGGCACAGTAAGAAACAAGACTCAGTATCCCTTTCTACAGCGGAAGCGGAATATATTGCAGCGGCAACCTGTTGTACGCAAGTGTTATGGATGTGGCAAATGCTCTCTGATCTAGGAGTTCCGACAACGGATCCTACGCCGATCCTCTGTGACAACACAAGTGCAATTCACATCTCCAAGAATCCTGTTCAACATTCTAGAACGAAGCATGTAGCAATTCGCTATCACTTTCTCAAGGAAAAGGTTGCAGATGGTGAGGTAAAGTTGGAATATGTCCCAACTACTGAGCAAGTTGCTGATATCTTCACAAAACCTCTGCCAAAAGAAGTCTTCGAGTATCTCCGAAAAAAATTAGGAGTTACTCACTCTCCTAATCCTTAGGAGTTGTGCTTGAAAGAGGGAGCAAAATATTCCTTGAATATCCTATTCGCTCCTTCGTTGGTCCCTTTGGACTTGTTGTCAAAGGGGGAGAAAGACTTAAGCCAGGAGAAAGCTATGCTTAGAAGAAGTTATGCTATGATAACTTTGGGGAGATTGGTATCAAGAGTGTTAGAGATCTTGATTCTATTTTTTTTTAAGACAGGGGGAGACTATGGTTCTGAAGAAGCTTCATGAAGATCAACTAGATTAATGTGTTGAAGTTCCAATAGTGTTGCCAACAATTCCAAAGGGGGAGATTGTTGGAATTTGAGATGACTTGAGAAGTATTGTTGGAATTTGAGATGACTTGAGAAGTCCTTTGAAGAATTGAAGAATTTAGTATCTCAAACATCATTTTGAGTTGGAATTATTGTCAACACATTGTCACAAGCATGATGATAATAGGCTGGTGTTGATAGAGCTTAAAAGAAGAATAAGAGTTGAAACAGTTCAGGAATTCAGAATTCCTGAAGCAGAGTGGCCGGTCGACCGGGCACCCCATGCGGTCGACCGAGCAAAGAGAAACCTGCAGAAAAAGTTTCAGGTAGCTCCCAGTTATTTTCGTGACACAGTGTGTCTTCGGTCGACCGGGACCCCAGGATGTCGACCGAGCATGTCAGTTGTCTGTTTCCAGATAGTGTATGATGTCGACCGAGCAAGCCAGGATGTCGACCGAGCACGGGAACCAGAGTTGCGCAGAAACAGAAGTCTTGCACGAAAATTCAGCATTCTTATCTATTTTGTTTGGGACTCTTTCTAAACGAATTGTAGCCTATTTTGAACACTCTTAAGGGTTAACATAACCTATATAAAGGCATGTTTGGTTCGTTTTTAAGGAGACACCAGAGAGAGAAGAAGAGAAGAGAAAAGAGAGAGAGTTTTGGAGAGAAGAGAGTGCTGTTGCTGTGTGCTGTTGTGCTGCATGTTTCTACAGCAAGTGTGGACGAGAATGTGCTCTTGAAGATGGTGTTTCGTCCATAAGATAAGTGTCTCTCTGTTTATGTTTAATTTTCAATTTGTAAGGGATTGAGAGAGAGAGATTGTAGAGGGGAAGGGCTATAGAAAAAGGTTTCTATTCTTATTCTGTAGAACATCAAGTTGGTGCTTGGTGTCTGGGGTTTGGTGATCCTATCTGTTGGTGCAGATAAATTGTAAAGGGAGTCGGTGCTTCCTAGATAGTTGGTGCTATCTGAAACTCAAGGGAGTAGGTGCTTCCTAGATAGTTGGTGCTATCTGAAACTAAGGGTTGGTGCTCTTTGTCGTTGATGCGACTAAATAGATTCAGATCTGTCCCGGATTGGTGTTCGGACAGTCTTTGAACCGTGGACGTAGCCTTTCGGTGAACCACGTTAAATCTGGTGTCCTTGTGTGATTTGATTTGCTTTTGTTGTTAAATCGGACCTATTTTTAAAGAATCACTGATTCACCCCCCCCCCTCTCAGTGATCACGATATCTAACAATTGATTCGCTTGGCTTGGCTATAACCTCAAGTTTTTAGAGGACAAAGACCAAAAGGAGGTCCTATGTCCAATAAAAAGCTAAGTAGATGGGCTGAAAAGCCATGTCTAAGCCATTGGAGGCAGAAGGAGAAGGCAAGAACCTTGGGGGGGGGGTACCCCCCAAGGGACTTTTGTCACCTTGTAGCGGTGGTCAGTGTAGAACTTCCGCAGAGTTTTCTCTCTTTCTTTCTCTGGATTTCTGTGCTTTTTTTCTGATCTGGGATCTGTCTTCTTTTTCCGATCTGGATTCCTTTGGAGTGCTCTCCTATTTATAGGCTCTTGGTAGCCATTTAGGAGAGTTTATGGGCTTTTATTGTCATTAAGCCGCATAATAGGAGGAGTTACAAGATTTAATTCCTTTACTTTGTAACTCCTTTTTCTTGGCTTCTGATTGACCGGAGGAGATTGAGGGCTTTTAATCGCCTTTAATCGCCATGATGGGAGGAGTTTCATGGGTTAAATGCCATGAATCTCTTGACTTGTAACTCCCGAATGCTTGCTTCTGATTGGGCCGTCCAAAGAAATGGATTAATGACTATAATAAAGCTAGTCAATTAATCACAATAAGTGGTCGCCGAGCAGTTGAAGAGTCGCGGGCCGTGCCGCGTCTTTTGGGATTCTTCTGGTGATGATCAATGATGGATCTTCATGTAGATCGGCATCAGATGACTATGTAATTTCAGGTATTGGTTGCCAATAGCGGATCGGTGCCATCCGTCCTGTCGATTTCTCGATCGGTCGGGTAGAAGGCACACTTTTTTTTGGTTGACCGGTTGGCGATCAATGTTGATTTTGATACTCTTGATGATTGACCCATGATTTTGAGGATGTCAGAGGATTTGGTGTCTCAAAAGTATGAATTTTGAAAAATACCAGAGGCCGGACGCTTCGAATCGCGAAAAAATGGAGAAAAAATGGGGTTTCCGAGGCCCTCCCGGCGATCCCGGGCTCCAGGTTCGCCGGCAACCCTGGCCCAGGATCGCAGGGGCCTGCGACCCTGGGGGGGTTTTCCCCCCTTTTGTCCCGTTTTGTGTCCGTTTTTACTGTTTTTTTATTCTTTTATCATCTGTATTTTTCCTTGACATTTTTGATCATCTATTGGCCTGATTTCCCTATAGAAAACCTGATGAGAATCCTTGTATTTTATTTTGCAAAGTTTCCAATTTTCTGAGAAAGCCGAAGACTATGTCGCGCAGAGCTGCCGATTTTTCGTCAGAAGCTGAAACTGGGACAAACGATGTCGGAATGACCTGAAATTTGGGGTGAAGCCTGCTGAGCAATAAATAAGACCAACCATAGGCTTTTGTTTGAGTTTTGAAGCCGTTTGGGGTCCTATCACTAGTAGACTTGCTTTTGTCACGATGAAGATGTCGCGGCTTGATGTGCAGTCAACCGATGTCCGATTGACTTGAAATTTTACAGGAAACCTATTGGAGTCATTTTAAGATGATCCATAGGCTCTGTTTTGGAAACCATGGTCAGAGGGAGCTTCGCCACCGAGGGGCCTGATTTGGCTTCCGAGCATCAAAGTCTGGTCAAATGTTGTCGAAATGACCTGAATTTTGACGTGTAGCCCTTTGTAAGCATTTTGAAGCCGTCCATGTGCTCTATCTGATGAGTGATGGCTTCGGTGGTTCTTGCCGCCGAGAGGCTTGATTTAGCTGTTCGAGGGTTGATGTAGGGTCAAACGTTGTCGGTTTGACTCGGAACTTGACGTGGAGCCTTTTGGATGTATTTTGAGACCATCCATCGGCTCTGATCGAATATTTGGTGTCTCCGATGCTTTCGCCGCCGGGAGCTCCTTTTTAGCTGCCGGAGAAGTGAAGTTAGGCCAAATGAATTTAAAATGGCCCGAAACTTCTTGTGTACTCCTCTTTTGGCTTTCTTGAACGATCTTGAAGTTTTTGTTTGATTCTGACAAGATTTGATTTTTTGGAAATAGCATTGCCTATTTATGGCAGGTTGCGACTTCATGTAGCTTTTTGGATCTTGAAGAGGCAAAGCGACATTTTTGGTGTCAACAAATGACCCCTCGAGGTGCAGCGACGAGTCGCTTAACTTTTGTAGTCGATTTGCCTCGAAGAGATTTGTGAAGGAGAGCCTGTGACTTGACCAAGAGTCTTTGAGCGGTCTTTTTTTTTTTTGGTATTTGTAGCCTTTTGAGCTTCTAGGGGAATTTTATGGTAGTGAAAGGGATCACATACCATCTCGAGGTAAAGTTTTGAAGATGACATTAGGGATATGGATTTGGGTTTTGACCTTGTGACCTAACAGGCTGTATGTGGCAGGTTAGGGGGTCGGGTTTGGTTTTGACCGTGTGACCCAACAAACTATATGTGGAATGGTGGGGGATCAATTTTGGTTTTGATCTTGTGACCTAACAGGCTATATGTGGCAAGTTAGGGGACCAGGATTTTGTTTTTGGTTTTGGTCTTGTGACCTAACAAGCTGTATGTGAAATGTTAGGGGACCAGGATTTGGTTTGGTTTTTTGCGGAATGTCAATTTCAAGATTTTGGCTCAATTTGGTAGATGAGGCTGGATGGTTTGATTTTTGGAAGCTCATGGGGCTTGAAATTCTCTTTTGTATGGTCGAATCAACTCAAAAGAGGCATGGAACCATTTTTGTAAGCTCTTGGTAAGAGGGATTTCTCTTTGACTAAAAGCCCAATTTTTTTTTATTTTTATTTTTAGTGCCTAGGTGGTCAAACCTGGCTCATATGGGCTAACCCATGGGTCCTTAAGCTTTTTGGAATGGCTTAGATCTCATATGGTATCATTTTTGTAAAGAATATCTAAAAAAATATCTCCTTTGGATAGAGAATATCTAAGAATATCTTTACTTGGAGAGAATCTCTCATGTTCCCTTTATTTTGGGAGAGAATATCTCAAGATATCTTCCTTTGGGAAAGAATCTTTCATTAATCCTATCTTTTGGGAGAAAATCTCTCATTGATTTCTTTTTGGGAGAGAATCCCTCAAGATATCTTTCTTTTGGGAAAGAATCTTTCTAATTTCTTTCTTTTGGTAAGGTTACTAATTAGTAACACTTACCTCTTTCTTCTTTCCTTCTTTGGTTTGCGCTCTTCTATAAAAGCAAGGAGGAGGTTGGATCTCTTGCTCTTATTTCTTTCTTTTGCAACAATCCCAAGAGGGCTTCAAGACCAAGAGTCCTTCTTCTTCAAGATCTTCAAGACTTTTCTTCTTCTTCTCCATCAATGGCTTTAAGTAAGTTCCCTTTTTCAAGAAAACCCCATTGTAGGAAAAAAAAGTTCTTTCTTTCTTTTTTGTTTCTTTCTTTTCTTTTCTTTTTTTTTCACGTGTTTGCTCTTTTTTTTTACACATTTTTTTTCATGCTTTCTTCTTCTTCTTTTTTTGCATGTTTTTTTTTTTTTCTTTTATGGGCCGTACGGACAGATCCGTACGGATCTGGCCGTACGGCCACGTGGCCTGTGGGCCAGCCCTCTTTTTCTCTCTTTTTTTTTTTGTTTTCTTTCTCTCTTTTTTTTTTCGAGAAAGTTTCTTTTCTTTTTTTTTTGTTCTTTTTCTTTCTCCTTTCTCATTCTTTTTTTTTAGAAAGTTTTGTTTCTTCTTTTTTTTTTTGCTCATCATGATAATGCATTTTTTTTTTAAACCAAGATGTTCATGCATGTATATTTTTTTGTAAATTGAATTGTAGCATGATGTGATAGCATACCAGAAAGTTTTCGCAAATTTGGGAATTTGGAGCTCGCAGCGATGTTGAGCCGTTCCTGATTTTGCGGAGACTTTGAGGTTTCGAAAGTTTGGAGTTTCGGAGCTCGAAGCAATGTTGAGCCCATCTTCAAGCTTTCTATTTCTTTCGGGATAGTTCCTTTTCTTCGGAATTGCCCCGGCATCATGTCAAAATTTCGCCAGGTTTTTTTTTTTAGCGAAATTCTTTCATTTTGATGTTTGATCTTTTTCTTTTCCATCCTTTGCAGGTGGTTCTTCCAGAATGAACAAGGGTAAAGAGCCTGCTACAAGGGTACCTCGTCGATCTGCTAGATCTTCTAATCCGGCCGTTCAGCAGACCTTTGAGAAGGTCCAGTATGTTGAGAGAAATCTGGAAGAGTGCGACTCCCTCAACAGAGATGAGATGAGGCAGCGACTGATCGCTCTCAAGGGAGAGGAATTCTATAAGATCATGGTAAGCAGTCGTCCATGGATGATGGAAGATCAGAGTGTTTTACCTAAGCCTACCTTCTTTTTTGGTGATGCCGTCCCTGATGACATGACATACCAGAGGAGATGTTTTCAGTTTTCCTTCATAGCAGATGGTGAGAAGAAGACCGTTGTTACCCGGTCGACGTTTGATCGCACCGTCTCGATTATGAGCCGTGCCCCCACGTGCTCTAAGAGGGAAGATCCTCCAAGCTTGGTGAGAAGGACAAATGTAATCAAGACCGAGGTTTTTGTTGGCGGTTCTCCTAGATATACGGAGAGGTCGCCTACTGACATGGACCTGTTGATGCCATCCAGCGGCTACCAGGGCTCTGATTATCCGTCGGTCGATTTGAGACCAATGGGCCTTGGTATTTTCAGCGGTGATGGCAGCAATTGGAAAAAGCCTTTTCAACTTCATGGCCGTTTCAATGCTGACTCCGAGTGGAAGTCTTGGACTGATCGCGTCCTGCTGATTGGTGGTGCCGTTTTGAAGGAAGCCGGGATTTTTGATGCGGTCCGCGCCTTTAGGGAGACCGTGATCTTTTCTGACGAGGCCTTCATGGCTATGCTGGAGTCATTCCTCCCACAAACCAATACCTTCGTTGTGACGAATGGTGAGATTGGTTTTTCTTTGAAGGAGATGAGCGCCATTACTGGATTGCCCATCCTTGGCAAACTCTATGAGGAGTTTATGCCGATTGACAGCGTCCTTGAGGAGCAGTCTGAGGAGTTCAAGCTTCTGTACTTTCAGCTCGTATCCTTCTATGATTTTTTGAAGGAGAAGGAGGGTTTGAAAGTTAGATCCAGCAGTTGGAAGAGTTCTAGCTCTTCGTTCCGCAACTTTTTTTATAGCAAGGAGCCTTCTGATAGTGTGACCCAGGAAGCCAGGGCTCAGGATCCAAGTTCGAAGAAGATCTTGGCTATGCAAGAAGAGTTGAGAGATTTCTATGCGAGTACAAACGCCATATGTCATGACATTGCACTGAGGAGAGATCTCGCTGTTTACCTCACTTATTGGCTTGGTGAGGTTATTTTTGCTCGAGGAGATGGAACGCACATAAGGCCGCATTGTATTTTTCTAGCTTGTCAGATGGCGTTTGGAGAGCAGATTGCTTTGGTGCCAGCTCTTTACTCCTACCTGTGTACCGAACTGCAGCCTGCTTCTTTTTTGTTTCGGCTTGGGCTCCCTATGAATAGGGTATTTTCAGCCCACATCTTTTATTCGTGGTACGTGTGCCACTGTCCTGGCTTCCACCGGCTGGGTGCTGCACAGGATGATGATCCTCTGATGATTCGGCTGGCTAAGGGCAAAGCCGTGTCCGAATCACTTTTGTTTGCCCGCATGAGGATCCGATGGTTCAGGGACGTCGAGATGGGGCAGTCTTCAGTGAAGCTTTCTCCGGAGTTGCGGAAGAAGGCTTTTGATTTTGGTGCCTCCCAATACTCTACCAGGGCGGGGTCGGGAAGGCATTACTCCTTGACGAATGCAGAGAAGGAGTGGCTTTTCAGCATACGTGTCGGCACGATGGTGTACCGCATACATCTTTTCGTCGACATCCAGCCGTATGTACCCTCTCGCTTTGCTTTGCAGTTGGGTTTTTCTCAAGGCGTTGTTGGAGCGCCTTCAAGCATGGTGAAGCGCTTTGGAGGTTTACAGGATGGGAGAAACGCATGGGCTTTCTATAGTGCTGAAGACACTACAGCCATGATCTCTTATCCTGTGTTGTTGACTTCCTGGATTGCCGGCTTTGCGAAGTGGGAAACATGACTCTGACAGCGAGGCAGGTTCCTCTAAGAAGCGAGCTCACGGGAGTAAGAGGAGGAGGAGTCATCATCGCAGCAAGGGGCAGCATGAGGAATCTCTTAACTTGGAAGTACCTCTTACTATCAATGAGGAGGCGCCAGGGAATGCTGATGAGCCTCCAGAGAAGAGAAGCCGAGAAGAAGAGACCGTCAGTGAAGGTATGATTCTTCCTTTTTCTCTTTCCATTTCTTTTCATGGGATTTTTCCATGTCTTGATTTGTTTTCTCTCCCTACTGCTCCTTTTTTTTTAACAGAGGAAGATTTGGCGATGCCTGAGGTTCCAACCGATGAGGTGGTGACAGATCTTGTCGGGGCACCTGAAGAAGAACCGATGGACTCTGGAGTGAATCCAGAATCTCCAACTGGTATAACTTCTTTTGCTTTCTCTTTTTTTTTGTGTCTGTGACTTGGTTTGCTAACTTTTTTCTTGTCAGCTGACTTGCCAAAGGATTCCGATGACTTTGAACCATCGATGGACACAAATGTTGATGATGCTTCCGATGAGTTCATGGAGGAAGAGAGTGTTCCGCCAGTCGTCGAAGAAGGTATTTTGTAGTAATAATCCTGATAATGATTTTCAAACAGGATAATATTCATACCTTTTTGTGTTTCTTTTGCAGGTTTTGAGGTGACAGCAGAGAGTCCGTTGCTTCCTTCAGAACCAGAGCAAGGGATGCCAGAGGTCGATCCAGAGGTAGAGGCTCCTGGGACCAGTTCTGACATTGTTGAGGAGATACCTCGTGCGGAGATTCCTTCCCGAGCAGCTCCAACTAGAAAGAGTTCTTTTGTTACTCTACCAACGGGTGATGACATGAGCAGCCGACCAACGGAGTTGGGTGAATCTTCAACTGGGCCATCTCTTCTTTTTGCGAAGAAGGTGGTGGTGCGGGTTCTGAGCTCTTGGATTGAGACTCTCCTTTCTGGGCACTTGGATGCCGAATTTGGCATGATCCAGCATGTGCAGGAGATTCTCATTGTTGCCGAAGAGGCTGGTCTGGATGTCACAGGTGCCAGGGCGATCATTGATAGGATCATTGAGCTGGGTAACAATTGGTTTGAGGCCATGGGTTTGGCTGATGACCAGTTCTTCAAGGAGATGTTCCTGGACCCTGCTGTTAAGGCTAAGTCTGACCTGAATGAGGCTACACAATGTAGGAAGCAGATAGTCTAAGAGAAGAACTTAGAAGAGCTAACCATCATTGGGCTGACACATGACCTTAACATCCTTGATAGTGAGGTCGATAAGGCCAGGAAACGTCTTGAGCATCTGCAGACACAAGTCGCTGCCAAGTCGGCTGCAATTACAGAGGCTCGCGACAGGGAGAGTACTCTGATTCGCCGGGTTGCAGATGCCGATCGAGTTCTTAAAAGGAAGTCTCAAGAGAGCAAACGATGGCAAACTACTCGGGATAAGCTTCCCGATGTGAAAGAAGGATTGCAGCATTCTCCAGCATCTCATGGCAGGTTCCTGAAGAAGCGTGCCCTGGAATCCCTGACGGCTAAGGCCAAAAGTTTGCTTGAGGAGCTGAACTCTTGGCTGGAGACCATTTTTGGTTGAGCTCCTGTTTTTTTTTTTTAACAGAAACTATCCTTCTTTTTTTTTGGTACCACATGTGTTTTTTTGGTACTCTTTTTTTTGTAGTGCTTGTGAACACTTTCTTTTTTTGGTACCATATGTATTTTTTGCTACTTTTTTTTTGTTTTCCCTACGCTCACTTAAATCTTTTTATGATGAAAGTAATTGCTAAATGGGATGCCTTTTTTTCTTTTTTGTTTTCCCTACGCTCACTTAAATCTTTTTGTGATAAAAGGAATTGCTAAATGGGATTTGATCAAAAGCTTGTCTTTTTTGTGAAAATCTTTTGTCAAATGATTCTTTTGGCATGAAAGCCAGATCTTTGTTTGTGGCATGGAAGCCGATTTTGTGGCATTGATAGCCGGTTTTGGTGGCATCTATAGCCGGGTTTTTTTTTTTTTTGAAAACCAATTTTTTGTTTTATGCATTGATAGTCGGTTTTGTTTTGTGGCATTGATAGCCAGTTTTGTGGCATTTATAGCTTGTTTTGGTGGCATCTATAACCGTTTTGTGGCATTCATAGTCGGTTTGGTTTTCAAAAATGCAAGTATCGACTAAAAGTCGCCTCCCTGCTGAATGTTCTTGCAAGTATCGATGGAATGTCGCATCCTTGCTCATTCGATTGCGAGTATCGATGGAATGTCGCATCCTCACGGATTTGGGTGCAAGTATCGATGGAATGTCGCATCCTTGCTTTTCAAAAGTTTTGGTTTTGCAGGTACTGACTTGCTGTCCTTTCCCCATGATTTTTGAAATTTGTGGTTTTCTCGAACCTTTGGGTTATGGATATCAACTGAAATGTGCGTCTCCATGGTTTTTTGGTTTTTTCGAACCTTTGAAATTTAGGTTGTGGATATCAACCGAAATGTTGCATCCCCACGGTTTTGGATTTTGCAAGTATCGACGAAATGTCGCTTCCCTGCGATTTTGGAAGTGTCGAACGTGGTTCGCATGCTTCCAATTTGTGCGAGTATCGACTAAGCATCGCTTCTCGCGGCTTTTTGAAAAACCATTTTTTTTCTTTAAAGACACGAGGGTCATAAGTTTTGACCTAAAACCTTTAGGCGGTAAAAGGTATGGTGGACTAGGGTGGAAATCCCTGAATCCGAATTTTATTTCAAACCATGAATTTTGGGTTCAAGGGTTGAAAATTTTGGTCAAGTTAGGGAAAGGATCCTAAACTTGGAATTTTTTTTGAACAATGAAACGGTGAAAGTAAGCATTGTTTGAATTTCTAGAAATTTCAACATTTGATATGGAAATTCTAAAAAGGGTGGGTTTAGCGAGCGTGTACCTGGAAACCGGTTTTGGTCGTACAGGCATTGCTCTTACCCAGTTGGGTAAGTCTTCAAGGGTAGTACCGCTTTAAGAATTTGCCGTTGATGGGCATTGTTTGTGCATGGTTCCAGTAGCGATAAAGCGTGTGGAATCATGTATTTGTCGGGGCTAACAAAGAGAATGCCAACTCCTGAGATCAGCTATCTTTTTTCATTTGTCCTGGTTGCACCATCAAAGTACATGTCCCAGGAAGCATTTTGTGAGAAAGTCTCCACATTGTAGACTGGTTCGTCTGGGAGATCATCTCTGAGTGGAGAATCTTTAGGCAATGGATGCGTTGCGAGGAAGTCCGCTAGAGCTTGCCCTTTGATTGCCTTTTGTGGTACATACCTAATATCAAATTGTGACAGAAGGATGGACCATTTTGCTAGTCGAGCATTGAGAAAACCTACCTTTGTGACAAGGACCTTCAAGAGGTTGACCCTCGAGACTAGGTAGACTGTGTTGGAAAGCAAGTAGTGACGCAGCTTTTCTATGGTGAATATCACTGCAAGACATTCTTTTTCGACTGGAGAGTAGCGATGCTCTGCACCTACTAGCATGCGGCTGAGGTAATATAGAGCAGCTTCTTTTCTTTGATCATTTTCTTGTGCAAGCAGAGCTCCCAAAGAGTGATCAAGGGCTCTTGTGTACAAGATGAATGGTTTTCCAGTGGTAGGAGCAGCTAACACTGGAGGTTTTGTCAGGTACGACTTGATATCTTGGAAAGCAGCTTCACAGTCAGCATCCCAGACAAAGTTTACACCTTTTTTCATCAACCGGGAGAATGGATGGAATTTCCCTGAAATATTGGAGATGAACCGTCTAATGTAGGCCAATCTCCCTTGAAGCCCTTTAAGTTCTCTCAAGGTTCTTGGAGAGGGCATTTCTAGAATGACTTTGACTTTTATGGGGTCAAGCTCTATTCCAGCTTTCCGAACTAAGAATCCGAGGAACTTACCCGACGAGACGCCGGAGAAGCATTTCAGAGGATTCATTCGCAGTTTGTGTTTGCGAAACCGGAGGAAGACTTCTCGAAGGTCTTCGAGATGATCTTCTTTTCTTTTGCTTTTGACGGTGAGGTCATCAACGTAACATTCAACCGTCTTGTGCTACATATCTTGGAATATCTTCATCATAGCCCTCTGATATGTTGCACCAGCATTTTTCAGACCAAATGGCATGACAGTGTAGCAATACACGCCAAATGGGGTCCGAAAAGATGTATGTTTTTCATCTTCAAGATGCATCTTTATCTGATTGTAGCCAGAGAAACCATCCATGAATGTCATTCACTCGAATCCACAGGTATTATCAATCATTACCTCTAGTATGGGGAGTAGAAATTCATCTTTTGGGCATGCACCATTTAGGTCTCTATAGTCAATACAGACCCTGATCTGCCCGTTTTTCTTTGTCACGGGGATAATGTTGGCCAACCATTCAGGATGTTGTTCCTCACGGATGAAGTCGACGCTTTTGAGTTTTTGAACTTCTAGTTCAATTTTATCCATCACATCTGGACGGAATCTTCTTTAGCCTTGCTTGACAGGCTTTATGTCTTCTTGAAGATTGAGTTTGTGGACCGCAATTTTGGGGTCTAAGCCATGCATTTCAGCGTAAGACCATGCAAAGCAGTCAACGAACTCACGAAGAAAGGCGATATACTCGGGTAACTCATCATCCTTTATATTCTTGCTTATGAATACAGGACGTGGGTTATCTGGTGTTCCCAAGTCTATCTTTTGAACAGGATCTTCTGTTGGAAGGTTCGAAGGTGGTTCCTCGACAATATTTTCAGAGGCTTCCAGCTCAACGAAACCTTCTGTGGTTTAAAGGGCATTTCCAGACCAAGGTTTTGTTCATTTCCATGGGTCTTCTTGAACGGCAATTTTCCCAAGGCTTGCTATGAGTTGATCCCAATCGCCTGTTGAAACCGGGTCGAAGTAGGCTACTTCTTTTGGAGATGAGGGTTCTTCTGGGTCAGAAGACCACACGTCTGTGCCATCGGACAACTCCTCTTCATTTTCAGAGAAATCGTGCCAATTGGATGAGCTTCCTGGATCTTTGTCAGGTGACTCATCGAAGAGATATCCAGGGAGATCGATGTCTTCATGGACTTGAGATGTTGAGGCTTGGTCAGCAAATTGACTTTTAAGCCTTTGTGTCAACTGTCTTAGGGGAGTGTCGGGATCATACCCTAACCCGTGTGAAGACTTTTCTACATAGCCGTAGAGTCTCCAATCTTCCAGCTGGCTTTTGGTCAAGACGGGCCCCAATGGCGTGAGAATACCGCGTCCTTCTCCCAAACCGACTGGGTTTTGAGCGTCATAGCCCATTTTCTTCATAATAGCTTGTGCCACAGAACTATATAAGGATAGTTGAAGCATACCTTCATTTTGGAAAGGTTCAAGCATGGAGTTTGATGAAGAAGCATCCGATCTATGGAAGAAGATCGGTTTTTCCTTTGCTGAAGTTGCTGGAACAACGAAGGAAGCTGACGTAGGATCTTCTATGTCAGAAGTTATCTCTATTGGAGTAAGAGCAAGCTGAACTTGCTGAGTGTCAGCTTGGCTTGACGATGTGTCATCTTCTAGCTCTGAATCCGAATCCGTGTCTTGCATGATAGACACGAAAGAGACAACAAATTTGGCCCCAGGCTTTTGCTTTGCCTTCTTCACTTTAGTTGTGATGACCAAAGGCTTTGAAGGTTTGAGGGAGATGATTGTTAGTTTTATGGACTCAATCCAGTAGATGATATAATAAATTGATTAATTTCATTATTTATCAGTATATTCATGCTTTCCTTTCATGAGATGAATGGTGATTTATTATATACTTGCACATAACCAATACGAATGACATGATGGTTCATGAGATGAACCGGGGTCCACAAGTATATTAGATGTAACACATGTGTATGGATGAGATCCACATACGGGAGACATGTGTGACAAATCTTATACTTAAATATCTTCACAACCAGTGATGAGACTGGACATCTCATACTGACAAGGTTTGCAGCACTTTGATCACTATGAGATAGTGTGATTTGTCTTGATCATCAAAATGGAAGATTCTGGATCATAGTGTTGGTACATTGGATGTATTGAAGGACCATGAGAAGCACCTTATAAACACTGTCTTTATTTTAAGGTCTACTCTCATAATTCCCTAGCAATAGGCTCTTAATCCTGAGACATTAATGAACTCAAGTTTCTATCTATTCATTTGCTTTGAGTCACCAATGAGTGAGGCCAACTGTAGGTCAACACCTCGGTGATTTGGGTACGTGGTAGTAGAGCTGTGGGAACATTCAATGGTCAAGATGGAATCTATCTCTAATATCCCCTTGTGCCAATTAATGGATTTATCATTGGTAAGTGCGCACCCATTCCGATTAAGAGTTAATTGGAAAGGTACCTATGATCATTATAATTAATTGGGGCTCAAGGATAATAAGATATGGATCTAGTTTGGAAGACAGGTCCAATTGATCCATGGATATTGATAGAGGGGTCTACTTGTGATAATGTGGAAGTTTAGGGTCTTCTATGTAATATTCCTAAGACTGGAGTTCAATTGCATTTATACAGTGGAGTTATTTGCAATTAACTGTGGGCCCGGATTACACATGAGATGTGGGGTCGCGAGTCCCAGTTGGAGCCAGCTTTCTAAGGAATCCCTAGTGGTCCCCACGCTAGCCCAATTATTAGAAAGTATCTAATTCTAGTTGAACTCTAAAAGGAAAGTTACTATTTCTATTTGAAGTGAGACTTCTAATAGTGGTAATCGTAGACTTACTAATTTTAGTAGAAGTGAGACTTCTATTTTAATTAGAAAGGAATTGGAAAGTTACTAATCATATTTGAAGTGAGACTTCTAAATGTGATATGGTAAGTTACTAATTAATGGAAGTGAGACTTCTATTGTAATTAGTAAAGAATAGACAACTTGCAAAAGCTATAAATAGAGGAGAGGAGGCCTTGCACGTCCAAGCACTGTCCTTGCATTGGGATTCACGCCCAAGGCCCCCTAGTGCAAGTGTTGCACAAGTTATTCCTCTCTTCCCTCTTCTAGTTCTCTTTCTAGTTCCTCCCTAGAGTTCCTAGTAGTTTTCTCTTGGAGATCCCACCATCTTCTTGAGAAAAAGGAGAATCTAATACGGGTCATAGCATGGAAGATCAAGAGGTCTTAGAGATCCCTATTTGATTAGTGAAAGTGTTTCATCATCAAAGAAAGACGCAACTCCTCCATTAGAGCACAACCGAGCTCCAAAGGTATAATCTACTTCCTTGCATGTTGTAGATTTATTTGTAGCTTATATGTTGCTGGTTCTATCTTCTAGATAGATTGTATTTACTGATCATGATGGCTGAGATTGAGGACATAGATCTTGGATTGGGTTTTATAGCCTTCTGGATAGTTGATCCCTGCGTCAAGTGGGTCAAAAGTTTTTGAAACCTATCCTAGAGGCCCACCCTATTTCCAACAGATGAAGGGAGTTTGAATGCTCTCTTCGGATTTACCGGATGGTTTGTTTTCTTTCGGTGATTGTTAAGGAGCCTTGCCTCTATCTTTCTTGAGATTTTCGGCAAAGGGTGCTGTGTGCTTCTCCTCTTCTTCTTTTTCACCTTCATACATCTGTGAGTCTGCAAAGTGGACTTCTTTACTTTGAAGGGTTTTTTGTCCGCAAAGAGTTGATGTATCATGCCGTCGTCGCCAACAAACTTGATGAATTGATGTAGAGTTGAAGGGACAACACCATTCTCGTGGATCCAGGGGCGTCCGAGAAGGATGTTGTAGCATGAAGGGGTTTTTATTGCGTACACAGTGACCTCAGAAATAACATCACCGATCTGCAACTTGAACCAGATTTTGCCGATAGGCCTTTGAGTACTCCCATCATATCCAAAGATAGATACAGATGTGTGGCTCAGTTTGCTGGGTGGGATGCCCAACTCTTCAAGAGCTGATGTGGAGATGAGGTTGAGTGCAGAACCTGGGTCGATCTGAACTCTATGCATAGGCATTTCCTTAATGTAACCTGTGAAGTACAGGGGTCGGTTGTGCCTTGTTTCGCCAAGTAGGAGGTCGTCCTTTGTGAAGGCGATGGTTGCACTGGCTACTTTTTTAACCGAGAGGCATTCAATGCATGATCCCTCAGTTTTCTTCTTTCTCCCTTTGAGGAAGCTTCTGAGTTTTTGACCCAGTAATCCATTTCAATTTGGAGGACTTGGGGGGCATGTTTGTCGACATCCTCATTCAGCTTTTGTAATTCTGAAATGAGATTATCACGACTGTGCGGAGACATTCGCAACAAATCTAGGATGTGCAGACGTGCAGGTATGTGGTTGAAGTGTTCAATCAAGTCATACTTGAAAGCCTCCTTAGGGCCTGCATGTTCATCATTGTTGCCACTAGGGGCGGTTACAACATCTTTTCCCGAAGGATTTACATATGTAAAGGAAGGTTGGTTGTAATTTTTGTGGTAGTCCCGGCCAGAGCGGGTGCCTCTACCAACTTCGAAAGCTTCTTGAGAAGGGTCTTCGTTAGGAAGATTGTCTTCAGGATCAAGAGGCTGTCGTTTTTCATTTGCTGAGGATGTATCAGCAGCAAAGTTACCATCCTCAGTGATTGTGTTGCACGGAGCATTTTCCGGGAACAAGTCCTGAACAGCATCCAGCAACCTTTATTCTTCATTGACCAATTCATCGTCCCATGCATCAATAGCTGGGAATTCTTCAGTCAGGAAAGGTGTGAACTTTGAAGTCACGGTCTCAGGAGAAGAAACCTCAGAGGGTGTCATCTCAGTGAAAGTCACGTGAGATGAGGTGGCTCCAGAAGATACATTGCTAGGCATTGCCGGAGTATAAGTGCTCTCATCAGACGATGCTTCGGAAGAGCTATAATCCTGAATTATCACATTACAGGAAGCTTTGACAGGAGACGTTGCCTGATCGGAGTCAGGCTCATCCTCGGATGTAAGAGGATTGTCTATCCAGCAATTTTCTCCATTTTCAGGAGTTAACCTGATGGTCTTTAGGAACTTCAGGCTCTGGATTGCGAGGAGGCTCGTTGATGCGGTCTTGCTCTTATTCTAGAGCGAGACACTGCAAGATCCTTGCATATTCTTCAAATCTTCTTCTTCATCAACTCTTTGTGGCTCAACATGGTTGATTTCCACTGGAGCAATGAGAGGTGCTGGGTCAGCAGCATTTTCTTGTACAGCCTCTTGGTCTTCTTCATCATCAGACCAGGATCCTTGTGGCTGTAGGGGGTTATACCAGATTACTGGCATAAGATGATTCTCAGGAACCCATTCTTCATCGGAGAGATATTCTCCTGTTTCAAGGGACTCCTCCCACTCGTCTGTATAGTTGGATTCGAATCCATCATCGGTGTCGCTGGACTCGTATCCATCAATGGAGAATCCAACTACCGAATTGCAAGAGTATGATGCCTCCTGCGTGGCTTCTTTGAATTGAGGTGTCATGAAATCACTAAGAGTGAATTTTCTTACCCCCTTTGAAGTCTCTTGAAGGGATGTTTTTGTTGCCTCCAGTGAAGCGGTAGAGGAAGCCTCTGCCTTTTCTTTGACTTCTTATTTTGGCTGGGTCTTCTCTTGCCTTTTGAGCTTGAGGAGATGTTTCCTAGCCTGCCTTCGCTGTTGAGCTATAGGCTTTGTTTTCACAACCTCCCAATTTCATCTTCCAGGAGATCGGGATGTACCCATATGGGTTGTCCGTCTGGTGTCGGGTAAGGAACCAGTTCCTCGGATGCTTGGATTGAGTTTATCACCTTGAAGGAAGTAGTGATCTTCTTCTTCAGTGATTTTGATGTTTGCCCACATGTCACCATGTTGACGGAGGCAGACCCATAGTTTTTGTCTAAGGTGATGACTCCGTTCTTCCACATCTCGTTTATTTTCTCCCTCACAATGAAGCATTGATTGAGAGGATGCGAGATCATCTGGTGGTATGGACAGTACCGAGGATCGTTGGTTTTGCCAACATCACCCGGTCTTTTTGATTCAGGCAAGGTGAGCTTGCCGTTTGCCACAAGAGCCCCGAAGATTTCATCAACATCTTCATCAAACGGGTATTTCTTCTCTACTCGTTCTTTGAAGGCATCAGAGAGTTCAGGTCTCTTACCAGCAGCTTTGTTTTCAGCTTTCTTTGGTGGCTGAGGAGGTGACTTGGTCTGCACATTGAGGAGCTCTTTCTTCATTGGTTTAGAGGTTGCAATGGCAGTTGGCTCTTTTCTTGATGATTTCTGACTGTTGAGGTCTTTCATCACCATTTCAGCTTCCATGGAAGCTTTTAGGAGTTCTCCCAGGTTTTTTCACTTGTTGCCGATGATCATGGAGCGGATTCTAGCTCTCATGTTGTTTCGGCAGATGTCGACTAGCGACGCTTGTGGCAATACATCAGAGCATTTGTATGCCATTGCTTTCCACTAATGAATGAAGTCATATGTTGACCCATTCTTCCCCTGTTTTAGGCTGCACAGATTGATGGACCGGCGCATTCTGCTCGCTCGGTTCTACCGAGGTCGGCGGATGTGGGAGTCCGTTTGGGTCCGACCCTTTCGTAACCAGAGGGGGGCAGAAGCGGGCATCAACATTTCTTTTGTGTGGGTGTGCCAGATTTTCTATTTTACTTGGAATTGCAAGTGGTGATCCGGAGATCAACCTTCACAAGTAAAAAGGAAATCAACTTCTTTCAAGTTTTCCATTGCACATATATTTAAAAAAAGAGACATTTTCTTGATTTGCCGTAAAAGGCGATTTTTTTGGCATTTATAGCCGATTTTGGCATTTATAGCCGATTTACAATCTTTATCAATAATGAAAGACAAGAATTGTGATTTTTGTCTCTTTTGAAAAAATACAAACTACAATGAAAAGAAAAAAAAAGGAGGATCTAACTTCTCAGGAGATTGTGGGGGACCGTTCAAATTGACGGTCGCAAGCCATATGCGGACTTCGCCATCATCCATGCAGATGAGAACAGAGGATGCTATTGATTCGCTTGGCTTGGCTATAACCTCAGGTTTTTAGAGGACAAAGACCACAAGGAGGTCCTATGTCCAATAAAAAACTAAGTAGACGGGCTGAAAAGCCACGTCTAAGCCATTGGAGGCAGAAGGAGAAGGCAAGGACTTTGTGGGGGGGGGGGGGGGTACCCCCCTAGGGACTTTTGTCACCTTGTACCGGTGGTCGGTGTAGAACTTCCGTAGAGTTTTCTCTCTTTCTTTCTCTTAGATTTCTAATGTCTTTTTCTGTCTGAGTTTCCGGATTTTCTGCAGTCTGTTGTGTGTTTTCTGTGCTGTGCGTGCTGTCCTTTCTTCTTGGAGTGCTCTCCTATTTATAGGCTTTTTGGTAGCCATTTAGGAGGGTTTATGGGCTTTTATTGTCATTAAGCCGCATAATGGGAGGAGTTACTAGATTGAATTCTTTATTTTGTAACTCCTTTTTCTTGGCTTCTGATTGGCCGGAGGAGGTTGAGGGCTTTTAATCCCCATGATGGGAGGAGTTTCATGGGTTAAATGCCATGAATCTCTTGACTTGTAACTCCCGGATGCTTGCTTCTGATTGGGCCATCCAAAGAAATGGATTAATGACTGTAATAAAGCTAGTCAGTTAATCGCATTAAGTGGTCGCCGAACATTTGAAGAGTCGCGGGCCGTGCTGCGTCTTTTGGGATTTTTGGCGATGATCAATGATGGATCTTCATGTACATCGGCATCAGATGACCATGTAACTTCAAGTATTGGTTGCCAACAGCGGGTCGGTGCCATCTATCCTGTCGATTTCTCGATCGGTCAGGTAGAAAGCACACTTTTTTTTGTTGATCGGTTGGCGATAAATGTTGATTTTGATACTCTTGATGATTGACCCGTGTTTTTGACGGATGTTAGAGGATTTGTTGTCTCAAAAGTATGAATTTTGGAAAATACCAGAGGCCGGACGCTTCGAATCGCGAAAAAAAAAACAGCAAAAAAACGGGGGTTTCCGGGGCCCTCCCAGCGATCCCGGGCTCTAGGATCGCAGGGGTCTGCGACCCTGGGGGGTTTTCCCCACTTTTCTCCCGTTTTGTGTCCGTTTTTGCTGTTTTTTTATTTTTTTTTTCTTCTATATTTTTCCTTGACATTTTTTATCATTTATTGGCCTGATTTCCCTGTAGAAAACCTGATGAGAATCTTTGTATTTTATTTTGCAAAGTTTCCAATTTTCAGAGAAAGCTGAAGACTTTGTCGCGTAGAGCTGCCGATTTTCCGTCGGAAGCTGAAATTGGGTCAAACGATGTCAGAATGACCTGAAATTTGGTGTGAAGGCTGCTGAGCAATAAATAAGACCAACCATAGGATTATATTTGAGTTTTGAAGCCGTTTGGGGTCCAATCACTAGTAGACTTGCTTTTGTCGCGATGAAGATGTCGCGGCTTGATGTGCGGTCAACCGATGTCCGATTGACTTGAAATTTGACAGGGAACCTATTGGAGTCATTTTAAGATGATCCATAGGCTCTGTCTTGGAAACCATAGTCCCGGGGAGCTTCACCGCTGAGAGGCCTGATTTAGCTGTTCGAGGATTGATGTAGGGTCAAACGTTGTCGGTTTGACTCGGAACTTGACGTGGAGCCTTTTGGTTGTATTTTGAGACCATCCATCGGCTCTGATCGAAGATTTGGTGTCTCCGATGCTTTTGCCTCCGGGAGCTCCTTTTCAGCTGCCAGAGAAGTGAAGTTAGGCCAAATGATTTTGAAATTGCCTGAAACTTCTTGTGTACTCCTCTTTTGGCTGTCTTGAAAGATCTTGTAGTTTTTGTTTGATTCTGACAAGATTTGATTATTTGGAAGTAGCATTGCCTATGTATGGCAGGTTGCGACTTCATGTAGCTTTTTGGATCTTGAAGAGGCAAAGTGACATTTTTGGTGTCAACAAATGCCCCCTCGAGGTGCAAGCGGCGAGTTGCTTAACTTTTGTAGTCGATGTGCCTCGAAGAGAATTGTGAAGGAGAGCCTGTGACTTGACCAAGAGTCTTTGAGCAGTCTTTTTTTTTGGTATTTGTAGCCTTTTGAGCTTCCAGGGGAGTTTTATGCCTATGAAAGGGATCGCGTACCATCTCGAGGCAAAGTTTTGAAGTTGACATCAGGGATGTGGATTTGGGTTTTGACCTTGTGACCTAACAGGCTGTATGTGGCAGGTTAGGGGGTCGGGTTTGGTTTTGACCGTGTGACCCAACAAACTGTATGTGGAATGGTGGGGGATCAATTTTGGTTTTGATCTTGTGACCTAACAGGCTATATGTGGCAAGTTAGGGGACCAGGATTTGGTTTTTGGTTTTGGTCTTGTGACCTAACAAGCTGTATGTGAAATGTTAGGGGACCAGGATTTGGTTTGGTTTTTGCGGAATGTCAATTTCAAGATTTTGGCTCAATTTGGTAGATGAGGCTGGATGGTTTGATTTTTGGAAGCTCATGGGGCTTGGAATTCTCTTTTGTATGGTCGAATCAACTCGAAAGAGGCATGGAACCATTTTTGTAAGCTCTTGGTAAGAGGGATTTCTCTTTGACTAAAAGCCCAATTTTATTTATTTTTTTTTTAGTGCCTAGGTGGTCAAACTTGGCTCATATGGGCTAACCCATGGGACCTTAAGCTTTTTGGAATGGCTTAGATCTCATATGGTGTCATTTTTGTAAAGAATATCTAAAAAAATATCTCCTTTGGATAGAGAATATCTAAGAATATCTTTACTTGGAGAGAATCTCTCATGTTCCCTTTATTTTGGGAGAGAATATCTCAAGATATCTTCCTTTGGGAAAGAATCTTTCATTGATCCTATCTTTTGGGAGAAAATCTCTTAATGATTTCTTTTTGGGAGAGAATCCCTCAAGATATCTTTCTTTTGGGAAAGAATCTTCCTAATTTTTTTCTTTTGGTTAGGTTACTAATTAGTAACACTTACCTCTTTCTTCTTTCCTTCTTTGGTTTGCTCTCTTCTATAAAAGTAATGAGGAGGTTGGATCTCTTGCTCTTATTGCTTTCGTTTGCAACAATCCCAAGAGGGCTTCAAGACCAAGAGTCCTTCTTCTTCAAGATCTTCAAGTCTTTTCTTCTTCTTCTCCATCAATGGCTTCAAGTAAGTTCCCCTTTTTCAAGAAAACCCCATTGTAGGAAAAAAGTTCTTTCTTTCTTTTTTTTTTTGTTTCTTTCTTTTCTTTTTTTTTCGCGTGTTTGCTCTTTTTTTTCACACGTTTTTTTCTTATCTCTTTTTTTTTTTTTTTTTTTTTTTGCATGTTTTTTTTTCTTTTTGTGGGCCGTACGGACAGATCCGTACAGATCTGGTCGTACGGCCACATGGCCTGTGGGCCAGCCCCCTTCTTTCTCTTTTTTTTTTGAGAACTGCTGACTCCGAGTGGAAGTCTTGGACTGATCGCGTCCTGCTGATTGGTGGTGCCGTTTTGAAGGAAGCCGGGATTTTTGATGTGGTCCGCGCCTTTAGGGAGACCGTGATCTTTTCCGACGAGGCCTTCATGGCTATGCTGGAGTCATTCCTCCCACAAACCAATACCTTCGTTGTGACAAATGGTGAGATTGGTTTCTCTTCAAAGGAGTTGAGCGCCATTACTAGATTTCCCATCCTTGGTAAACTCTACGAGGAGTTTATGCCGATTGACAACGTCCTTGAGGAGCAGTCTGAGGAGTTCAGGCTTCTGTACTTTCATCTCGTATCCTTTTATGATTTTTTGAAGGAGAAGGAGGGTTTAAAAGTTAGATCCAGCAGTTGGAAGAGTTCTAGCTCTTCGTTCCCCAACTTTTTTGATAGCAGGGAGCCTTCTGATAGTGTGACCCAGGAAGCCAGGGCTCAGGATCCAAGTTCGAAGAAGATCTTGGCTATGCAAGAAGAGTTGAGAGATTTCTATGCGAGTACAAACGCCATATGTCCTGACATTGCACTTCGGAGAGATCTCGTTGTTTACCTCACTTACTGGCTTGGTGAGGCTATTTTTGCTGGGGGAGATGGAATGCACATCAGGCCGCATTGTATTTTTCCGGCTTGTCAGATGGCGTTTGGAGAGCAGCTTGCTTTGGTGCCAGCTCTTTACTCTTACCTGTGTACCGAACTACAGGCTGCTGCTTTTTTGGTTCGGCTTGGGCTCCCTATGAATAGGGTATTTTCAGCCCACATCATTTATTCGTGGTACATGTACCACTGTCCTGGCTTCCACCAGCTGGGTGCCGCACAGGATGATGATCCTCTGATGATTCGGCTGGCTAAGGGCAAAGCCGTGTCCGAATCACTTTTGTTTGCCCGCATGAGGATCCGACGGTTCAGGGACGTCGAGATGGGGCAGTCTTCAGTGAAGCTTTCTCCGGAGTTGCGGAAGAAGGCTTTTGATTTTGGTGCCTCCCGAGACTCTACCAGGACGGGGTCGGGAAGGCATTACTCCTTGACAAACACAGAGAAGGACTGGTTTTTTCAGCATACGTGTCGGCACGATGGTGTACCGCATACATCTTTTCGTCGACATCCAGCGGTATGTACCTTCTCGTTTGCTCTGCAGTTGGGCTTTTCTCAAGGCGTTGTTGGAGCGCCTTCGAGCATGGTGAAGCACTTTGGAGGTTTACAGGATGGGAGAAATGCATGGGCTTTCTATAGTGCTGAAGACACTACAGCCATGATCTCTTATCCTGTGTTGTCGACTTCCCAGACTGCCGGCTTTACGAAGTGGTTCGCGGAGAGCTTTTCGGCATATCGGAAGCTTTCCAAGAAGGAGCTTGATGTGAAGCTGTCATCTGGAAAGGGCATTGGAAAGTCGGATGGCGTCCAGCGAGAGGAAGTTTGGGCTTTCCTTTCTGGAGAGAAGCACAAGATAGGCTTTCTCGGTGACCAGGGCGTCATTGGTTCTGAAGCTGTTCGAGAAATACCTGATGAGGCTTTAGAGCAGCTAGAACGGGAGGAAGCCGAACTTGGTGCTTGGATGCAAGCGGCACAGAGGCAAGCTTCCGTTGAGTCTACTGATAAGGGTAGACCATCCAGTGAGGAGTCAAGTGGGAAACCTGACTCTGACAGTGGGGCAGGTTTCTCTAAGAAGCGAGCCCGCAGGAGTAAGAGGAGGAGTCATCATCGCAGCAAGTGGCAGCATGAGGACTCTCCTAACTTGGAAGTACCTCTTATTATTAATGAGGAGGTGCCAGGGGATGCTGACGAGCCTCCAGAGAAGAGAAGCTGAGAAGAAGAGACCGTCGGTGAAGTTATGATTCTTCCTTTTTCTCTTTCCATTTCTTTTCATGGGATTTTTCCATGTCTTGATTTGTTTTCTCTCGCTACTGCTCCTCTTTTTTTTTTAGCAGAGGAAGATTTGGCGATGCCTGAGGTTCCAACCGATGAGGTGGTGACAGATCCGGTCGGGGCACCTGAAGAAGAACCGAGGGACTCTGGAGTGAATCCAGAATCTCCAATTGGTATAACTTCTTTTGCTTTCTTTTCTTTGTCTGTGACTTGGTTTGCTAACATTTTTCTTGTCAGCTGACTTGCCACAGGATTCCGATGACTTTGAACCATCGATGGACGCAAATGTTGATGATGCTTCCGATGAGTTCATGGAGGAAGAGAGTGTTCCGCCAGTTGTCAAAGAAGGTATTTTGTAGTAATAACCCTGATAATGATTTTCAAACAGGATCATATTCATACCTTTTTGTGTTTCTTTGGCAGGTTTTGAGGTGACAGAGGAGAGTCCGTCGCTTCCTTTAGAACCAGAGCAAGAGATGCCAGGGGTAGATCCAGAGGTAGAGACTCATGGGACCAGTTCTGACACTGTTGAGGAGATACCTCGTGCTGAGATTCTTTCCTGAGCAGCTCCAACTGGAAAGAGGTCTTTTGTTACTCTTCTAACGGGTGATGACATGAGCAGCCGACCAACAGAGTTGGGTGAATCTTCAGCTGGGCCATCTCTTCTTTTTGCGAAGAAGGTGGTGATGCGGGTTCTGAGCTCTTGGATTGAGACTCTCCTTTCTGGGCACTTAGATGCCGAATTTGGCATGATCTAGCATGTGCAGGAGATTCTCAGTGATGCGGAAGAGGCTGGTCTGGATGTCACAGGTGCCAGGGCGATCGTTGATAGGATCATTGAGCTCGGTGACAAATGGTTTGAGGCCATGGGTATGGCTGATGACCAGTTTTTCAAGGAGATGTCCCTGGACCCTACTGATAAGGCTCAGTCTAACCTGGATGAGGCTACCCAAAGCAGGAAGTAGATAGTCGAAGAGAAGAACTTAAAAGAGCTAACCATCATTGGGCTGACACATGACCTTAACATCCTTGATAGGGAGGTCGATGAGGCCAGGAAACGTCTTGAGCATCTGCAGGCACAAGTCGCTGCCAAGTGGGCTGCAATAACAGAGGCTCGCGACAGGGAGAGTGCTCTGATTTGCCGGGTTGCAGATGTCGATCGAGTTCTTGAAAGGAAGTCTCAAGAAAGCAAATGATGGCAAACTGCTCGGAATAAGCTTCCCGGTGTGAAAGAAGGATTGCAGCATTCTCCAGCATCTCATGGTAGGTTCCTGAAGAAGCGTGCCCTGGAATCCCTGACGGCTGAGGCCAAAAGTTTGCTTGAGGAGCTGAAATCTTGGCTGGAGACCATTTTTGGTTGAGCTCCTGTTTCTTTTTGTAACAGAAACTATCCTTCTCTTTTTTTGGTACCACTTGTATTTTTTTGGTACTCTTTTTTTTGTAGTGCTTATGAACACTTTCTTTTTTTTTTGGTACCACATGTATTTTTTGGTACTGTTTTTTTTTTTTTGTAGTGCTTGTGAACACTTTCTTCTTTTTTGTACCACATGTATTTTTTGGTACTGTTTTTTTTTTTTGTTTTCCCTACGCTCACTTAAATCTTTTTGTGATGAAAGCAATTGCTAAATGGGATGCTTTTTTTTTCCCTACGCTCACTTAAATCTTTTTGTGATAAAAGTAATTGCTAAATGGGATGCTTTTTTTTTTGTTTTCCCTACGCTCACTTAAATCTTTTTGTGATAAAAGTAACTGCTAAATGGGATTTGATCAAAAACTTGTCATTTTGTGAAAATCTTTTGTCAAATAATAGTTTTGGAATGGGAGCCGGATTTTGTTTGTGGCATAAAAGCCAGTTTTTTTTGTGGCATTGATAGCCGAGTTTGATGGCATTTATAGCCTGTTTTGGTGGCATTTATAGCCGGTTTGTGGCATTTATAGCCAGGTTTTTTGAAAGCCAGTTTTTTTTTTTGTTTTGTGGCATTGATAGCCGGTTTTGTTTTGTGGCATTGATAGCCGGCTTCTTTTGGTGGCATCTATAGCCATTTTGTGGCATTTATAGCCGGTTTGGTTTTCAAAAATGCAAGTATCGACTAAAAGTCACCTCCCTACTGAATGTTCTTGCAAGTATCGATGGAATGTCGCATCCTTGCTCATTCGGTTGCGAGTATCAATGGAATGTCCCATCCTCAAGGATTTGGGTGCTAGTATCGATGGAATGTCGCATCCTTGCTTTTTTCAAAAATTTTGGTTTTGCGGGTACTGACTTGATGTCGTTTCCCCATGATTTTTGAAATTTGTGGTTTTCTCGAACCTTTGGGTTATGGATATCAACTGAAATGCTGCGTCTCCATGGTTTTTTAGGTTTTTTCAAACCTTTGAAATTTGGGTTGTGGATATCAACTGAAATGTTGCATCTCCACGGTTTTGGATTTTGCAAGTATCAACGAAATGTCGCTTCCCTGCGATTTTGGAAGTGTCGAACGTGGTTCGTATGCTTCCGATTTGTGCGAGTATCGACTAAACGTCGCTTCCCTGAGGCTTTTTGAAAAACCATTTTTTTTTAAAGACACGAGGGTCGTAAGTTTTGACCTAAAACCATTTAGGCGGTAAAAGGTAGGGTGGACTAGGGTGGAATCCCTGAATCCAGATTTTGTTTCAAACCATGAATTTTGGGTTCAAGGGTTGAAAATTTTGGTCAAGTTAGGGAAAGGTTCCTAAACTTGGAATTTTTTGAACAATGAAACGATGAAAGTAAGCATTGTTTAAATTTCTAGAAATTTCAACATTTAATATGAAAATTCTAAAAAGAGTGGGTTTGACGAGCGTGTACCTGGAAACCGGTTTTGGTCGTACAGGTATTGCTCTTACCCAGTTGGGTAAGTCTTCAAGGGTAGTGCCGCTTTAAGAACTTGCCGTTGATGGGCAGCATACATCTGTCACCTTCCATGTTTAGGAGTGCATATGCGCCGTTGGAAAAAACCTTGTCGATAATGTAGGGTCCCTCCCATTTTGGATCAAATTTGCCTTTGGACTTGTGAGCAAAGACCATTGGTCTTTTTACCGCAAGAACCAAGTCACCCTTTTTGTGGGCGCGTTGCCTGACCTTTTTGTCGAAAGATCCTGCCGTGCGTGCTTGGTAAAGTTCAATGCTTTGTTGAGCTTCGAGCCGTCTCTCATCGACATTGTCCAGCTCATGGAGTCGCAATTTGACATTGCTTTCTTGAGTCATGTCATTTTGCAAGGATACCCTCAAGGAAGGAACTCGTACTTGCAAGGGCACGACAGCTTCGCATCCATAGACCAAGGAGAATGGTGTGCTATGGGTTGGTCCTCGAACGGTGGTTCGATAGGCCCACAAAGCTTCAGACATTTTGTTGCTCCAGTCTCTTTTATGACTAGAGACCATCTTTTTGAGGATTTTGCAGAGTGTCTTCTTGAAAGCTTCTGCTAATCCGTTTGCTGCCGGATTATATGGAGTCGCAGGACAGCTTTGGATTTTGTATTTGTCGCAGAACCTGTAGAATCGATGATCCCGGAATTATGGTCCGTTATCATGGACGAATCTTTTGGGTATGCCGAAACGACAAATGATGTTGGTGCATAGGAACTGAAGGACTGATGAGGTCTTCATTTCGTTGAACGCAAATGCTTCTGACCACTTGGAGAAACAATCTGTAGCGGCGAAGATGAAGCGATGACCTTTGCTCGAAGGGGGAGAAATAGGACTTATGATGTCCATACCCCAGGCTTCGAAAGGCCATGAAATCGCTGTAGGATGCAGCCATTCTGGAGGCATGTGAATGTAATCTCCATGAACTTGGCATTGTTGGCAGCGCTTAGCAAATTGCATTGCGTCGGCTACCATGGTAGGCCAGTAATAACCTAACCTTTTTATCTGATCATAGAGCTTGGGACCAGCCTGATGAGCTCTGCAAAGACCAGCCTCTTGTTGTGACAAGGAGCGTAGAAGTACTCCGTTGAAGGATTTCCTGTAAAAGAATTTTGAAGGAATATCCAAATGAAAGCTTGGGGTTCGCCTTTGGATGCTTACCCGTTCTTTTGGATCTTCAGGTAGGATTCCGAACATAATGTAATCAATGAACGGATCCCTCCAGTTGCCGATTGAAGTTTGAAAGATTGAAACCCGACTTCCAACCACTTGGTGGCATTCAGCAACTGCTTGGTGTGTGTTAAGAGGAGGAAGGATTCTTCTTTTGCATACAATGATTTGCATGTTTTCCCCTTCCTGGATTGCCATAGATGCGGCAAGTCCAGCCAGGGCATCTGCACATATGTTTTCACCTCTACGAGTGTGGATGACGTGGCAGATGTCAAACTTTTGCAGAAGCGATTGTGCTTTGTTGTAGTAAGGCAGCAGATCAGGCTTCCTGACTTCAAATTTATGATTCATCTGGTTGACGATCAGTTGAGAGTCTCCAAAGACTTCCAGCATGGTGATACCGGATTCGATGGCGAGTTCCAATCCTAGGATCAGAGCTTGATATTCAGCTGCATTGTTTGTGCATGGTTCCAATAGCGAGAAAGCGTGTGGAATCATGTTTTTGTCGGGGCTAACAAAGAGGATGCCAACTCCCAAGATCAGCTGTCTTTTTTCATTTGTCCTAGTTGCACCGTCAAAGTACATGTCCCAGGAAGCATTTTGTGAGAAAGTCTCCACATTGTAGACGTGTTCGTCTGGGAGATGATCTCTGAGTGGAGAATCTTTAGGCAATGGATGCTCTGCGAGGAAGTCCGCTAGAGCTTGCCCTTTGATTGCCTTTTGTGGTACATACCTAATATCAAATTGTGACAGAAGGATGGACCATTTTGCCAGTCGAGCATTGAGAGAACCTGCCTTTGTGACAAGGACCTTCAAGAGGTTGACCCTCGAGACCAGGTAGACTGTGTTGGAAAGCAAGTAGTGACGTAGCTTTTGTACGGCGAACATCACTGTAAGACATTCTTTTTCGACTGGAGAGTATCGATGCTCTGCACCTACTAGCATGCGGCTGTGGTAATATAGAGCAGCTTCTTTTCTTTGATCATTTTCTTGTGCAAGCAAAGCTCCCAAAGAGTGATCAAGGGCTCTTGTGTACAAGATGAATGGTTTTCCAGTGGTAGGAGCAGCTAACACTGGAGGTTTTGTCAGGTATGACTTGATGTCTTGGAAAGCAGCTTCACAGTCAGCATCCTAGACAAAGTTTACACCTTTTTTCATCAACCGGGAGAATGGACGGCATTTCCCCGTAAGATTGGAGATGAACCGTCTGATGTAGGCCAATCTCCCTTGAAGCCCTTTGAGTTCTCTCAAGGTTCTTGGAGAGGGCATTTCTAGAATGGCTTTGACTTTTATGGGGTCAAGCTCTATTCCAGCTTTCCGAACTAAGAATCCGAGGAACTTACCCGACGAGACGCCGAAGAAGCATTTCAGAGGATTCATTCGCAGTTTGTGTTTACGAAGCCGGAGGAAGACTTCTCGAAGGTCTTCGAGATGATCTTCTTTTCTTTTGCTTTTGACGGCGAGGTCATCAACGTAACATTCAACCGTCTTGTGCTGCATATCTTGGAATATCTTCATCATAGCCCTTTGATATGTGGCACCAGCATTTTTCAGACCAAATAGCATGACAGTGTAGCAATACACGCCAAATGGGGTCCGAAAAGATGTATGTTTTTCATCTTCAGGATGCATCTTTATCTGATTGTAGCCAGAGAAACCATCCATGAATGTCATTCGCTCGAATCAATAGGTATTATCAATCATTACCTCTAGTATGGGGAGCGGAAATTCATCTTTCGGGCATGCGCCATTCAGTTCTCTATAGTCAATACAGACCCTGATCTGCCCGTTTTTCTTTGTCACGGGGACAATGTTGGCCAACCATTCAGGATGTTGTTCCTCACGGATGAAGCCGATGCTTTTTGAGTTTTTGAACTTCTTGTTCAATTTTATCGATCACATCTGGACGGAATCTTCTTTGGCCTTGCTTGACAGGCTTGATGTCTTCTTGAAGATTGAGTTTGTGGACCGATATTTTGGGGTCTAAGCCAGGCATTTCAGCGTAAGACCATGCAAAGCAATCAACGAACTCACGAAGAAAGGCGATATACTCGGGTAACTCATCATCATTTATATTCTTGCTTATGAATACAGGACGTGGGTTATCTGGTGTTCCCAAGTCTATCTTTTGAATAGGATCTTCTGTTGGAAGGTTCGAAGGTGGTTCTTCCACAATATTTTTGGAGGCTTCCAGCTCAACGAAACCTTCTGGCGCTTCAAGGGGATTTCCAGACCAAGATTTTGTTCCTTTCCATGGGTCTTCTTGATCGGTAATTTTCCCAAGGCTTGCTATGAGATGATCCCAATCGCCTGTTGAAATCGGGTCGAAGTAGGCTACTTCTTTTGGAGATGAGGGTTCTTCTGGGTCAGAAGACCACACGTATGTGCCATCGGACAACTCCTCTTCATTGTCAGAGAAATCGTACCAACTGGATGAGCTTCCTCGATCTTTGTCAGGTGACTCATCAAAGAGATATCCAGGGAGATCGATGTCTTCATGGACTTGAGATGTTGAGGCTTGGCCAACAAATTGACTTTTAAGCCTTTGTGTCAACTGTCTTAGGGGAGTGTTGGGATCATACCCTAACCCGTGTGAAGACTTTTCTACATAGCCGTAGAGTCTCCAATCTTCCAGCTGGCTTTTGGTCAAGACGGGCCCCAATGGCGTGAGAATACCGCGTCCTTCTCCCAAACCGACTGGGTTTTGAGCATCATAGCCCATTTTCTTCATAATAGCTTGTGCCACAGAACTATATAAGGATAGTTGAGGCATACCTTTATTTTGGAAAGGTTCAAGCATGGAGTTTGATGAAGAAGCATCTGATCTATGGAAGAAGATCGGCTTTTCCTTTGCTGAAGTTGCTGGAACAACGAAGCAAGCTGACGTAGGATCTTCTATGTCAGAAGTTATCTCTATTGGAGTAAGAGCAGGCTGAACTTGCTGAGTGTCAGCTTGGCTTGACGATGTGTCATCTTCTAGGTCTGAATCCGAATCCGTGTCTTGCATGATAGACACGAAAAAGACAACAAATTTGCCCCCAGGCTTTTGCTTTACCTTCTTCACTTTAGTTGTGATGACCAAAGGCTTTGAAGGTTTGAGGGAGATGATGAAGGGAGTTTGAATGCTCTCTTCGGATTTACCAGATGGTTTGTTTTCTTCCGGTGATTGTTAAGGAGCCTTGCCTCTATCTTTCTAGAGATTTTCGGCAAAGGGTGCTGTGTGCTTCTCCTCTTATTCTTTTTCACCTTCATACATCTGTGAGTCTGCAAAGTGGACTTCTTTACCTTTGAAGGGTTTTTTGTCCGCAAAGACTCGATGTATCATGCCATTGTCGCCAACAAACTTGATGCATTGATGTAGAGTTGAAGGGACAACACCATTCTTGTGGATCCAAGGGCATCCGAGAAGGATGTTGTAGCATGAAGGGGTTTTTATTGCGTACACAGTGACCTCAGAAATAACATCACCGATCTGCAACTTGAACCTGATTTTTCCGATAGGCCTTTCAGTACTCCCATCGTATCCAAAGATAGATACAGATGTGTGGCTCAGTTTGCTGGGTGGGATGCCCAACTCTTCGAGAGCCGATGTGGAGATGAGGTTGAGTGCAGAACCTGGGTCGATCTGAACTCTGTGCATAGGCATTTCCTTAATGTAACATGTGAAGTATAGGGGTTGGTTGTGCCTTGTTCCGCCAAGTAGGAGGTCGTCCTTTGTGAAGGCGATGGTTGCACTGGCTGCTTTTTTAACCGAGAGGCATTCAATGCATGATCCCTCAGTTTTCTTCTTTTCTCCCTTTGAGGAAGCTTCTGAGTTTTTGACCCGGTAATCCATTTCAATTTGGAGGACTTGCGGGGCATGTTTGTCGACATCTTCAATCAGCTTTTATAATTCTGAAATGAGATTATCACGAGTGTGTGGATTCATTCACAATAAATCCAGGATGAGCAGACGTGCAGGTATGTGCTTGAAGTGTTCAATCAAGTCATACTTGAAAGCCTCCTTAGGGCCTGCATTTTCATCATTGTTGCCACTAGGGGCGCTTACAACATCTTTTACCGAAGGATTTACATATGTAAAAGAAGATTGGTTGTAATTTTTATGGTAGTCCCGGCCAGAGCGGGTGCCTCTACCAACTTCGAGAGCTTCTTGAGAAGGGTCTTCGTTTGGAAGATTGTCTTCAGGATAAAGTGGCTGTCGTTTTTCATTTACTGAGGATGTATCAGCAGCAGAGTTGCCATCCTCAGTGATTGTGTTGCATAGAGCATTTTTTGGGAACAAGTCCTGAACAGCATCCAGCAACCTTTCTTCTTTGTTGACCAATTCATCGTCCCAAGCATCAATAGTTGGGAATTCTTCAGTCAAGAAGGGTGTGAACTTTGAAGTCAGAGTCTCATGAGAAGAAACCTGAGAGGGTGTCATCTCAGTAAATGTCACGTGAGATGAGGTGGCTCTAGAAGATACATTACTAGGCGTCGCCGGAGTGAAAGTGCTCTCATCAGACGATGCTTCGGAAGAGCTATAATCCCGAATTATCACATTCAAGAAGCTCTGACAGGAGACGTTGCCTGATCGGAGTTAGACTCATCCTCGGATGTAAGAGGATTGTCTATCCAGCAATTTTCTACATTTTCAGGAGTTAAGGGAGGATGTACCTGATGGTCTTTAGGGACTTCAGGCTCTGGATTGCGGGGAGGCTCGTTGACGCGGTCTTGCTCTTGTTCTAGAGCGAGACGCTGCAAGATCCTCGCATATTCTTCAAGATCAGGCAAGGGAGCCAAACCTTCTTCTTCATCAACTCTTTGTGGCTCAACATTGTTGATTTCCACTGGACCAATGAGGGGTGCTGGATCAACAACATTTTCTTGTACAGCCTCTTGGTCTTCTTCATCATCAGACCAGGATCCTTGTGGCTGTAGGGGGTTATACCAAATTACTGGCATAAGATGATTCTCAGGAACCCATTCTTCATCGGAGAGATATTCTCCTGTTTCAAGGGACTCCTCCCACTCGTCTGTGTAGTTGGATTCGAATCCATCATCGGTGTCGCTGGACTCGTATCCATCAATGGAGAATCCAACTACCGAATTACAAGAGTATGATGCCTCCTGCGTGGCTTCTTTGAATTGAGGTGGCATGAAATCACTGAGAGTGAATTTTCTTACCCCCTTTGAAGTCTCTGGAAGGGATGTTTTTTTTGCCTCCAGTGAAGCGATAGAGGAAGCCTTTGCCTTTTCTTTGACTTCTTGTTTTGGCTGGGTCTTCTCTTGTTTACATGACCTCCCAATTTTCATCTTCCAGGAGATCGGGATGTACCCATATGGGTTGTCCGTCTGGTGTCGGGTAAGGAACCAGTTCCTCGGACGCTTGGATTGAGTTTATCACCTTGAAGGAAGTAGTGATCTTCTTCTTCGATGATTTTGATGTTTGTCCACATGTCACCATGTTGACGGAGGCAGACCCATAGTTTTTGTCAAAGGTGATGACTCCATTTTTCCACATCTCATTTATTTTCTCCCTCACAACGAAGCATTGATTGAGAGGATGCGAGATCATCTGGTGGTATGGACAATACCGAGGATTGTTGGTTTTGCCAACATCACCCGGTTTTTTTGGTTCAGGCAAGGTGAGCTTGCCGTTTGCCACAAGAGCCCCGAAGATTTCATCAACATCTTCATCAAACGGGTATTTCTTCTCTACTCGTTCTTTGAAGGCATCTGAGAGTTCATGTCTCTTATCAGCAGCTTTGTTTTCAGCTTTCTTTGGTGGCTGAGGAGCTGACTTGGTCTGCATATTGAGGACCTCATTTTTCTTTGGTTTTGAGGTTGCAATGGCGGTTGGCTCTTTTCTTGATGATTTCTGACTGTTGAGGTCTTTAATCACCGTTTCAGCTTCCATGGAAGCTTCTAGGAGTTCTCCCAGGTTTTTTGATTTGTTACCGATGATCAAGGAGCGGATTCTAGCTCTCATTTTGTTTCGGCGGATGTCGACTAGCGACGCTTGTGGCAATACATCAGAGCATTTGTATGCCGTTGTTTTCCACTTGTGAATGAAGTCATATGTTGACTCATTCTCCCCCTGTTTTAGGCTGTACAGCTGAGCCATAGTAGCGGGATGATCCTCACCTTTGAAGTGAGTCAGGAAGCGTGTCTCTAGCATGGCCCAGTTTTGGATGGAGTCCTCCGGCAGAATGGAGTACCAATCGAAGGCCGTACCTTTTAGGGTACTTGCAAAGAGGCGGATCTTGAGTGCATCTTGATCCGCGATAGCTCCCGTCAAGATCTTGCGGTGGATGACTTGTTGTCTGCTGATCCTTTCCCCGTATATGTTTGGAGAGTAGGATGTTTGAATTTTGTGGGGAACGGGACCGAGTCCATCCATAAGGGATATCATGGCTTAATCCCATGCTCCTTGAGTATATCCTCTTCTTTTGCTTTGGCAAGGATACTGTCTACGTCCTTTTTGGTAAGGGCGCGTGACTCATTTTCTTCTCCATTTACCTCATTGTCTTGATGATTCGGAGGAGGTTCATTATTCGCCTAATTTTGGAAGGCGAGGAGAAGGTTTTCCATCAGAGTTTCAATCCCCTGCTGGCCTTGTTCCAACTGCTGGATGTTGGTGATCGCATCATCTTGAGGTGGATTGCGGGGTGGTGGCTCAGAATTTGTAGCCAAGACGTTCATCCTTCGTGAGTCGAACGAAGAAACTATCCTGGTGACTGAGCTGGGGCTCATTCCTTTTGAAGAAGAGCTTGAGGAAGGATCACTCTGCCATCCTTTGCTTGAAGGACCAGGGGATTCTTCTGAATGTCTTCTTGTCCTGGGGATGCTGCGGGTCATCGGACGTCGGACATGGATTTTTGTTGCTGACTTTTGGCGCCTTCTGGTTTTTCTAACTATATGGACGGCAGCAACTTGGTTGGGTCTATCTTTTTCGACCCATTTGGGAGAGACTTGAAGTGTATGAGGCTAGGTTCTTTGCTTCTCTAGTCTCTTTTACCGATACGGCGCGGCGGCGTATACAACGAGCAACTTGAGCTTCGGTCAGCTCTGGCTGGGCTTTGACGATGAAGGATGTGCTCCCTTGGGCATAGCAGCTGAGCCTGTCTTCTTTGTAGCTGGCAAGGACAGGAAGCGAACCCCGTCCTTCGCCTGTTGCAACGAACCTTTGAATTTTTGGAGTTCGGCCCCTGCAGAGATGAAGGGTCGAACTGCAGGTTTGTAGGCCTTAGCAGGTGCTTGTAGAGGCCTTGTAATGCATGACATGATTTTGGGCTTGTAGGAACAGGCCGGCTCATGCTGGGTTGACTTGAGAGTCAGATTGGAGATGGGTCTCTCCTATTTCATGTAGGCAAGAGGGTAGAACTGGTTCTCCTTGAGTGGGGCCAGGAATGCTAGCTTGGTAGATGTTTGGGACCTTCTTTGTTTTGGTGAAGGTCTTGGGGGACCAAGCCTTGGGATAGACCTGGTCATTTGCTGGTCGAGGCTTCGTAGGGCTGCCACGGGCTTCGGGCCTTCCGGTGCTCGCCTTTGGTGTCACGGTAGTGACACGTTGAGAGGCGAGTTTCTGTTTCTTGGAAGGAACAGTTTGTTCTTCGAGAAGTGGGAATGGTCCCAGCGTCCCAAAGACGATAGTCCGGGGAGTCGAGGTCGACCCGGAGTTCAGAGAGTTGCCGAGGGAGTTGACGCTTCGGCAGCTGATGGGGCGCTTGCAGGTGCGTGTGGTTTGCTTCTGTTGAAGCATGAGTTGGTGCTTGTTCTCGTCGAAGGTAATGGTTAGTGAAGCTGCCATTGTTAGTTTTCGAAAAGTTTCTGAAACAAGACCACATCCTTTAGTAATCACAAGAATATAATGATCATAAACGGGAAGTTCTATGGTTTTGTCTTTTCAAATTGCTCGAGGAAGATGACCCAAGCAATATGAAGAAGGAAGAAAGCCATAAAGGGCACAATTACTCTGATCGCAGGTATGGAAGCCCAGAATGAGCATCCCATTGACTGCTAGAAGCAATTGTGAACTTAAATTCGACTTATCGAGAAGCAGAGCTTGCTCGAGGTAAGAAGAATATAAAGTTGGAGTTACAAATGTGTCGGTCGCGAATACAGTAGACCCTGAAAGGGCGTACTAGTACCGCTAGACACAAATGTTTTGAGACCGCATCCATGAGATGAGATTCCCTGTTTTGAATGGTCAAGATTGGATTCAACAAAGAGAGCATATGGTATTCCGATCCAAATACGGTCTCAGCGATTTCCGCGAGCGCCAGTATTCAGATGGAAATGAACCATAATTTCTCGGATCTGAATCCAAAAATGACGAGTTTTTTTTTAAAGGCCAATATCAGGTTCATCAAAGAGAGCAAAAGACAGTCCAATCTGAACACGGGCTCAGCGATTTCCCGAGCGCCAGTGCTCAAAAAGGAGAAGACCAAGATTTCTCCAATCTAAACCCAAAATGACGGAAGTTTTTTTTTTGAAGATTTTTTTTTCAATATTTTTAAAAAAAAATCTTTTTTTTATTTTTATTTGATTATTTATTTGTTTATTCTTTTTAAAGATTTTTTTTGAAATTTTTTATTTTTTATTTTTTATTTTAAATTTTTTATTTTTAAAAATTTTATTTTTGAAAAAAATTTATTTAAAAGACGAGAGAGTACACATAGGCCTCCTAACCCAGTCTTATGAAATCACGATTGATAGAATTGCCCCCAGGTAAGGGTAGGATTACTTAATGAATCCGTTTGAAGGACCTTTGCCTAGAACAGTCAAGCTGTCTCCACACTCTGGACAATGCTTTTCTTGAATCAACCATGATCAAAGTACGTAATTGGTTTAACCTTAGTGGTCTATGTCTTTTTTTTTGTTTATATATATATATTTAGATCTTTAATGAACTTATCGAAGAGAAACGATGGCCCAAAACCTTAATCGAACAGGCTCAACATTTCTGCAAGCACGATGAACGATAGGACAGGATCAAGGTTTCTCAATTTTGAATTCAAACTGAAAAAATGTGATTTTTTTTTTCTAGATCTTTAATGAACTCATCGAAGAGAAACGATGGCCCAAAACCTTAATCGAACAGGCTCAACATTTCTGCAAGCGCGATGAACGATAGGAAAGGATCCCTTCTCAATTTTGAATCCAAAATGAAAATTCTGATTTTTTATTTTTTTTTAGATCTTTAATGAACTCATCGAAGATAAATGATGGCCCAAAACCTTAGTCGAACAGGCTCAACATTTCTGCAAGCACGATGAACGATAGGAAAGGATCAAGGTTTCTCAATTTTGAATCCAAAATGAAAAATCTGATTTTTGTTTTTTTTGTTTTTTTTTTTCTAGATCTTTAATGAGCTCATCGAAGAGAAACGATGGCCCAAAACCTTAGTCAAACAGGCTCAACATTTCTGCAAGCACGATGAACGATAGGAAAGTATCAAGGTTTCTCAATTTTGAATCCAAAATGAAAAATCTGATTTTTTGTTTTTTTATTTTTTTTTCTGGATCTTTAATGAACTCATCGAAGAGAAACGATGGCCCAAAACCTTAGTCGAACAGGCTCAACATTTCTGCAAGCACGATGAACGATAGGAAAGGATCAAGGTTTCTCAATTTTGAATCCAAAATGAAAAATCTGAATTTTTTTTGTTTTGAAAAGGGAAATAGTGGAAATAAATTCAAAGAATTAGAAATTTCCAAAACATCTCATCTCATTTTTTTTAGATGCGAAATTCAACATAGGCTACCAAGTAGAAATTAGCCAAGGAATCAAGAAAAGAAGTATAAGCATAGAGCAATAGATATGACATACAAATATTTCATTTCTAGCATCGTGTTCTCAAATGAACGAGTCCCACCGGGTGGAGCCAGCTTGATGGACCGGCGCATTCTGCTCGCTTGGTTCTACCGATATCGGCGGACATGGGAGTCCGTTTGGGTCCGACCCTTTCGTAACCAGAGGGGGGTAGAAGCGGGCATCAACATTTCTTTTGTGTGGGTGTACCAGAATTTCTATTTAGTTGGAATTGCAAGTGGTGATCCGGAGATCAACCTTCACAAGTAAAAAGGAAATCAACTTCTTTCAAGTTTTCCATTACACATATATTTAAGAAAAGAGGCATTTTCTTGATTTGCCGTGAAAGGCAATTTTTTTGGCATTTATAGCCGATTTTGGCGTTTATAGCCGTTTTTTGGCGTCTATAGCCGATTTACAATCCTTATCAATAATGAAAGACAAGAGTTGTGATTTTTGTCTTTTTTAAAAAAATACAAACTTCAATGAAAAGCAAGAAAAGGAGGATCTAACTTCTCAGGAGATTATGGGGGACCCGTTCAAATTGACGGTCGCAAGCCATATGTGGACTTCGCCATCATCCATGCAGATGAGAACAGAGGATGCTATTGATTAGCTTGCTATAACCTCAGGTTTTTAGAGGACAAAGACCAAAAGGAGGTCCTATGTCCAATAAAAAACTAAGTAGACGGGCTGAAAAGCCACGTCTAAGCCATTGGAGGCAGAAGGAGAAGGCAAGGACCTTGTGGGGGGGGGGGGGGGGGTACCCCCCCAAGGGACTTTTGTCACCTTGTAGCGGTGGTCAGTGTAGAACTTCCGCAAAGTTTTCTCTCTTTCTTTTTCTTAGATTTCTGATGTCTTTTTCTGTCTGAGTTTTCAGATTTTCTGGAGTCTGTTGTGTGTTTTCTGTGCTGTCCGTGCTGTCCTTTCTTCTTGGAGTGCTCTCCTACTTATAGGTTTTTTGGTAGCCATTTAGGAGGGTTTATGGGCTTTTATTGTCATTAAGCCGCATAATGGGAGGAGTTACAGGATTGAATTCTTTATTTTGTAACTCCTTTTTCTTGGCTTCTAATTGGCCGGAGGAGATTGAGGGCTTTTAATCGCCTTTAATCGCCATGATGGGAGGAGTTTCATGGGTTAAATGCCATGAATCTCTTGACTTGTAACTCTCGGATGCTTGCTTTTGATTGGGCCATCCAAAGAAATAGATTAATGACTGTAATAAAGCTAGTCAATTAATCGCATTAAGTGTTCGCCGAGCATTTGAAGAGTCGCGGGCCGTGCCGCGTCTTTGGGGATTCTTCTGGCGATGATCAATGATGGATCTTCATGTAGATCGGCATCAGATGATCATGTAACTTCAGGTATTGGTTGCCAACAGCGGGTCAGTGCCATCTGTCCTGTCGATTTCTCGATCGGTCGGGTAGAAAGCACACTTTTTTTGGTTGACCGGTTGGCGATCAATGTTGATTTTGATACTCTTGATGATTGACCCGTGATTTTGACAGATGTCAGAGGATTTGGTGTCTCAAAAGTATGAATTTTGGAAAATACCAAAGGCCAGACGCTTCGAATCGTGAAAAAATGGCGAAAAATGGGGTTTCCAGGGCCCTCCCGGCGATCCTGGGCTCCAGGGTCGCAGGGGCCTACGACCCTGGGGGGTTTTCCCGCCTTTTGTCCCGTTTTGTGTCCGTTTTTACTATTTTTTTATTCTTTTTTCTTCTGTATTTTTCCTTGAAATTTGACAGGGAACCTATTGGAGTCATTTTAAGATGATCCATAGGCTCTGTCTTGGAAACCATGGTCCCGAGGAGCTTCACCGCCGAGAGGCCTGATTTAGTTGTTCGAGGGTTGATGTAGGGTCAAACGTTGTCGGTTTGACTCAGAACTTGACATGGAGCCTTTTGGATGTATTTTGAGACCATCCATTGACTCTGATCGAAGATTTGGTGTCTCCGATGCTTTCACCGCCGGGAGCTCCTTTTCAGCTGCCGGAGAAGCGAAGTTAGGCCAAATGATTTTGAAATTACCCGAAACTTCTTGTGTACTCCTCTTTTGGCTGTCTTGAAGGATCTTGCAGTTCTTCTTTGATTCTGACAAGATTTGATTTTTTGGAAGTAGCATTGCCTATTTATGGCAGGTTGCGACTTCATGTAACTTTTTGGATCTTGAAGAGGCAAAGTGACATTTTTGGTGTCAACACAGCTGAGCCATAGTAGTGGGATGATCCTCACCTTTGAAGTGAGTCAGGAAGCGTGTCTCTAGCATGGCCCAATTTTGGATGGAGTCCTCCGGCAGAGTGGAGTACCAAACGAAGGCCGTACCTTTTAGGGTACTTGCAAAGAGGCGGATCTTGAGTGCATCTTGATCCGTGATAGCTCCCGTCAGGATCTTGAAGTGGATGACGTGCTGTCTGGCTAATCCTTTCCCCGTATATGTTTGGAGAGTAGGATGTTTGAATTTTGTAGGGAACGGGACCGAGTCCATCCATAAGGGATATGGTGGCTTGATCCCATGCTCCTTGAGTACATCCTCTTCTTTTGCTTCGGCGAGGATACTGTCTATGTCCTTTTTGGTAAGGGCGCGTGACTCATTTTCTTCTCCATTTACCTCATCGTCTTGATGATTCGGAAGAGGTTCATTGTTCGCCTGATTTTGGAAGGCGAGGAGAAGGTTTTCCATCAGAATTTTAATCCTCGGCTGGCCTTGTTCCAACTGCTGGATGCGTGTGATCGCATCATCTTGAGGTGGATTGCGGGGTGGTGGCTCAGAATTTGTAGCCAGGATGTTCATCCTTCGTGATTCGAACGAAGAAACTGTCCTGGTGACTGAGCTGGGGCTCATTCTTTTTGAAGAAGAGCTTGAGGAAGGATCACTCTGCCATCCTTTGCTTTGACGATGGAGGATGTGCTCCCTTGGGCGCAGCAGCTGAGCCTATCTTCTTTGTAGCTAGGCAAGGACAGGATGCGAACCCCGTCCTTCGCCTGTTGCAGCGAACCTTTGAATTTTTGGAGTTCGGCCCCTGTAGAGATGAAGGGTCGAACTGCAGGTTTGTAGGCCTTAGCAGGTGCGTGTAGAGGCCTTGTAATGCATGACATGATTTTTGGCTTGTAGGAACAAGCCGGCTCATGCTGGGTTGACTTGAGAGTCAGAGTGGAGATGGGTCTCTCCTATTTCATGTAGGCAAGAGGGTAGAACTGGTTCTCCTTGAGTGGGGCCAGGAATGCTAGCTTGGTAGATGTTTGCGACCTTCTTTGTTTTGGTGAAGGTCTTGGGGGACCAAGCCTTGGGATAGACCTGGTCATTTGCTGGTCGAGGCTTCGTAGGGCTGCCACGGGCTTCGGGCCTTCCGGTGCTCGCCTTTGGTGTCACGGTAGTGACACGTTGAGAGGCGAGTCTCTGTTTCTTGGAATGAGCAATTTGTTCTTCGAGAAGTGGGAATGGTCCCAGCGTCCCAAAGACGATAGTCCGGGGAGTCGAGGTCGACCCGGAGTTCAGAGAGTTGCCGAGGGAGTTGACGCTTCGGCAGTTGATGGGGTGCTTGTAGGTGCGCGTGGTTTACTTCTGTTGAAGCATGAGTTGGTGCCTGCTCTCATCGAAAGTAATGGTAAGCGATGCTGCCATTGTTAGTTTTTTCGAAAAATTTCTGAAACAAGACCACATCCATTAGTAATCACAAGAATATAATGATCATAAATGGGAAGTTCTATGGTTTTGTCTTTTCAAATTACTCGAGGGAGATGACCCAAGCAATATGAAGAAGGCAAAACGCCATAGAGGGTACAATTGTTCTGATCGCAGGTATGGTAAGCCCAGAATGAGCGTCCCATTGAATGCTAGAAGCAATTGTGAACTTATATTCGACTTAACGAGAAGCAAAGCTTGCTCGAGGTAAGAAGAATATAAAGTTGGAGTTACAAATGTGCCGGTCACGAATACAGTAGACCCTGAAAGGGCGTACTAGTACTGCTAGACACAAATGTTTTGAGACCGCATCCATGAGATGAGATTCCCTATTTTGAAAGGTCAAGATTGGATTCATCAAAGAGAGCATATGGTATTCCGATCCAAATACAGTCTCAGCGATTTCCGCGAGCGCCAGTATTCAGATGGAAATGAACCATAATTTCTCGGATCTGAATCCAAAAATGACGAGTTTTTTTTTTTAAAGGCCAATATCAGGTTCATCAAAGAGAGCAAACGGCACTCCAATCTGAACACGGGCTCAGTGATTTCCACGAGCGCCAGTGCTCAGAAAGGAGAAGATCAAGATTTCTCCAATCTAAACCCAAAATGACGAAAGTTTTTTTTTTCAAGAATTTTTTAAAAATCTTTTTATTTATTTATTTATTTATTTTTATTTTTTTTAAGATTTTTCTCAAATTTTTTTTTTATTTTTTATTTGAAAATTTTTATTTTTAAAACTTTTATTTTGAAAAAATTTTATTTAAAAGACGAGAGAGTACACATAGGCCTCCTAACCCAGTCTTATGAAATCTCGATTGATAGAATTGCCCCCAGGTAATGGTAGGATTACTTAATGAACCCGTTTGGAGGACCCTTGCCTAGAACAGTCAAGCTGTCTCCACACTCTGGACAAGGCTTTTCTTGAATCAACCATGATCAAAGAACGCAGTTGGTTTAACCTTAGTGGTCTATGTCTTTTTTTTTGTTTATATATATATATTTTAGATCTTTAATGAACTCATCGAAGAGAAACGATGGCCCAAAACCTTAGTCGAACAGGCTTAATATTTCTGCAAGCACGATGAACGATAGGAAAGGATCAAGGTTTCTCAATTTTGAATCCAAAATGAAAAATCTGATTTTTTTTTAGATCTTTAATGAACTCATCGAAGAGAAACGATGGCCCAAAACCTTAGTCGAACAGGCTCAACATTTCTGCAAGCACGATGAACGATAGGAAAGGATCAAGGTTTCTCAATTTTGAATCCAAAATGAAAAATCTGATTTTTGTTTTTTTTTAAAATCTTTAATGAATCTTCGAAGAGAAACGATAACCCAAAACATTAGTCGAACAGGCTCAACATTTCTGCAAGCACGATGAACGATAGGAAAGGATCAAGGTTTCTCAATTTTGAATCGAAAATCCGATTTTTTTTTGAAAAGAGAAAGGGTGGAAATAAATTCAAAGAATTAGAAATTTTAAAAAATTCTCATCTCATGTTTTTTTAGATGCGGAATCCAACATAGGCCACCAATTTGAAAGTAGCCAAGGAATCAAGAAAAGAAGTATAAGCATAGAGCAATAGATATGATATGCAAATATTTCATTTCTAGCATCGTGTTCTCAAATGAACGTGTCCCATCGGGTGTGCCAGGTTGATGGACAGCGCTTCTGCTCGGTTCTACCGAGGTCGGCGGACGTGGGAGTCCGTTGGATCCGACCCTTTCGTAACCAGGGGCAAAGGCGTGCATCAACATTTTTTTATGTGGGTGTGCCAGATTTTCTATTTTTACTTGGAATTGCAAGTGGTGATCCGGAGATCAACCTTCGCAATTAAAAAGGAAATCAACTTCTTTTAAGTTTTCCATTGCACATATATTTAAGAAAAGAGACATTTTCTTGATTTGCCGTGAAAGGCGATTTTTTGGCATTTATAGCCGATTTTGGCGTTTATAGCTGATTTTTGGCGTTTATAGCCGATTTTGGCACTTATAGCCGATTTACATTCCTTATCAATACTGAAAGATAAGAGTTGTGATTTTTTTCTCTTTTGAAAAAAATACAAACTACAATAAAAAGCAAGAAAAGGAGGATCTAACTTCTCAAGAGATTATGGATGACCCGTTCAGATTGACGGTCGCAAGCCATATGTGGACTTTGCCATCATCCATGCAGATGAGAACAGATGATGCTATTGATTCGCTTGGCTTGGCTATAACCTCAGGTTTTTAGAGGACAAAGACCAAAAGGAAGTCCTATGTCCAATAAAAACCCAAGTAGACGGGCTGAAAAGCCATGTCTAAGCCATTGGAGGCAGAAGGAGAAGGCAAGGACCTTGTAGCGGTGGTCGGTGTAGAACTTCCGCAAAGTTTTCTCTCTTTCTTTCTCTGGATTTCTATGCTTTTTTTATGATCTGGGATCTGTCTTCTTTTTCCGATCTAGATTCCTTTGGAGTGCTCTCCTATTTATAGGCTCTTGGTAGCCATTTAGGAGAGTCTATGGGCTTTTATTGTCATTAAGCCACATAATGGGAGGAGTTACAGGATTTAATTCCTTTACTTTGTAGCTCCTTTTTCTTGGCTTCTGATTGGCCGGAGGAGATTAAGGGCTTTTAATCGCCTTTAATCGCCATGATGGGAGGAGTTTCATGGGTCAAATGCCATGAATCTCTTGACTTGTAACTCCCGAATGCTTGCTTCGGGTTGTGCTGTCCAAAGAAATGGATTAATGACTGTAATAAAGCTAGTCAATTAATCACATTAAGTGGTCGCCGAGCAGTTGAAGAGTCGCGGGCCGTGCCGCGTCTTTTGGGATTCCTCTGGTGATGATCAATGATGGATCTTCATGTAGATCGGCATCAAATGACCATGTAATTTCAGGTATTGGTTGCCAATAGAGGATCGGTGCCATCTATCCTGTCGATTTCTTGATCGGTCGGGTCGAAAACACACTTTTTTTTAGTTGACTGGTTGGCGATCAATGTTGATTTTGATACTCTTGATGATTGACCCGTGATTTTGACGGATGTCAGAGGATTTGGTGTCTCAAAAGTATGAATTTTGGAAAATACCAGAGGCCGGACGCTTCAAATAGCGAAAAAATGGCAAAAAACGGGGTTTACGGGGCCCTCCCGGCGACCCTGGGGGGTTTTCCCCCCTTTTGTCCCGATTTGTATCTGTTTTTGCTGTTTTTTTATTCTTTTTTCTTCTGTATTTTTCCTTGACATTTTTGATCATCTATTGGCCTGATTTCCCTGTAGAAAACCTGATGAGAATCCTTGCGTTTTATTTTGCAAAGTTTCCAATTTTCTGAGAAAGCCGAATACTATGTCGCGCAGAGCTGCCGATTTTCCGTCAGAAGCTGAAACTGGGCCAAACGATGTCGGAAGGACCTGAAATTTGGGGTGAAGCCTGCTGAGCAATAAATAAGGGCAACCATAGGCTTTTGTTTGAGTTTAGAAGCCGTTTGGAGTCCTATCACTAGTAGACTTGCTTTTTGTCGCGATGAAGATGTCGCGGCTTGATGTGCGGTCAACCGATGTCCGATTGACTTGAAATTTGACAGGAAACCTATTGGAGTCATTTTAAGATGATCCATAGGCTCTGTCTTGGAAACCATAGTCCCAGGGAGCTTCGCCGCCGAGGGGCCTGATTTGGCTTCCGAGCGTCAAAGTCTGGTCAAATGTTGTCGAAATGACCTGAATTTTGACGTGTACCCCTTTGTAAGCATTTTGAAGCCGTCCATGTGCTCTATCTGATGAGTGATGGCTTCAGTGGTTCTTGCCGCCGAGAGGCTTGATTTAGCTGTTCGAGGGTTGATGTATGGTCAAACGTTGTCGGTTTGACTTGGAACTTGACGTGGAGCCTTTTGGAAGTATTTTGAGACCATCCATCGGTTCTGATCGAAGATTTGGTGTCTCCGATGCTTTCACCGCCGTGAGCTCCTTTTTAGCTGCCGGAGAAGCGAAGTTAGGCCAAATGATTTTGAAATGGCCCGAAACTTCTTGTGTACTCCTCTTTTGGCTGTCTTGAAGGATCTTGCAGTTTTTGTTTGATTCTGACAATATTTGATTTTTTGAAAATAGCATTGCCTATTTATGGCAGGTTGCGACTTCATGTAGCTTTTTGGATCTTGAAGAGGCAAAGTGACATTTTTGATGTCAACAATATTAGCTAGGCTTCTCTTGCATAGTATTGATCGATGAAGTGATTTTATGCCTTGAAGCTCCATTTTTCAGTGGACAACTAATCGAGGAAGCAGCGATACACGGAGGCATCATATGCCACATGGTACATATATACATGCTTTTGGTTTTTTTGTTTATATATAGTCCAACTTTTTGTACATCCCATGGAAGACAGTGTAGATACTATATATATATACATAATATTTCCATAGAGATTTGTCTAGTCAAGCTTTATGTTAATTATTAGTTATGAACGAGGACTAAGCGGTCATTATATGGAGGCATTATGCATGTGGTTCTCAATATATAATTTTGTCTTTCTTGCTTTAGTTTAACTTAGCTTGTTAAGTTGTACAATACATGGAAGTGAATGAACTACCTATACTATACTATGCATGTGTATATATGTACATAGAAATTAATTTGTTTATATATATATACAAAGGTTTTTGTTGTCTAGATGTTAGTATTTTGAGGTATATTGCAGGTTTTCTTTATCGTGGTACAATAGGTTCTTTTGATATTAAAAAAAATAAATTGTGAAATTATATCGGTTTTTTAATGAAACCGATATAACAAACCAATTATATATTTTTTATATCGGTTATTCTTAATCAATTATATCGGTTATAATTTAACCGATATAATAAACCATATGAAGCCGATATAACAAACCAATTACATATTTTTTATATCGGTTATTCTTAATCAATTATATTGGTTATTATGAAACCGATATAAAAAACCATATGAAACCGATATAACATATATTAATTATGTCGGTTTGGCTATAAGTTATATCGGTTTTACAATAATTTATGATATAAATACATATGATATTACATCGCTTTAGGCTTAACCGATATGAAATATTACATTTATTATATCGGTTCCGTTTATCTTTTATATCGGGGGTACTTATATCGGTTTGAAATTCACGCAAAAACCGATATAATAGGTCTTTTATATCGGTTTTTAGCCGATATAAAAACCCTTTTTTCTAGTAGTGAACCTGCATAATCATACTGATATAACTATGAAACACATACAATGATTATGAGGAATGTATGAGGTTCCAAAAGAAAATCAATCCATTTAAAAACATATGATAGGAACATGCATTATGATACCAAAGAAAATAAAATCCAAAACCATAACATTTAATCTTTAGAAAAATTTAACTTACAAAGGCATAATGAATGTTATGAGGAAGAATGCAATCACCAAATGAATTCAATCATCAAAATAAGCGATTATAATCTAAACTGATGAATTGGGTACATTGCATTCCAAACAAGTCATCAAGATAGGAAATTTACAAATAAAGGAGCATATGACTTGCAAAATCATCACACAGAAGAAAAACACAATACAGAGCATAGTGATGATCAAAGATAAAAACATCCATATCTTAGAAAAATACCATAACTAAAAACTCATGGATGTGGCAATATGAGAAATACATAAAGATGTACCCATAAAAGTTAATGCATTCTCAATTAAAAATTGTTCTATTTTAAAAAAAAAACTTAAAAACAAATATTCATCATATTCATATATGTGTCTCCATGATCCTCAAATATGGATTCTCATTTGATCAACTTAAAGATGTCTACTCCCCCTTAACATCATTCTCTTCTTTTTGTCAATATGATGACAATGAATATACCGATGTAATGCATGAAGAAGATGTAAGGCATGAAACTATGGAGTTCTCAAATATAGCAATTAAAGCTTACAATGATAAAACTTCTCAAGATGTTACTAATCTTGGAAAGACATAATGATGAATAGATGAGTACCAATTGAAAATCTCATTTTGAAAGCATGTAACTAAACATGGCCCAAAATGAAAATCAATTGCATAATTTTCCATTTAAGTAATAACTTAAAATCAATGGAAATTCATTTTTCAAATCATATTTATTTTCAAAAAGACAAAACGACTGATTTGAAAAATATGAGATGGGACATCAATATCACATCTCATTCAATTTTGCATTTTAGAAAATATACCTATCAAGAACATATGCAAAATAAATTGTTGATTCCAAAACATAGACAAGATCGAAAGAGATTTACATGTAATGGAGGACAACAACTTGAGAATCAACCAAGTATATTAATCATTTCTCTTGTTGGTGAGGATATAAGCATCAGAGAAGTGTTTTACGTGATCACACAAAATTACAGGTCAGTTCCATAGCTACCACACATGGAATTACGCTTGGCAAACCCTACACGTGAGGAGTCTCCCGTCTCCTCCCACTCTCTTAGCCAACAAGTGAGGAGTCTCCCGTCTCCTCCCGTTTCCTCCCTTAAACGTTAATGTTCGAATGATTCAAATAGATATACCAATATGAGTGCAGCTTGGAATGAATCAAGGTGGAGTATCCAAAGCATTAAATCAATTCCATAATGATGTACATGTTAAGGATAGAACCAAAAAAAAAATCATCGATTGTTAAATAATTTTTTTTTAAATGTTAAAACTCTGAACTGGTTTTGAAATCATGTAACTAATAAATATGTTTCAAAACAAAAAAATCCATGAGAATAGTGGTATTAATCATAGCATAAGCATGTTTAACTCTTGAAAATCATATGCTATGAGAAATATCATCATTTCTTATGCTTTATGAAATGAAGTTCAACTATCATGAAGCCAACCTCTTCAAGAAAAACAATCATAATTTAGAGGAGGCAAACATGAGAGATAAGATGCTAAAGTGAAATTTCAATTCAATGTTCACAGGATTTGTCACATTTTAAGACATACCAAACAAATAGAAAACCATGAAAAGAACATGGATGTGACAAACACAAAATTCACTAAGCATCATGAATATTCATCACTTATAAAAATATAAGTTGAATGCATCATGATGAATATAAGAAATTGCATAAAAATAAGATTGGGTGTTGTGTGCAATTTCCAAGGTGTAAAACATATGAACTCAACAAATATAAGATCCATCAAATAATAGTTATGATCATAATGAACAAGAAATGGATTTGAAAAGATTCATATGAGCAACAACACACTTATGAAAATTGAAACATGTACAAAGATGAAATCATAAACATGGATCAATTAACATAACCATCCTCATTAAATAAAGACTAACAAGCACAAGGATGGATTTTATAGTTCTTAGTATGGAGTTAACAAAAGAAAACAACACAACCATACATAGAACCATTTAGCATTTGCATATAGAGGGTCATATCATCGACAAATAATTTTTTTACCCTTGCAAATGTACCTACATACATGAAATAAGAAAAATACCTTTTATAAGTACCTGTTAACAAAAGAAATCGAAAATGAAATACATAACAGGGAATCATGTATGGTAGTAGCCTCTAAGAGTTTAAGGCCATGAAGAAAAACGATCATGGATACCAATTGGAATAAGAAATACCAATTGAGATTCAAGGATAAGACTATTAGCTCAATCACTCTAAAATGGAGTTAAAAGGAATATAACTACTAGGATTAATCCAAATTAGAGCTATCCATGATGTTATGGGGTTAACTGATCATAGCATCAATCAATATAACTAAGAAAATCATATGCTATGAATATTTTGAAATCATTTCATCCAATCATAAAATATAACTATCATGTACAAGATGAATGAGATGGAATGAAGTTCAAACATGAAGCCTACCTTAACCATTAACCAACCAAGATTATGAACACATGAGTATGGTGGTTATGAGATTTTATAAGAGCATGAGAGGTGGCAATCATGAAAATTATGATGCTAATAGAAAGTGACATGGAATAAAAACATATTACTATCAAGATCAATCCAATGTATACAAGGTTTATCACATTTTCAAGATATGACATCAATTGGATATGACAAAAATCGAAAATGATACCAATTGAATATAGAACAAGATTAAGAGCAAAGATGTGATAAAAATAAAATTCCATCAAGCATCATAAATTGATATTCATCACTTTTAATGATATAACTAATGACCATAGTGATGAACATTCTAAATTGCATGAAATGTCTCTTGGTGATACATGCAATTTGAAAGTGTCAAATCGTATGAATTCAACATCTATAAAATTCATCAAACAATAGGTATAACTATGAAATACAAGGAATGGATTTCAAAGAGGTTCATATGATCAAGATCACTACTATGAAGTTGAAACATGTATAAGGATGACATCACTTAGAGAATATACAAGAATCAACATCATAACCATCCATTTCAAAAAAGTAATGACTAGAAAGCATAAAGGATGGGTTTGGGAGTTCTAGTATGGTATCCACAAATGTAACTTAAGAGCACGACCATACAAGGAACTATTAGACATTTACAGAAAAGATGATTAAATGAAATCAAAATCTAACAAAATAATCTCCATTTTAGCAAATGTACTAAAAGAATCATGAAAAATTATCATTATGCATTAAAAAAATGCACAAGACTAAGTATAGATTTCAAATTCTATTTCATGATCCACAAAACATACAAATCAATTTGCTCATAAAAGGAATATAACTACAAGAGCTCAAACAAATTGACTTGAATAAGTATGACTTGATATCAATTGGAAAATACATTCAGATAAAATGTATAACTATAAGGCTCTAACCAATTGAATTTCAAGTATATCAACAAATTTGACTTTCATATAAAGATTCTAACTTAGTAAGCATATAATGAAAATCAATTTTGATCATATCTCATCAATGAGGCACAATCATTTTTCAACTTGCATTTTTAAAATATATGACTTATTTGAAACACATACAGGCTAATTTTTCAAAACAATAATTTTCCATATGAAAATATAACTTGGAAATCTATGGAAAAACTAAATTGTTTTAAATCATTTGTCTTTCGAAAAAAAATCTTACTTATGACAAACAAACAAATGAATTTACAATTACAATTGATCATGAATAATCTAGCTAAGAGGGCTTTTGAAATCATAATCAATTGATCATGTATAGAAATGCAATGAAAGAGATATAACTCAAAGAGAGCAAAAAGCAAATCTAACATGATGAAATTTTAATCAAATGATTTTGAAAACCATGTTATGAAACAAGAGAAGTACATGAAAACAAAATCAATTGATCATAAGTAAACAATGCATTTTAAGAAATGTAGTTCTATATAAACAGAAATGCAAATTGTTTGTAATAACCAAACATTTCCAAAAAGACAAGGAAATGCTTTTATTGACAATGCTTTTGAAACTCAAAAGTTTTAAGAGCATTTGTCAAAATATAACTTGAAACCAATTGGAAAATGCGTTTATTCAAAAACACATTTATTTTGAGAAATATACCTATAGATAGATAACCAATTGAGTTTCGAGTATATTACAAGAATTGAATTTCTCATACAAGAGATTAAATATAAAAAGAGAAACAAATTCAATTCTCATAACTTTCAACTTGTGCTTTAAACAATATAACTATTAGAAACAAATACAAGTTGAGAATAATTTTCCATTTCAAAACAAAAATTATGGAAAATTTGTTTTTCAAAAATATCTAATTTTTTTTAAAAGATATAACTTATGAAATTCATTAATTTTTGAAAAACAGGGGATGTACCATTAATTGATCATGGATAGAAAATCTTTTAAGTCCATAATTAATTGAAGCACATTAAAAGAGCATTGAAATGCATTTTCATAGATATAACAATATGAATACAAAATGCACATCAATAAGATGCAATCAAGTGATTTTGTGAACCAAAAGATATAACTATAAAAGTTTATGAGAACAAAATCAAATCACTTCAAATATTTTCGCATTAAAACAAATGTAACTATATAACCTCAAAATGCAAAAGTTCATAGACCAACAATATGAAATAATTGAAAAGAAATAGGTTGGTCCAAAAGGGTTCAAGATCTTAGGTCTTTCTAACAATCTTCCTTTGAAAAACATCCTAAGGTCTTGGATGGTTTGTCCTTGAGGTCCCTCCGATACATGAGGTCCCTCTAAGGAATTGGCACTAGCAATGAAACAAGATCAACTCCGGGTTGTTAAGCCTTTATGGAGTAACTTGCTCTGATACCAAATGAAAGTGCAGCTAGGGCCAATGAAAGTGTCCTAGGGGGGGGGGGTGAATAGGACTAATGGAATTCTTTTCCCAATTAAAACATCTTAGTCCAATTTTAATCCCAAATAGGAACAATAACATAATGAACACAAATAAAAAATACAACTTATGCGGAATATGTATTCAATGTATGAGTGCTTAAACAATCAAAGATAAGACAATTAGTTTCATATTAGTAAGCACAAGTGTGAGTACAACACTCTTCACAAATTCACTTATGATTTATATCAATGTGCTCAAATGAATATTTGTTAAAGAGTGTGTGCTAAAAAAGATTTGATTTACCAATATTATCAATGTTGTTTTCGCACAAGTGGATGTGTGTCAATTAAACTAAATATCATTCATATCATTCTCCACAACATATAGATATATAAATCAAGCACAAGAGATAGAGATAGAGAAATTGACACAAGGGATTTATAGTGGTTCAGTCACACAGACCTACATCCACTCTCAAGGGTCACACAGTCCCCTGGTTCCACTATGAAGAATCAAACTACACAAGTACTAATTCTACATAAATTTTGTTCACGAGGTTCGACCACACAGATCTACTCCCCATTTTTGTTCATGAGGTTCGATCACAAAGATCTACTCCCCACACAAAACTTTTAGAGTGGTTGAATCACACAGAAACAATCCACTATCACAATTTTTAAAGTGGTTGAATCACGCAGAAACAATCCACTATCATAAAGATATAATTTGAATGGAGGGCGAAGAACACTTGCCACTTTTTGACAAAGTCTGGAGGTTGCCACTTGCCTCTTTGACGAAGTCCGGAGGATGCACTTCGAAACTTGTCACCGCAGCTCCAAGCTTTGATGCCTCTTGCAATGCTTCCTTGATGTTGATGATGATGCTCCAATGTTGTGCTCAGTCAAGGAAGAGGTCTTTGGTCTAGGGATTTGGATAATAAACTATGATAGCTCAAGTTCTTCCCTAGGCAATATTGTCTCCACACATCACACTTTTCTTAAGCTAAAGAAGCTCTTAGATTTGACAAACCAAGCTCATAGTGTGTGTGGAATGATCTATGAGAGCTCTAATATGATACACAATGGTTAGGACATGAGCTCTCATGATCTTGGAGGCCTTGGGAATGATTTTCCAAACCTTAGGGATGATTTGGGGCGTTTTTCTATTTATAGAAAACTTTCCAACAGTCATAAAATGACTAGTGAACAGTGAATAGTGAATAGTATTACTGTTCAAACGGCTAGTGAACAGTGAACAGTGAATAGTGATGTTACTGTTCAAACGGCTAGTGAACAGTGAATAGTGATGTTACTGTTCAAACGGCTAGTGAACAGTGAACAATGAATAGTGAATAGTGATGTTACTGTTCATGCGGCTAGCCGCGAGGTAAACGAAAAACCATTTTAAGAGAGTTTTTGCTCTTTGGAAAATTAATCGCGAGGTGACCGAAAACCATGGCGGTTAGCCAACTTCTGAGGCCGGTTTTGAGTCTTGAAAAAGCTGAAAAACAATCTCTAAAACCCTATTAAATAAGCCATTAAACTAAGGGTTTTTAGGGCCATGTATTGGTTGGTTTGGAGTCTCATTTACCTGAATAGGTTGCACATATATGGACGTCTTCCTTTATGAATCCGAGCCTTCAAAGACTTGATCTTTTGCCTTCAAACTTGATCTTCCTTGAGAAATTTTGAGAGGCAAGGTCTTGGATTCTTTGACACGGAATTGACAATACAAAAACAAGTGCTCATAGGAATGTGGCACTAACACAGGGGACCCACAGTTGAACTAGTCGAGAGTCGGCTCTGATACCATCATGTCACGTCCCCCGAACTCGACTAAAGAATAAACCGGATCCGGAGAGTGAAATTTAGGAGTAATTAAAATTTTTGTCCTTTGGGCCCACGGATCGTAAGTCCGCGGTGAGGATAGAATATTTCAAACCTCATATAATAAAATAAACATTGAGTTCATAGAACTCTAGGCCTATGGAATATCAGTCAATGAATAATAACTTCATTAGATTAAAGTTGCATAAAAGAATATAAACAAACTAGTCAAAGAGTTAGTCATTGCATTGGCCAACCCAATAAACAAGGCCAATTAAAAGAACTGAAGTCAATAAAGTAAAAGGTCTAACGAGAGAAATAATAAAAGAATAAATCTAAATGAATCGCAATGTATCTCTCTTGTGCCAGGAAGTGATGACACTACTCTACGTCATCGGCATGCACTCTCGTGCCTCCTCTGCTAGTTGGAGATCCTCTGGGATCTCCTCACCGGCCTGCTCCTCGTAGTAGTACTCACCTGAGGTGTCTGCACACCAAGGAACAGAGTCAACGACATGTTGAGCAATAGATAAGCAATGCATAATAAACATGACATGCATCAAATGTAGAAGAATGACAAGTACATGATTATCTAAATACAAGGTAACCGAAGCTAGGCATAAAGCAAGATTAATAATCCATAGAAATAATAACAGGAATCCTAGCAACCATTTAACAATAACCACTATCCATGCAATGCAAAACAAGAACAAGAGGGAGACTCCGAGGATGTCCACTGCCATCTCCCGGGGTACCAGTAACAATCCAATCCGGACTACGGATACCAAAGTCCGGCTCCAGTAGGATCCTAGCTCCCGGTCCTGGGAATAGTAGGACGGTCCTAGCCCACTCCAAGCTATTCAACTCCATGGACGCTGTCCAAAGCCGACTGCCCACCCCGACAACCGAGTAAATGGTTCGTCATTAAAACCCCAAACTGCAGATGGCCATGATATGCAAACAATAATAGAGTGGTTCTGACACAAGGACAAACATGACAAGCAAGTCTGGCTAGTTTCATGTACAAGACAAGATCTTAGGGATTATCTCATTCAAGACAATACAAGACAAGTGATCCACGTGATAATCCCTTTCATTGCTAGCTAGTCATGTTTATCAATATAAGACACAGGCTCCTAACTATACTCTAAGGCAGGTCCAAGTCATAAATTCTATAAGAATTTACGTTTCATATTTTGTTAAGTGTTTTATGTCAAGAGAGTGTACAAGGAATGTTATCAACGGATACAAGTCACAAGTCAAGGAAGAATTACAATCCAATCCTAGGCAAGTGGTGTCATCCATGTACCCCACGTGTTCTAACAGAGTACGTGTGGAAATTGGATCAATGATGCTCTTAGGGAAATTCCTTGGTGTACAATCATGTTAAGCATCCATTGAGACAATTAAATACGTATTCGGTTAGACCATGCATAATACACGAATACCTAGACAACCCATCAAAATCACACCAAGCCACGTGTTTCGATTTTAATCCCATTTATGGTCATGTGATAATAGGTTAGAGGTTTCCGGCAACTAGGTCCCAAAATCCTAGGTTTCAATCATAGTCCAAAACAACAAGGCAAAATGGCCAATTTCGGCTAACCCTCATGATGGTGTCTGTTGACCGACGTGATGGTCTCGGTTGACCGACACGAACCGAGGGCTAACCGACGGAACAGAAGCCGATTTTTTCTCTCTGGTTTTGGAACCGAGGTCAGTGTCGGCTGACCGATCTGATGGTTGTAGGTTGACCGACATGAAGGTTGTCGGCTGACCGATGTTCAAAAGGCCAAAATATGGTTCTCTGGTTTTCTGACTGACACGAGGCTCGGTTTGTTGGAAATAGGGTGGGCCTCTAGGATAGGTTTCAAAAACTTTTGACCCACTTGACGCAGGGATCAACTATCCAGAAGGCTATAAAACCCAATCCAAGATCTATGTCCTCAATCTCAGCCATCATGATTAGTAAATATAATCTATATAGAAGATAGAACCAGCAACGTATAAGCTACAAATAAATCTACAACATGCAAGGAAGTAGATTATACCTTTGGAGCTCGGTTGTGCTCTAATGGAGGAGTTGCGTCTTTCTTTGATGATGAAACGCTTTCACTAATCAAATAGGAATCTCCAAGACCTCTTGATCTTCCACGCTATGACCCGTATTAGATTCTCCTTTTCTCAAGAAGATGGTGGGATCTCCAAGAGAAAACTACTAGGAACTCTAGGGAGGAACTAGAAAGAGAACTAGAAGAGGGAGAGGAGAAAAACCATGTGCAACTATTGCACAAAAGGACCTTGGGCGTGAATCCCAATGCTAGGAAAATGCATGGACGTCCAAGGCCTCCTCTCCTCTTATTTATAGCTTTTGCAAGCTGCCTCCTCTTTACTAATTACAATAGAAGTCTTACTTCCATTAATTAGTAACTTACTATATCATAATTAGAAGTCTCACTTCAAATATGATTAGTAACTTTCTAATTCCTTTCTAATTAAAATAGAAGTCTCACTTCTACTAAAATTAGTAAGTCTACTATTACTACTATTAGAAGTCTCACTTCAAATAGAAATAGTAACTTTCCTTTTAGAGTTCAACTAGAATTAGATACTTTCTAATAATTGGGCTAGCGTGGGGACCACTAGGGATTCCTTAGAAAGCTGGCTCCAACTGGGACTCGCGACCCCACATCTCATGTGTAATCTGGGCCCACAGTTAATTGCAAATAACTCCACTATATAAATGCAATTGAACTCCAATCTTAGGAATATTACATAGAAGACCCTAAACTTCCACATTATCACAAGTAGACCCCTCTATCAATATCCATGGATCAATTGGACCTGTCTTCCAAAATAGATCCATATCTTATTATCCTTGAGCCCCAATTAATTATAATGATCAATAGATACCTTTCCAATTAACTCTTAATCGGAATGGGTGCGCACTTACCAATGATAAATCCATTAATTGGCACAAGGGGATATTAGAGATAGATTCCATCTTGACCATTGAATGTTCCCACAGCTCTACTACCACGTACCCAAATCACCGAGGTGTTGACCTACAGTTGGCCTCACTCATTGGTGACTCAAAGCAAATGAATAGATAGAAACTTGAGTTCATTAATGTCTCAGGATTGAGAGCCTATTGCTAGGGAATTATGAGAGCAGACCTTAAAATAAAGACAGTGTTTATAAGGTGCTTCTCATGGTCCTTCAATACATCAAATGTACCAGCACTATGATCCAAAATCTTCCATTCTGATGATCGAGACAAATCACACTATCTCATAGTGATCAAAGTACTGCAACCTTATCAGTATGAGATGTCCAGTCTCATCACTGGTTGTGATAATATTTAAGTATAAGATTTGCCACACATGTCTCCCGTATGTGGATCTCATCCATACACATGTGTTACATCTAATATACTTGTGGACCCCGGTTCATCTCATGAACCATCATGTCATTCGTATTGGTTATGTGCAAGTATATAATAAATCACCATTCATCTCAGGAAAAGGAAAGCATGAATATACTGATAAATAAAGAAATTAATCAATCAATTATATTTATCTACTGGATTGAGTCCATAAAACTAACACGGTTGACCGACACTGAACCGAAGGCTAACCGCCAGTATGAAATTCGTACAGGTTCAGGCCATTTCTGAACATTTCCTTCCCCAATTTGTTTTTCCTCCATTCCTAAGCCTACCAAAAGGCTATAACCTACATAAAAATAGAGCCTCCTGCTCTCCCCAACAATCCATTCCATCCATTCCATTCCATTCCATTGAATCAAATTGAACAAATTCTAAGCAACCTAATATCATCAATTTATTCAAAAATCTAACCTAGCACATAACTTCCAATTAAAATCAGAACAGGCTTGGAATTAAGGGAAATCTATCAAGAATCATAGCCAATCAAATGAAAACAAACATACATGCTTAAAAATACAATGCAGATCTACTTGCCTCAACCAAGAAGAAGATTGAAAATGGGCAAAACTTGAGGAGAAGCCTTTCTACCCCGAAATCCACGATCTAACCCGATAAAACGAAATCTAGGAAGCCAAGAAGAAGAAAGGAAGGGAAAGAATTAAGATCAGACCTAATCTTACCAAAGAAATGATAAAGTGAAAATATGAGATTATGAGAAGTCTTACCAAATTGTTACCGGAAGAAAGAGGGGATCGCAACGATGAAGATAAGCGGTTCGGATCACCGAGTTGATCTCCCCGGGCTAGAGTTCCGGGCTTGAAAAGAGAAGAGGTAGAAGGAAGGAAGTTGTTGCTCTCGTTTAGTTGCAGAGGTAACGAATAAGGATTAGCGCTAATCCCTGAAGAAGAAAAGAACAAAAAGACTAATCTGCCCCCTAAGTGGGTTCGGTTAAAGAATGAACTACTTGAAGGGTTTCTGATCGACGGATCACGACGAGTCAAGAGACAAAAATGATCAGCACGACATGACCTTTCCAACGAACCCAAAATCACGGCGTTTGGAATATTTCAGAAAAACACTCAATTTTCCCTAGCAAACTACCCCCCTGCTATGATCAAACGAACTCGGAATCGAACGAAATTTCACAGATACTAATCTAATGCTAAAAGAAACTCACTGAAGATTTAAACCCACTTAAATATCTAAGACACAGTTAAATAAAATAATTAATAATAAATGGGTCAACAGGCCGGGTTATAGGCCCTATTGACCCAATAAGGTCACGGACCTTACAACGATCTCACAAATAAAAAGAACATTTGGTCCCCCAAATGATTAAACATACCTCATCTGAAAAAAGATAAGGGTACGCCTTCTGAATCCGATACTTCAGCTCCCACGTAGCTTCCTCCGGGCTGTGGTTCTCCCACTATACCTTGACCCACTGGATGGTCTTAGTACGCAACACTATCTCCTTAGTGTCAATGATCTATGCTGGCCGTTCCACGTAGGTGACATCTGCCTGAGCTGAAGTAGCTCGTGCTGCAACACATGGGTGGGATCTGGAATATACTTCCGAAGCATTGAGACATGAAACACGTCGTGCACACCCGCTAGGTCCGGCGGTAGCACCAGACGATAAGCCACGTCTCCAATCCTGCTCTTGATCTCAAACGGTCCCACAAACCTTTTGGCAGGCTTCCCTTTCTGCCCGAATTTGATAACACCTCTCATCGGAGACACTTTCAGGAAAACCACATCCCCCACTTGGAATTCTAAAGGTCTCCATCTCTTATCTGCATAACTCTTCTAACGATCACATGACTCCTTCATTCGTATCTGAACAAGCCTGACCTTCTCACTGGAATCAGCAATCTCCGAGGGGCCAGAAAACTTCGAACTCCAACTTCCTCCCAACATGCTGGAGTCCTGCATCTTCTTCCATACAATGCCTCAAAATGGTGCCATACCTATACTTGAATGATAGCTGTTATTGTAGGAAAACTCACATAGAGGCAAACTCTCATCCCAACTCTCTTTGAAATCCAAAACACATGCTCTGAGGAGATCTTCCATTGTCTAAATGGTACGCTCTGACTGTCCATCTGTCTGAGGGTGGTAAGCTGTGCTGAACTTCAATTGGGTACCCATAGATGACTGGAAAGTAGACCAAAATCGAGAGACAAACTTAGTGTCTCGATCGGACACTATGGACTTAGGCACTCCATGTAGCTTGACTATATTGTCCCTATACATCTTAGTCATCTTATCCATAAATTGACCAGTCTTGAATGGCAGGAAATGAGTTGACTTAGTCAATCTATCCACAATCACCCAAATAGCATCATTACCTTTCTTGGTGTTCGGCAACCCTGACATGAAATCCATGGTAATATTCTCCCATTTCTACTGTGGAATCTCCAATAGGCTTCTTGTGCTCTGCCTTAATATGCTGACAAGACATGCATCTGGAAATGAATTCTGCTATCTCTTTCTTCATTTTCACCCACCAATAGTGATTCTTCAAATTCTGATACATTTTGGTGCTCCCCGGGTGAATAGAACATCTGGTGTGGTGCACATCTGTCGTCAATTCTGACTTAATTTCTTGAACATCAGGCACACACAACCTCTCCTTGCAGTACAGAACTCCATCAATCAATCTAAACTCTGGCTTGTCATACACATGATCAATGATTCTCTGCAACTCTGGATCATCCTTCTGAACTTCCTTGATCCTGTTCACTATCTCAGGCTCCCAAACTCCCATAGCAGCAACTAGGACTTTCTCATTAACTGGCCAGACTTTCACATCCATATCTCTGAACTGCTCCATCCATCTCCATTCAGGCATTATACAACCACTGAATGCTGCCTTCCTACTGAGAGCATATGCTACAACATTCACCCTTCCAGGATGGTACTTGATCGGAAAATCATAATCCTTTATATACTCCATCCATCTCCTTTGCCTGTTATTCAGATCACCTTGTGTAAACAGGTATTGCAGGCTCTTGTGATATGTGTGCACCTCAAATCTCTCTCCATACAAATAATGCCTCAACAACTTCAATGCAAACACCACTGCTGCTAGCTCCAAGTCATGTGTGGCATACTTCTTCTCATGATCCTTCAATTGCCTCGACCCATAAGCTATCACTTTCTCAAGGTAAAAATGGTAGAAACCACAGGACGCGTGTGAGGATTTCGTTAGTCAGTAGGTTGATCTTTTAGTTTTGTTTCTAGCATTGTGATGCTAGCGTGGGGCATCTTGGAACTAACCTTGAAATTTTTATAGGAGTATGGCTGGTAGACACAACACCGAGGTGATGGTAGTTCTTCTCAGAATGGCGCTGAGAAACCAATTTCATCAGTTCATGGCAGCCTTTATTCAATCCCAAAGGACAAAAATTTTAATTAGTCCTAAATTTCACTCTCCGGATCTGATTTATTCTTTAATCAGGTTCGGGGGACGTGACATGATAGTATCAGTGCCGACTCTCAACTAGTTCGAGTGTGGGTCCCCGCCATGGTCTGGTGCAAGTGGGCGGGTTTCCATGTGGGCGGGCCAAGAATGCTGGCAGGCTACAGGGGCTGGCAGGCTTCTGTACAGGGATGTGCAGCCCTATAAGGGGGTGGAATGTGACGCCCCGGAGTTTCACATCAACTATAGAGAGGAAAGTGATTGGGATTATATGTAAATCTCACACCCTTACCTTGCATGAGGCCTTTTGATGGGTTGAGACCCATCAGAAACAAAACCGTGAGGCCCGTGGGCCAAAGCGGACAATATCATGCATGGGTATAGGGTGGGGTGTTACAAATCATCAATTTATTCAAAAATCTAACCTAGCATATAATTTCCAATTAAAATCAGAACATGCTTGGAATTAAGGGAAATCGATCAAGAATCATAGCCAATCAAATGAAAACAAACATACTTGCCTCAACCAAGCAGAAGATTCAAAATGGGCAAAACTTAAGGAGAAGCCTTTCTACCCCGAAATCCATGATCTAACCCGATAAAACGAAATCTAGGAAGCCAAGAAGAAGAAAGGAAGGAGAGAATTAAGATCAGACCTAATCTAACCAAAGAAATGACAAAGTGAAAATATGAGATTGTGAGAAGTCTTACCAAATTGGTACTGGAAGAAAGAGGGGATCGCAACGATGAAAGTAAGCAGTTCGGATCACGGAGTTGATCTCTTCGGGCTAGAGTTCCGGGCTTGAAAAAAGAAGAGGAAGAAGGAAAGAAGTTGCTGCTCTCATTCAGTTGCAGAGGTAATGAATAAGGATTAGGGCTAATCCCTATTAAGAAGAAGAGAAGAAGAAAAAGACTAATCTACCTCTTAAGTGGGTCTGGTTAAAGAATGGACTACTTGAAGGGTTTCTGATCGACGGAGCGTAATGAGTCAAGAGATAAAAATGATCAGCACGACGAGACCTTTCCAACGAACACAAAATCACGGCGTTTGGAATATTTTTGAAAAAACACTCAATTTTCCCTAAATTGCAAACTACCCCCTTGCTATGATCAAACGAACTCGGAATCGAACGAAACTTCGCAAATACTAATCTAATGCTAAAAGAAACTCACTCAAACCCACTTAAATATCTAAAATACAATAAAATAAAATAATTAATAATAAATGGGTCAACGGGCCGGGTTTTGGGCCCAACCGACCCAGTAAGGTCACGGACCTTACACATGGTAGCTGACGCAATGCAATTTGCTAAGCGCTGCCAATAATGCCAAGTTCATGGATATTACCTTCACATGCCTCCAGAATGGCTGCATTCTACAGCAATCTCATGGCTTTTTGAAGCCTGGGTATGGACATCATTGGTCCTATTTCTTCCCTTTCAAGCAAAGGTCATCGCTTCATCTTCGCCGCTACTAGATTATTTCTCCAAGTGGTCAGAAGCATTTGCGCTCAGCGAAATAAAGACCTCATCAGTCCTTCAGTTCTTACATACCAACATCATTTATGGTTTCGGCTTACCCAAAAGATTCATCCATGATAACGGACCACAATTCCTGGATCATCAATTCTACATGTTTTGCGACAAATACAAAATCCAAAGTTGTCCTTCGACTCCATACAATTTGGCAGCAAACGGATTAGCAGAAGCCTTCAACAAGACACTCTGCAAAATTCTTAAGAAAATGGTCTCTAGTCACAAAAGAGACTGGAGTGACAAACTGTCTAAAGCTTTGTGGGCCTATCGAACCACCGTTCGAGGACCAACCCATAACACCATTCTCTTTGGTCTATGGATGCGAAGCTGTCGTACCCTTAGAGGTACAAATTCCTTCCCTGAGAATATCTTTACAAAATGACATGACTCAAGAAAGCAATGTGAGGTTATGACTTCATGAGCTGGACAATCTCGATAAGAGACGGCTCGAAGCTCGATAGAACATTGAACTTTACCAAGCACGCATTGTCGAATCTTTTGACAAGAAGGTCAGGCAGCGCGCCTACAAGAAGGGTGACTTGGTTCTTGCGGTGAAAAGACCAATGCTCTTCGCTCACAAGTCCAAAGGCAAGTTTGAGCCAAAATGGGAGGGACCCTAAGTCATTGACAAGGTCTTTTCCAACGGCGCATACACCCTCCTAAACATGGAAGGCGACAGATGCATGCTGCCTATCAACGGCAAGTTCTTGAAGCAGTATTACCTTTAAAGACTTACCCAACTGGGTAAGAGCAATTCCTACTCGGCCAAAGCCTATTCCCAGGTACTCGCTTGTCGAACCCACTCCTTTTTAGAATTTTCATATCAGATGTTGAAATTTCTAGAAACTCAAAACAATGCTTACTTTCATCGTTTCATTGTTCACAAAATCCAAGTTTAGGAGCCTCTCCCTAACTTGACCCTAATTGGTTAAACCATCTTCTTCTTACACCAAATAGTTAAATCATTGTCAAAAGTTTGACAAAAGAAGAGTATGGATTGAGGGGGAGTGTAAATCTTCTAAGGTAGCATTAGTTTTGATCAAATTCACCCTTGTATTGGCTCTATACTGTTGACACCAAAAATGTCACTTTGCCTCTTCAAGATCCAAAGAGCTACATGAAGTCGCAACCTGCCATAAATAGGCAAGGCTACTTCCAAAAAATCAAATCTTGTCAGAATCAAACAAAAACTGTAAGATCCTTCAAGACAGCCAAAAGAGGAGTACACAAGAAGTTTCGGGCCATTTTAAAATTATTTGGCCTAACTTCGCTTCTCTGACAGCCGAAAAGGAGCTCTCGGCGGCGAAAGCATCGGAGACACCAAATCTTCGATCAGAGCCGATGGATGGTCTCAAAATACATCCAAAAGGTTCCACGTCAACTTCCGAGTCAAACCGACAACGTTTGACCCTACATAACCCCTCGAACAGCTAAATCAAGCCTCTCGACAGCAAGAACCGCCGAGGCCAACACTCATCAGATAGAGCACATGGAAGGCTTCAAAATTCTTACAAGGCGCTGCACGTCAAATTTCAGGTCATTTCGACAACATTTGACCATAGTTTGACGCTCGGAAGCCAAATCAGGCCCTCTCGGCGGCAAAGCTCTCCGGGACCATGGTTTCCAAGACAGAGCCTATGGATCATCTTAAAATGACTCCAATGGGTTCCCTGTCAAATTTCAAGTTAATCGGACATCGGTTGACCGCACATCAAACCGCGACATCTTCATCGCGACAAAAGTGAGTCTACTGGTGATAAGACCCCAAACGGCTTCAAAACTCAAACAAAAGCCTATGGTTGGTCTTATTTATTGCTCAGGAGGCTTCACACCAAATTTCAGGTCATTCCGACATCGTTTGGCCCAGTTTCAGCTTGTGACAGAAAATCGGCAGCTCTGCGTGACAAAGTCTTCGGCTTTCTCAAGAAATTGGAAACTTGGCAAAATAAAATGCAAGGATTCTCATCAGGTTTCCTACAGGGAAATCAGTCCAATAAATGGTCAAAAATGTCAAGGAAAAATACAGAAGAAAAAAGAATCGAAAAACAGTAAAAACGAACACAATATGGGACAAAAAAGGGGAAAACCCCCCAGGGTCGCAGGCCCCTGCGACCCTGGAGCCCGGGATCGTCGGGAAGGCCCCAGAAACCTCGGTTTTCGCCGTTTTTTCACGATTCGAAGCATCCAGCCTCTGGTAGTTTCCAAAACTCATACTTTTGAGACACCGAATCCTCTGACATCCGTCAAAAACACGGGTCAATCATCAAAAGTATCGAAAACAACATTGATCACCACCCAGTCAACCAAAAAAAAGTGTGCTTTCTACCCGACCGATCGAGAAATCGACGGGACAGATGGCACTGACCCGCTGTTGGCAACCAACACATGAAGTCACATGGTCATCCGATGTCGATCTTCATGAAGATCCATCTATGATCATTACCAGAAGAATCCCAAAAGACGCGGCACGGCCCGCAACTCTTCAACTGCTCAGCGACCACTTAATGCGATTAATTGACTTTCTTTATTACAGTCATTAATCCATTTATTTGGATGGACCAATCAGAAGCAAGCATCCGAGAGTTACAAGTCAAGAGATTCATTGCATTTAACCCATGAAACTCCTCCCATCATGGCGATTAAAGGCGATTAAATGCCCTCAATCTCCTCTGGCTAATCAGAAGCCAAGAAAAAGGAGTTACAAAATAAAGATTTAAATCCTGTAACTCCTCCCATTATGCGGCTTAATGACAATAAAAGCCCATAAACCCTCCTAAATGGCTACCTAAAAGCCTATAAATAGGAGAGCTCTCCAAGAAGAAAAAGATCGGAAAAACGAGACAGATCCCAGATCAGAAAAAAAGCACAGAAATTCAGAGAAGGAAAAGAGAGAAAACTCTACGGAAATCCTACACCGACCACCGCTACAAGGTGACAAAAGTCCCTTGGGGGTACCCCCCCCCCCCCCCCCAAGGTCCTTGCCTTCTCCTTTTGCCTCCAATGGCTTAGATGTGGCTTTTCAGCCCGTCTACTCGGTTTTTTATTGGACATAGGACCTCCTTTTGGTCTTTGTCCTCTAAAAACCTGAGGTTATAGCCAAGCCAAGCGAATCAATAGCATCCTCTGTTCTCATCTGCATGGATGATGGCGAAGCCCACTTATGGCTTGCGACCATCAATCTAAACGGGTCCCCCACAATCTCCTGAGAAGTTAGATCCTCCTTTTCTTGCTTTTCATTGTAGTTTGTATTTTTTCAAAAGAGACAAAAATCACAACTCTTTTCTTTCATTATTGATAAGGATTGTAAATCGGCTATAAACGCCAGAAACCGGCTATAAACGCCAAAATCGGCTATAAATGCCAAAAAATCGCCTTTCACGGCAAACCAAGAAAAATGTCTCTTTTCTTAAATATATGTGCAATGGAAAACTTGAAAGAGTTGATTTCTTTTTTACTTGCGAAGGTTGATCTCCGGATCACCACTTCCAATTCCAAGTAAAATAGAAAATCTGGCACACCCACACAACAAAGATGTTGATGCGCGCCTCTGCCCCCCGGTTACGAAAGGGTCGGACCCAACGGACTCCCACGTCCGCCGACCTCGGTAGAACCGAGCAGGAGCGCGGTCCATCATATACCCTTATAACTTGCTAACCATACATGATACCCCGTTAAGTACTTCATTTTTGATTTCTTTTGTTAACAGGTGCTACTAAAAGGTATCTTCCTTGTTTCATGTGTGTAGTACCACTTGAAGAAATTCTTACCTCTCTTCAATTGGCATTTTGCAATTTAATGGCAAAGGGGGAGAGGATACTCAAGTTGCATGTCCAAGGGGGAGAATATAGCCAATCTATCTAAGGGGAGATTTTGTATTATCTTCCAAAGGGGCAGAGAATGCATATCTTGCCAAAGGAAAAGTCTGCATGGTCAAAGGGGGAGAGATGGAAGAAGAAAGCTTGGGAGCTAAAGAAGATGCTTGGCTAAAGAAGAAAAGAAAGCTTGAAGATTGATCAAGCTCCAAGCATCAAGGAGAATGAAGAAAAAGACCTAAAGCCCAAGCCAAGTCAAAGGAGCATCCAAGAAGATTTCAAGCCTTGTCCAGCTAAGGAGGAGCTAAAGACTAGTGTGTAAATTCATGTTGAGTAGTATTGAGTAAGTTGCCATCAAATTGCAAAGGGGGAGATTGTTAGGGATTTTGTGTTTTACAATTTGATGGATGCATTATCATTTTAATCATCATTTGAATTTTCACACATGCACTGATTTAGAAAATCTTGACATCTTGATTTACACATGCATTGTTTTTAAATCTTTCAAATCATATGTTTCACGCATGTTTTGATTTTAAAAATTTGTAGCATTTAATTTGAAAAGGAATTTCTTTTAATCAAGCAAGCCATTGTTTTTAAAGTTTCAAATTATGTTTGGCTTTTTATGTTTCATGATTCTAATTTACTTAGAATGATTTAAAATCATGTTTCCATGCTTGATTTATTGGCTCAAAGATCCCACAAAGAAATCTCTTTAAAATATGCAAAAAATGGGAAAAATGGTCCCAGGGCTCGGTCAACCGACAGCGTACTCGGTCGACCGAACCCATGCACTCGGTCGACCGATCACACTGTCGGCTGACCGAGAGAGAGCCAACGGCTTTTTTTGTCAAATAGTCAGATTTTTTACCGTTGGAAAGAGGTCGACCGGGCCAAGGTGGGGGTCGACCGAGGACATGAAGAAACTCAGATTTTGAGTATAAATATGGGTTCATTCCAAGCCTTGTTTAAGGTGTTTGGAGATAAAAGAAAGGGGATGAACCAAGAGAGATCAAGGAGTCGTTAGTAAAGCTAAAGCTTGGATCATTAAGTTAAATCACGTTAGTAAAGCTAAAGCTTGGATCATTAAGTTAAATCACCAAGCAAGCTTTACTTTTCTTATTCATATGTTACATAATTTGTTTTAATCTTTGGTAAATGATTTTTAGCATGATAAGTATGATGTGGTGAATTCATTATTTTCATTCTATCTTTGATTTAAGTTGTGATGGATTCTTCACCTTGATTTCAAACCAAGTTGTGTTTAAAATTTTCATAAATCATGTTTTGTAAAAACCTCTGATTTCCTTTATAACATGATTCATTTGCTTGGTTGAATCCTTTTTGTTGTTTTCAATGTTTTTAAACCTTAGTTAAAATAGTTTATTTTGAAAACAACTAAGCACATGCATCACATGTTTAGACATAATTAATTTCATACAACTTGTGAGCTTTTGATTTTCATATCATTAACAAGTTAGAATTTGTACATGTGACTTGCATTTCACTTCAATCAAAACTTTATATGTGCATTAAATTTTTAAATGCATTAAGCATATATGGATGGGGCTTATTTTTAAACTTGATTGAAGTTTTTACACACACACATCATGAGCATACATCTTTGCATTTCATAGAGTGTTGTGTGAACTTGGTTTACATTTTAATATCCGCCTATTTAGGATGCTTTGTATTTGGGCTTAAATTGTATCTCTTAAAGTGTTTGTGTAGACACTACCTTGAGAGAAAATCTTCTATTGTAAAGGTTATTGCTTAGCCTAACAAAAGCATTGTGTAAAGGTTATTGCTTAGCCTTAGAAAAGCATAGTGTAAAGGTAATCGCTTAGCCTAGAAAAACATATTGATAGGTTATTGCTTAGCCTAGAAAAGCACACTTGTAGAGGTTATTGCTTAGCTTATTCAAAAGCATACATAGTGGAAGTCCGGTGGGGTGTTGGATCATAAGCCGGTAGTGGATGTAGGCATTGAGGCCGAACCACTATAAATGATTGTGTTATGGTGATTGCTTTGTGGTGATGTTTTTGTTTAACTTCCACATTTTATTTTTTAATCATCACTTGTGGCTAATTAATTTTAGAAGCTTAAAATTGATCTTAATTGGTTACTAATTAGTAGCTCACCCTATTCACCCTCCCTCTAGGGTAAGGATCCCGGACTTTCAATCCACAACCCAAATTTCAAAGGTTCGAAAAAACCTAAAATCGTGGAGACGCAACATTTCAGTTGATATCCACAACCCAAATTTCAAAGGTTCGAAAAACCTAAAATCGTGGAGACGCAAAATTTCAGTTGATATCCACAACCCAAATTTCAAAAGTTTGAAAAAACCAAGAAATCGTGGAGATGCAACATTACAGTTGATATCCACAACCCAAAGGTTCAAGAAAACCGCAAATTTCAAAAATCGTGGGGAAACGACATCAAGTCAGTACCCGCAAAACCAAATTTTTGAAAAGCAAGGAAGCGACGCTTAGTCGATACTTGCACCCAAATCCACAAGGAGGCGACATTCCATTAATACTCGTAACTGAATGAGCAAGGATGCGACATTCTATCGATACTTGCAAGGCCATTCAACAGGGAGACGACTTTTAATCGATACTTGCATTTTTGAAAACCAAAATCGGCTATAAATGCCACCAAAACCGGCTATAGATGCCACAAACCGGCTATAGATGCCACAAACTGGCGATCAATGGCACAAAACAAAAACCTGGCTTTCAAGCCAACAAACCAAAACTTGGCTTTAAAAAAAATGCCTATCAATGCCACCAAAACCGGCCATCAATGTCACAAAACCGGCTATCAATGCCACAAAAACCTGGCTCTTATGCCAAATCGGTTTTCATGCCACAAACAAAATCTGGCTCCCATGCCAAAACAATCATTTTACAAATGATTTTCACAAAATGACAAACTTTTGATCATATTTTCAAAACAATCATTCCCATTTAGCGATTACTTTCATCACAAAATGATTTAAGTGAAAGTAGGGAATACAAAAAAAAAATCTCATTTAGCAATTGCTTTCATCACAAAAAATTTAAGTGAGCGTAGGGAAAACAAAAAAAAAGTACCAAAAAATACATGTGGTACCAAAACAAAAAAAAGAGAAAAAAAGACAGTGTTTCACAAGCACTACAAAAAAAGAAAGAGTACCAAAAATAATACATGTGGTACCAAAAAAATAGAATAGTTTCTGCTACAAAAAATCAGGAGCTCAGCAAAAAATGGCCTCTAGCCAAAGTTTCAGCTCCTCAGGCAAACTCTTGGCTTCAGCTATCAGAGTTTACAAGGCACGCTTCTTCAGGAACTTTCCATAAAATGCTGGAGAAGGCCGTAATCCTTATTTACACCAGGGAGCTTATCCTGAGCAGTTTGCCATCATTTGTTTTCTTGAGTCTTCCCTTTGAGAACTCAATCGACATCTGCACCCTGGCAAATTAGAGCACTCTCCCTGTCACGAGCCTTTGTTATAGCTGCCCACTTGGCCGTGACTAGCGCCTTCAAATGCTCAAGACGTTGCCTGGCCTCGACGACCTCCCTATCAAGGATGTTAAGGTCATGCCTCAACCTGATGATGTACAGCTCTTTTAAGTTCTTCTCCTGAACTAGTTGTTTCTTGCTCTGCTTAGTCTTATTCAAGTCAGATTGAGCCTTATCAGTAGGTCCAGGAACATCTCCTCGAAGAATTGGTCGTTGAGAAAATCCATGGTCTCAAACCCCTTGTCACCCAGTGTAATGATCCTATCAACGATCGCCCTGGCACCTGTGACATCCAGACCAACCTCTTCGGCATCAGTGAGAATCTCTTGCACATGCGCGATCATACCAAATCTAGCATCCAGGTGTCCAAAAAGGAGAGTCTCAATCCAAGAGCTCAAAACCCGCGCCAACACCTTCTTTGTAAATTGAAGAGATGAACCGGATGAAGATTCACCCTTCTCCGTTGGTCGGCTACTCATGTCATGCCCCGTTGGAAGATTAACAAAAGACCTCTTTCCAGTTGAAGCCGCTAGGGAAGGAATCTCAGCACGAGGTATCTCATCTATCGTGTCAGAACTGGTTGTAGGAGTCTCTACCTCCGGATAACCTCTGGCATCCCTTGCTCTAGTTATGAAGAAAGTGATGGACTCTATTCTATCACTTCAAAAACCTACCAATGAAATGCAAAAAGGTATGAATATGATCATGTTTAAAATCATTATCAGGGTTATTACTATAAAGTACATTCTTCGGCGACTGGCGGAACACTCTCTTCCTCCATGAACTCATCGGAAACATAGTCAACATTTGCGTCCATCGATGGTTCAAAATCATCGGAATCCTGTGACAAGTCAGTTGACAAGAAAAATATTAGCAAAATAAGTCACAGATAAAAAAAATCAAAAGAAGTCATATCAATTGGAGATTTTGGATTCACTCAGAGTCCCTCGGTTCTCTTTCAGGTGCCACAGCTGGATCCGTCACCGCCTCATCGGTCGGAACATCAGGCATCTCCAAGTCTTCTTCTTCTACTAGAAAAAAAAAAGAAAAACAGAAGTAGAAGGCAAATCAGAACATGGAAAATTCCATGAAAAGAAATGGAAAGAGAAATAGGAAGAATCATACCTTCACCGACAGTCTCTTCTTCTCGACTCCTCTTTTCCGGATATTGTAAATATTAACTAACTTTGATTATTGTAATAAACTTGAATTATCTTGGACTCGCTAATGATATGATTCTCATTTTGATATTAGTCTCAAATGTCCATTTTGCATATATGATTTGAATTAACGGTTTACTACATTGCTTCCGCAAAGTTTGTATACAGTAAACGTGATTGTTAGATCATGAAGGATTAAATTTTGAGGATCCTTACTGCGGAAACCTGTAGGAAACTAGCGTGTGCGGGCGGATGTTTCCAGCTCGCTGCTCCACGACCCCGAATTAAGGACTTATTTATTAGGTTCTCGGTCCGGGGGCGTGATAGTTCCCGAGAGAGGTGACGTTTCGGCAGCTGACAGGGCGCTAATGAGTGCGCGAGTTTTGCTTCTGTTGAAGCATGATTTGGTACTTTCTTTCGACAAAAGTAATGGTCAAGGAAACTGCCATTGTTAGTTTCAAAAAATTTCTGAAACAAGACCACATCCATTAATAATCACAAGAATATAATGATCATAAATGGAAAAACTATGGTTTCGTCTTTTCACATCACTCGAAGGTACCCAAGCGATATGAAGAAGGTAAAAGGCCATAGAAGGTGCAATTGTTATGATCACAAGTATGGTGGGCCTGGAATGAGCGTTCCAGTTACTGCTATAAGCTATTGTAAACCCTAATTTCAACTTATCGAGAAGCAAGACTCGCTCGAAGTAAGTCAAATATAAGGTTGGAGTTACAAATGTGTCGGTAGCGACTACAGTAGACCCCAAAGGGCGTACTAGTACCGTTAGGCACAAATGTTGGAAATCGCATCCATGAGATGGGATTCTCTTTGATTTTTTGAAAGGTCAGAATCGGATTCGCCAAAGAGAGCAAATGGTATTCCAACTCGAACATAGGCTCGACATTTTTACGAGCATTGATATCCGAAAAGGAAGGAACCAAAATTTCTCAAATCTGAATCCAAGAGTGACGGGATTTTTTTTTGAAAGGTCAAGATCGAATTCATCAAAGAGAGCAAATAGTATTCCGATCCAAACATAGGCTCAACATTTCTGCGAGCACTGATATCCGAAAAGCAAGGATCCAGAATTTCTCAAATTTGAATCTAAAAGTAACGGAAGTTTTTTTTTTGAAGATTTTTTTTGTTGGGGAAAAAGTAACTAAAGATGGAAGGGTGTACTTAGGACTCCTAATCCATTCTTATGAAACCTCAAGCTAAAGATTAGCCCAAAGGTAAGGGTAGGATTACTTAATGAACCCGTTTGGAGGACCCTTGCCTAGAACAGTCAAGCTTTCTCCACACTCTGGATAAGGCTTTTTCTTGAATCAATCGTGGTCAAAGAACGCAATTGGTGCAACCTAAGTTTTCTTCGTCTATTTTTTCTTTTTTTTTAAGATCCCTAACAGATTAATCAAAGAGAAACGATGGCCCATTTCCCGATCCGAGTCGGCTCAATATTTCTGCAAGCACAGGCCCGAAGGAGAAAGGATCAAAGTTTCTCAATTTTGAATCCAAAATGAGAAATCTGATTTTTTTTTCTTGAAATATATCTAACAGACTCATCGAAGAGAAACGATGGCCCATTCCCCGATCCGAGTCGGCTCGACATTTCTTCAAGCACAGGCCCGAAGGGGAAAGGATCGAAGTTTCTCAATTTTGAATCCAAAATGAGAAATCTGATTTTTTTTTGTTTTTTTTTTTTAAGATTTCTAACAAACTCATCGAAGAGAGACAATGGCCTATTCCCCGATCCGAGTTGGCTCAACATTTCTACGAGCACATGCCCGAATGGGAAAGGATCAAAGTTTCTCAATTTTGAATCCAAAATGAGAAATCTTTTTTTTTTCTTTTTGAAAGAGAAATAGTGGAAATAAACTCAAAGATAGAATTAGAAATTTCCAAAAAATCCCTTCTCATTTTTTTTAGATGCGAAATCCAACATAGGCCACCAACTAGAAAGTAGCCAAGGAATCTAGAAAAGAAGTATAAGCATAGAGCAAAAATATGATATGTAAATATTTCATTTCTAAGCATCGTATTCTCAAATGAACGGGTCCCACCGGGTGTGCCAACTTAATTGACCGCGCTTTTGCGGCTCGGTACTACCGAGGTCGGCGGACGTGAGAGTCCGTTTGGTACGACCCTTTCACACTCGGAGGGCAAAGCGAGCATCAACATTATTTTGTATGGGTGTGTCAGATTTTCTACTCTACTTGGAATTGCAAGTGGTGGTCCGGAGATCCACCTTCATAAGTAGAAAAGGAAATAAACTTCTGTCAAGTTCTCATTGCACATATAAAGAAAAGAGACATGTTTTAAAATGCCGTAAAAGGCAATTTCATTTATTTTGCCGTGAAAGGCGATGTTTGCCATGAAAGGCAGTTTTTGGCATCTATAGCCGATTTACAATAATTCTTATCAATAGTGAAAGACAAAAGTTGTGAATTTTTTTATCTCTTTAAACAATATAACATATAATGAAAAGCAAGAAAATTATGATCTAACTTCTCAAGAGATTTTGGGGGACTCGTTCAGATTGATGGTCGCAAGCCATGTGTAGACTTCACCATCATCCATGCAGATGAGAACATAGGATGCTCTTGATTCGCTTGGCTCGGCTTAACCTCATATTTTTAGAGGACAATGACCAAAAGGAGGTCCTATATGTTAGATATCGCGATCACTGAGAGGGGGGGGGGGGTGAATCAGTGATTCCTTAAAAATAGGTCCAATTTAACAACAAAAGCAAATCAAATCACACAAGGACACCAGATTTAACGTGGTTCACCAAAAGGCTACGTCCACGGTTCAAAGACTGTCCGAACACCGATCCGGAATAGGTCTGAATCTATTTAGTCGCACCAACGACAAAGAGCACCAACCCTTAAGTTTCAGATAGCACCAACTATCTAGGAAGCACCTACTCCCTTTACAATTTATCTGCACCAACAGATAGGATCACCAAACCCCTAACACCAAGCACCAACTTGATGTTCTATAGAATTAAAGTAGAGAACTTTTCTACAGCCCTTCCCCTCTACAATCTCTCTCTCTCAATCCCTTACAAATTGAAATTTAAAGCATAAAAAGAGAGACAATTATCTATGGACGAATCACCATCTTCATGAGCACATTCTCGTCCACACTTGCTGTAGAAACGTGCAACACAGCAACACACAGCAGCGCCTTCTTCTCCAATCACTCTTCTCTCCAAAACTCTCTCTTTTTGTTCTCTCTTGTCTTCTGTACATCTGAAAATGAACTTAGCAAGCCTTTATATAGGTTATGGTAACCTTAAAGAGTGTTCAAATTAGGCTAGAAATCGTTTAGAAAGAGTCCCAAATGAAATACATAAGATTCCTGAATTTTCGTGCACAACTTCTATTTCTGCGTAATTCTGGTTCCCGTGCTCGGTCGACCGCATGGGGTCCCCGGTCGACCGGCGACACACTGTGGCACAAAATAACTAGGAGCTAATTGTCTTGCCCGGTCGACCGCATGGGGTCCTCGGTCGACCGGCCACACTGCTTCAGGAATTCTGAATTCCTGAATTCTGAATTCCTGTACTGTTGCAGCTCTGTTTTTCTTTGAAGCTCTATCAATACCACATTATCAACACCACACTTGTGACATTGTGTTGACAATAATTCCAACTCAAAATGATACTTGAGATACTAAACACTTCAATGCTTCATAAGACTTCTCAGTACATCTCAAATTCCAACAATCTCCCCCTTTGGAATTGTTGTCAACACTTGGAACTTCAACACTTTGAACCAGTTGACCTTCATAAAGCTTCTTCAGAACCATAGACTCCCCCTGTCTTAAAAAAACCAACAGAATCAAGATCTTCACATTCACATTCTTGATACCAATCTCCCCAAGCTATCATAGCATAACTTCTTCGCATAACTTCTCCTAGCATAGCTTTCTCCTAGCATAAGACTTTCTCCCCCTTTGACAACAAGTCCAAAGGGACCAACCAAGGAGCGAATAGGATATTCAAGGAATACATTGCTCTCCCTTTCAAGCACAACTCCTAAGGATTAGGAGAGTGAGTAACTCCTAATTTTTTTCGGAGATACTCGAAGACTTCCTTTGGCAGAGGTTTTGTGAAGATATCAGCAACTTGCTCAGTAGTTGGAACATATTCCAACTTTACCTCACCGTCTGCAACCTTTTCCTTGAGAAAGTGATAGCGGATTGCAACATGCTTCGTTCTAGAATGCTGAACAGGATTCTTAGAGATGTGAATTGCACTTGTGTTGTCACAGAGGATCGGCGTAGGATCCATTGTCGGAACTCCTAGATCAGAGAGCATTTGCTGCATCCATAACATTTGCGTACAATAAGTTGCCGCTGCAATATATTCCGCTTCCGCTGTAGAAAGGGATACTGAATCTTGTTTCTTACTGTGCCATGCCACCAACCTTTCACCGAGATAGAATGCACCACCGCTTGTACTCTTGCGATCATCTATACATCCAGCCCAATCGGCGTCAGAGTATGCAACAAAAGTGAAGGATTTGCCTTTAGGATACCAAATGCCAAGCTCCATGGTACCTTTCAGATATCGAAATATCCTTTTTACTGCTGTAAGGTGTGTCTCAGTTGGTGATGCTTGAAATCGAGCCACCATACATACTGCTTGCAGAAGATCCGGTCTTGTAGCAGTCAAATAAAGCAAGCTTCCTATCATAGAACGATAAGTGGTGTGATCAACGGACGAACCCTTATCATCTTTGCTTAGCTTTGTGTTCGTTGTCATTGGTGTGCTCACTGGCTTGCTGTCTTCCATGTTAAAACGCTTCAGCATTTCCTTGATGTATTTCATCTGTGATATGAAGATACCATGTTTCAGCTGCTGAACTTGTAAACCAAGGAAGAACTTTAGTTCTCCAAGCATTGACATCTCAAATTCTTTCTTCATCTCTTCAGCAAAATTCCTGCACATTTCCTCATCATTGCCACCAAAGATTATGTCATCGACATAAACAATGACAACCAGCTGTTTGCTCAACTCTGTTTTGACATAAAGATTGCTATCAACCATGTTGGAATTTGAGATGCATTGAGTTGAATCTTGAAGCATTGGTGTGTTTGGTGTCTCAAGCATCAAATTGTATTGGAATTATTGTCAACACTATGTCTCAATCATGTGTTGAAAGAGTGGAAGTGATAGAGCTCAAGAAGAATGAAAAAGGAAAACAGTGAAGAAAATCAGTTTTTCCTGGTGCAGTGTACCCGGTCGACCGAGCTCCCTGGCCGGTCGACCGAGCATGAAGAAAGTGCAAAATCAGAGCTTACAGTTATTTTTTGACACAGAGGTCATCCGGTCGATCCAGCTCCTGGTGCGTTCGACCGAGCATGCACGCGGTCGACCGAGGCTTCCAGGATGTCGACCAAGCTCGGTTCCAGAATTTGACAACTTACAACTTTTTGAAAGTTCGTCAGGCGCCCAGTTCACCCGGTCGACCGAGGTCCCCAGCAGGTCGACCGAGCACACACAGACAGCAAGTATTGCAGAATTAGAAGTCTTTTGCTAAAAGTTAGGAATTTTTGGTAATTCGTTTGGGACTCTTTCTAAACGAATTGTAGCCTATTTTGGACACTCTTTGGGGTTGCTAAAACCTATATAAACACTCCTAATCTCGTTTTCAATTACAAGCATCAAAGAAAGAAGAGTTTGAGAGAGTTTTGGAGAGAAGAGTGCTTGGAGAAGAAGGTGCTTGTGTCTTGCTGTTGTGGAGCAACTTTCTACAGCAAGTGTGGACGAATTTGAAGCCTCATGAAGATGGTATTTTCGTTCATAAGATAAGTCTCTCTTTTATGCTTTAGATCTCTATTTGTAAGGGATTGAGAGAGAGAGAATTGTAGAGGGGAAAGGGCTGTAGATCAGTTTATCTTCTTTGCTGTAATCATCAAGTTGGTGCTTGGTGTTTTGGGGTTTGGTGATCCTGTCTGTGGGTGCAGACAAATTGTAAAGGGAGTTGTAGCTTCCTAGATAGTTGGTGCTATCTGAAACCTAAGGGAGTCGGTGCTTCCTAGATAGTTGGTGCTATCTGAAACCTAAGGGAGTCGGTGCTTCCTAGATAGTTGGTGCTATCTGAATTTAAGGGTTGGTGCTCTTTGTCGTCGGTGCGACTAAATAAGATTCAGACCTGTACCGGATTGTTGTTCGGACGGGATTGAACCGTGGACGTAGCCTTTTGGTGAACCACGTAAAATCTGGTGTCAATTGTGTGGTTTGATTTGAATTGTTGTTAGCAAGGACCTGTTTAAAAGAGATCACTGATTCACCCCCCCCTCTCAGTGATCACGAGATCTAACAATTGGTATCAGAGCGTAAGGTTTCCCTTGATAAGCTTAACACGCTAAGGGTGATCTTTGTCAAATCACATGGCAACCAGCACAGCGAATATGAAAGCACCGTTGTTTGATGGTTCTAATTACACCTTTTGGAAGATTAGAATGCAGGCCTTCATCAAATCTCTTGGCTATGATGTCTGGGAGACTGTCAGAGTCGGTTACAATTCTGCCATTGTACCCACTGATGCTGCAACGAAGAAGTTAGCAGACAACGACTCTAAGGCGCAGAATGCACTCTTTAGCGGCCTTGTTGACAGCGAGCTGATCAAAGTTATAGCATGCAAGACAGCCAAGGAAATCTGGGATAAGCTGAAAAGCATCCATGAAGGAGATGAGAAGATCAAAGAAGCGAAATTGCAAACTCATCGCTCCCAATTTGAGTCTCTTCGCATGGAGGATAGCGAGAATGTTGATTCTTACATGCAACGGGTGAATGAAGTCACGAATGACATTCGTGGACTAGGAGAGGAGATTAAAGAACCAGTCATCGTCAAAAAGGTTCTAAGATCTCTCCTTCCCCGGTTTGATTCTAAAGTCTCAGCCATAGAAGAAGCCAAAGATCTGAACGAGTTTTCAATGGATGAGCTGCATGGTTCTCTCACTGCCTATGAGATGCGCATAGGTAAGACGTCTTCATCGGATAGAGAAGCGGCCTTCAAAGTTCAGAAAAAGGCAAAAGAGATTGCTGGTCATGATTCTGATGATGATGAGCTTGAGGCTCAATTTATAAGAAGGCTGAAGAAAGGAAGCAATGGCAAGTATAAAGGGAAGCTACCCTTTAAATGCTTCAATTGTGGCGGTGTTGGCCACTTTGCTGCGAAGTGCCCGCTGAAAGAAGACAATGATAATGACTCTTATGTTGATAAGAGTAAATGGAAGAAGAATTTCAGAAAGAAGGGCAAAGCAAAGAGCTTCATCAGTCAGCATAATGACAGCACGTCTGAATCTTCGGACGATGATGAATCAGTCGAGGCGACTGAAGCACTCTTCATGGTTACTATTGAAGAAGACGATGAGCAAGAGCTGGAAAACGAAGAGGAGGCTGAAGTGAATCTTGAAGAAGAGCTCATTGCTGCACTTGAGGAGCTTAGCAAGGAGCGAAGATCAAGTAAGAAAAATCTGAAACTTCTTCATGAATCTGAAATTTCAGTTATTGCTTTGAAAACTGAATTAGAAGAGTATAAAAGAATGGTAGATGTCCTAGAAATACAAATCTGTACCAAAACTGAGGAAGTGATGAAACTTGAGAATGAAATCCTTGGAGCAAGGACTGAAAATATGCAAATGAAACAAAAGCTCAAGGAGTTTCAAGCTATCAATGGTACATTGAAGCTGAATGAAATTTTGAAAGTTCAAAGACCCCCTCACTTCAGATTTGGAATAGGATTTGAGAATGGAGAATCTTCTAAGGTTACACCTTCTGTAGAGACGGTGTTTGTAAAGCAAGTTACTACACCTTCCAATTCTGTGAAGCCCACACTGCCTAGAAAAGAGCCCATTCAAGTGAGAAAGGACATGAAGCCTAACCAGCCATATAAAAGATACAAATTTTATGGCTATTGTTATCATTGCAATAGGTATGGACATAGAAGGGCAGATTGTAAATTCTATGTGAGAAACAGCCCAGTTGTGAGAAGGAACCCTTTCTCAATCCTAAATAGCCACAATATTGAGTGCTACAAGTGTCATAATTTTGGACACATGGCTAGGGATTGTAGGCTGCCTACTGCTAAACCAATTCAGGTTGAAAAGAAACCCAAGTTAGTCAAAACTTGGAGGGCAAAGACAAGTGCAGAAAAAGGCAAGAAATCTCTCATTGTGCAAACCGCTTTCAATGCACAAAAGAAGACAGCACCATGGGTCCTTGATAGTGGCTGTTCGAGTCATATGACTGGTGATAAAGAAAAATTCATCAAGTTACAGCACTATGAAGGTGGTTCGGTAAAGTTTGGTAACAATGATGGTGCCAAAATTGTTGGAAAAGGTGTTGTTCAGCTGATGGCAAACAAGATCAGATCTGAAGAGGTCTTATATGTGTCTGGATTGAGACACAATCTGTTGAGTGTGAGCCAGATCTGTGATAAGGGCCACGAAATTGTTTTTACAAAGAATGGGTTTGCTATCAAGAAGAGTAGCAACGGCAAAACAGTGGCTACTGGGTCAAGGACAGCTGGAAATCTTTACACCTTGTCAGATGGAGCTGAAAAGACATGCTTATTGAGTCGGTCAGAAGAGAGTTGGTTGTGGCACAAACGCCTTGGGCATCTAAACTTTGGCAACATGTCAAAGATTTGCAATTTAAAGGCTGTTAGAGGTATGGCTACAGTTGAAAAGCCTTCAAACCCCATTTGTGACTCTTGTCAAAAGGGAAAGCAAACGAGGGTAATGTTCAAGACGAAGGAGCATCATACGAAGAAACCTCTTGAGCTGGTACACACTGATCTCTGTGGACCGATGCGGACTCAAAGCACCAATGGAGATAAGTACTTTATGCTTTGCATTGATGATTTTACTCGCATGACATGGGTATTATTTCTTAAGCATAAACATCAAGCACTTGATCGGTTCAAAGTGTTTAAAGCACAGGTTGAAAACATGCTAGGGAAGCAGATCAAGACGCTAAGGTCTGATCGTGGAGGCGAATTCACATCTGATGAATTCACTAAGTATTGTGAACATCATGGCATCCAAAGACAATACTCAGCCCCTAGAACTCCACAGCAGAATGGAGTTGTTGAGCGCAAGAACCGCACTGTGCAAGAAATGGCACGCACCATGCTGGTTGAAAGTAAGATAGCTGATAAGTATTGGAAAGAGGCGATTCATACGGCTGTTTATATTCAGAATCGTTGCTTGATCAGGCCACATGAAGATAAAACACCTTATGAGCTATGGTTTGGAAGAAAAGCTACAGTCAAGCACTTCAGAGTCTTCGGTAGCAAGTGTTACATCAAGCGGCTCGAACAAAATCCAGGCAAATTTGAAGAAAGAGCCGATGAAGGTATTTTTCTGGGTTACTCATCCTCTAGTAAAGCTTACAGATGCCTTAACAAAAGGACCAGAAAAATTATTGAAAGTGCTGATGTTAGAATTGATGAAAACCATGAGTCAAAGAAGGTAACTCATAATGACAGTCCAGTGTATGAGGACTCGAGTGAGATTGATGATGAAGTGGCTGAACCTGATTCTGAAAAGGCAAAAGATGATTCAGAGGATACTTCTCCTAGAAAGAAAAGTACTTGGGTAGAGCAACACCCTAAGGATCAAATCATTGGAGATCCTGAGGCCGGTGTAAAAACTAGACAAAGTGTAGTTAGCAATTACTCACTTGTGTCCACCATTGAGCCCAAGACAGTAGCTGAAGCTAGTCTAGATGAAAGCTGGTTAAAAGCTATGCATGAGGAGTTGGAGCAGATTGAGAAAAACTCCACATGGGAACTAGTCCCTAGACCTACTGATAAGAATGTGATTGGTACAAAATGGGTCTTTCGGAACAAGCTGAATGCAGATGGTCAGGTCATACGAAACAAGGCAAGGTTGGTTTGTAAAGGCTATGCACAAGTTGAAGGCATAGATTTTGAAGAGACCTTTGCACCGGTGGCTCGTCTGGAAGCCATTCGTATGTTTCTTGCATTGGCTGCCTATAAAACCTTCAAGGTATTTCAGATGGATGTTAAGTCAGCTTTCTTGAATGGTTTACTTGAAGAAGAGGTCTACATTGAGCAACCTGATGGCTTTCTAATTAGCAAAAATTCAGACTTAGTTTGCAAGCTGAAGAAGGCTCTATATGGACTGAAACAGGCGCCAAGGGCATGGTATGCAAGGCTGGATCTTTATCTTCGCAAGATTGGTTTTGGAAAAGGACTAGTTGATAGCAATCTGTATGTCAAATCTGATTCAAGCAAACAGCTGGTGGTTATTGTTTATGTTGATGACATAATATTTGGAGGCAATGATGAGAATATGTGCAGGATTTTTGCTGAAGATATGACGAAAGAATTTGAGATGTCTATGCTTGGAGAGCTAAAGTTCTTCCTAGGATTACAAGTTCAGCAGCTGAAAAATGGTATTTTTATATCTCAGATGAAATATATAAAGGAAATGCTGAAGCGTTTTAACATGGAAGACAGCAAGCCCGTGAGCACGCCAATGACAACGAACACGAAACTTAGCAAAGATGATAAGGCTTCGTCCGTTGATCACACCACCTATCGTTCTATGATAGGAAGCTTGCTTTACTTGACTGCTACAAGACCAGATCTTCTACAAGCAGTATGTATGGTGGCTCGATTTCAAGCATCACCAACTGAGACGCACCTTACAGCAGTGAAAAGGATATTTCGATATCTAAAAGGTACTATGGAGCTTGGAATATGGTATCCTAAAGGTAAATCCTTTACTCTTGTCGCATACTCAGACGCCGATTGGGCTGGTTGCGTAGATGATCGCAAGAGTACAAGTGGTGGTGCATTCTATCTTGGTGATAGATTGGTAGCTTGGCACAGCAAGAAGCAAGACTCCGTCTCACTTTCGACAGCGGAAGCAGAATATATTGCAGCGGCAACTTGTTGTACGCAAGTGTTATGGATGCGGCAAATGCTCTCTGATTTAGGAGTTCCAAAAACAGATCCTACGCCGATCCTCTGTGATAACACTAGTGCAATTCATATCTCCAAGAATCCAGTTCAGCATTCAAGGACTAAGCATGTTGCAATCCGCTATTACTTTCTCAAGGATAAAGTTGCAGATGGTGAGGTAAAGTTGGAATACGTTCCTACTACTGAGCAAGTGGCTGATATCTTCACAAAACCTTTGCCAAAGGAAGTCTTCGAGTATCTCCGAAAGAAGTTAGGAGTTACCCATTCTCCTACACCTTAGGAGATGTGCCAGAAAGGGGGAGCAATGAATTCGTTGAATATCTTATTTGCTCCTAGATTGGTCCCTTTGGAATTATTGTCAAAGGGGGAGAAGATTATGCATGGAAAGGTTGATATGCATGTCATCTTGAGAAGGTTATCTGGAGATTGGTATCAAGTTATGCTGAGAAGATTATGCAAGGAAAAACTATATGCATGTTGAAGTTAGTCTTATGCTAAGAAGATGGAAATATGATAGCATGAGGAAGATGGAAGATTGGAATGAAAATTGGTATCAAGATAGTGAATGAGAAGATCATGTTCCAAGGGGAGTTTATTGTTCTAAAAAGGCTCTATGATGTCAACATGTTCCAAGTGTCTGTGTTGAAGTTCCAAGTGTTGCCAACAATTCCAAAGGGGGAGATTGTTGGAATTTGAGATGCATTGAGTTGAATCTTGAAGCATTGGTGTGTTTGGTGTCTCAAGCATCAAATTGTATTGGAATTATTGTCAACACTATGTCTCAATCATGTGTTGAAAGAGTGGAAGTGATAGAGCTCAAGAAGAATGAAAAAGGAAAACAGTGAAGAAAATCAGTTTTTCCTGGTGCAGTGTACCCGGTCGACCGAGCTCCCTGGCCGGTCGACCGAGCATGAAGAAAGTGCAAAATCAGAGCTTACAGTTATTTTTTGACACAGAGGTCATCCTGTCGACCCAGCTCCTGGTGCGTTCGACCGAGCATGCACGCGGTCGACCGAGGCTTCCAGGATGTCGACCGAGCTCGGTTCCAGAATTTGACAACTTACAACTTTTTTAAAGTTCGTCAGGCGCCCAGTTCACCCGGTCGACCGAGGTCCCCAGCAGGTCGACCGAGCACACACAGACAGCAAGTATTGCAGAATTAGAAGTCTTTTGCTAAAAGTTAGGAATTTTTGGTAATTCGTTTGGGACTCTTTCTAAACGAATTGTAGCCTATTTTGGACACTCTTTGGGGTTGCTAAAACCTATATAAACACTCCTAATCTCGTTTTCAATAACAAGCATCAAAGAAAGAAGAGTTTGAGAGAGTTTTGGAGAGAAGAGTGCTTGGAGAAGAAGGTGCTTGTGTCTTGCTGTTGTGGAGCAACTTTCTACAGCAAGTGTGGACGAATTTGAAGCCTCATGAAGATGGTATTTTCGTTCATAAGATAAGTCTCTCTTTTATGCTTTAGATCTCTATTTGTAAGGGATTGAGTGAGAGAGAATTGTAGAGGGGAAAGGGCTGTAGATCAGTTTATCTTCTTTGCTGTAATCATCAAGTTGGTGCTTGGTGTTTTGGGGTTTGGTGATCCTGTCTGTGGGTGCAGACAAATTGTAAAGGGAGTTGTAGCTTCCTAGATAGTTGGTGCTATCTGAAACCTAAGGGAGTCGGTGCTTCCTAGATAGTTGGTGCTATCTGAAACCTAAGGGAGTCGGTGCTTCCTAGATAGTTGGTGCTATCTGAATTTAAGGGTTGGTGCTCTTTGTCGTCGGTGCGACTAAATAAGATTCAGACCTGTACCGGATTGTTGTTCGGACGGGATTGAACCGTGGACGTAGCCTTTTGGTGAACCACGTAAAATCTGGTGTCAATTGTGTGGTTTGATTTGAATTGTTGTTAGCAAGGACCTGTTTAAAAGAGATCACTGATTCACCCCCCCCTCTCAGTGATCACGAGATCTAACAAACCAGTCCTTTTCCAAAGCCGATCTTGCGGAGATAGAGGTCCAGCCTTGCATACCACGCCCTTGGCGCTTGTTTCAGCCCATAAAGAGCCTTTTTCAACTTGCACACTAGGTCTGAATTTTTGCTAATGAGAAAACCATCAGGTTGCTCAATGTAGACCTCTTCTTCAAGTAATCCATTCAAGAAGGCTGACTTTACATCCATCTGAAATACCTTGAAGGTTTTGTATGCAGCTAATGTAAGAAACATACGAATGGCTTCCAGACGAGCCACCGGTCCAAAGGTCTCTTCAAAATCTATGCCTTTAACTTGAGCATAGCCTTTACAAACCAACCTTGCTTTGTTTCGTATGACCTGACCATCTTCATTCAGCTTATTCCGAAAGACCCATTTAGTACCAATAACATTCTTATCGGTAGGTCTAGAAACTAGTTCCCATGTGGAGTTCTTCTCAATTTGCTCCAACTCCTCATGCATAGCTTTCAACCAACTTTCATCGAGACTGGCTTCAGCCACAGTCTTGGGTTCAATGGTGGACACAAGTGAGTAATTGCTAACTACACTTTGTCTTGTTTTAACACCGGCCTCAGGATCTCCAATGATTTGATCCTTAGGGTGTTGCTCTACCCAAGTGCTTTTCTTTCTAGGTGTAGCATCCTCTGAGTCATCCTTTGATTTCTCAGAATCATTATGTTCAGCCACTTCATCATCAATCTCACTCGAGTCCTCATAAACTGGACTGTCATAATGAGTTACATTCTTTGATTCACGGTTTTCATCAATTCTAACATCGGCAATATCTATGATTTTTCTGGTCCTTTTGTTAAGACATCTGTAAGCCTTACTAGAGGAGGAGTAACCCAGAAATATACCTTCATCAGCTCTTTCTTCAAATTTGCCCAGATTTTGTTCAAGACGCTTGATGTAACACTTGCTACCGAAGACTCTGAAGTGCTTGACTGTTGCTTTTCTCCCAAACCATAGCTCATAAGGAGCTTTGTCTTCATGTGGCCTGATCAAGCATCGATTCTGAATGTATACAGCCGTATGGATTGCCTCCTTCCAGTATTTGTCAGCTAGCTTGCTCTCAGTTAGCATTGTGCGAGCCATCTCTTGCACGGTGCGATTTTTCCGTTCCACAACTCCATTTTGCTGTGGAGTTCTAGGGGCTGAATATTGTCTTTGAATGCCATGGTGCTCACAATAGTTAGTGAACTCTTCAGATGTGAATTCACCGCCTCGGTCAGACCTTAAAATCTTGATACGTTTTCCAAGCATATTTTCAACCTGTGCTTTAAACACTTTAAAACGATCAAGTGCTTGATGTTTATGCTTAAGAAACAATACCCATGTCATACGAGTATAATCATCAATGCATAACATAAAATACTTCTCTCCATTGGTGCTTTGAGTTAGCATCGGTCCACAGAGATCAGTGTGCACTAGCTCAAGAGGTTTCTTTGAATGATGCTCCTTTGACTTGAACATTACCCTCGTTTGCTTTCCCTTTTGGCAAGAATCGCAAATGGGGTTGGAAGGCTTTTCAACTGTAGACATACCTCTGACAGCCTTTGAATTGCAAATCTTTGACATGTTATCAAAGTTTAGATGCCCAAGGCGTTTGTGCCACAACCAACTTTCCTCTGTCGGACTCATCAAGCAAGTCTTTTCAGCTCCATCTGACAATGTATAGAGATTTCCAGCAGTCCTAGATCCAGTAGCCACTGTTTTGCCGTTGCTACACTTCTTGATAGCAAACCCATTCTTAGTGAAGACAACTTCGTGGCCTTTGTCACAGATCTGGCTCACACTAAGCAAGTTGTGTCTCAGTCCAGACACATATAAGACCTCATCTGATCTGATCTTGTTTGCCTTCAGCTGAACAACACCTTTTCCGCAGATTTTGGCACCATCATTGTTACCAAACTTCACTGATCCGCCTTCATAGTGCTGTAATTTGACGAATTTTTCCTTATCACCTGTCATATGGCTTGAACAGCCACTATCAAGGACCCATGGTGCTGCCTTCTTTTGTGCATTGAATGCCGTTTGCACAATGAGAGATTCCTTGGAATTATCTTCCCTTTTCTTTGCCCTCCATGCCTTAACTAACTTGGGTTTCTTTTCAACCTGAAATTGGTTAGCAATAGGCAACCTACAATCCCTAGCCAAGTGTCCATAATTATGACACTTATAGCACTCAATTTTGTGGCTGTTTAGGATTGAAAAAGGATTCCTAGTCACAAATGTGCTATTTCTAACATAGAATTTGCATTCAGCCCTTTTATGTCCATATCTATTGCAATGATAACAGTAACCATAAAATTTGAATCTTCTTTGTGGCTGGTTAGATTTCATTTCCTTTCTCACATGAATGGACTCTTTTCTAGGCTGAGTGGGCTTCACAGGTTTTGTCTTTTCAGGAGGTGTAATCTTAGAGGATTCTCCATTCTCAAATCCTAGACCAAATTTGAAGTGAGAAGGCCTTTGAACTTTCAGTATTTCATTTAGCTTCAATGTTCCATTGATTGCTTGGAATTCCTTGAGCTTTTGATTCATTTGTATATTTTCAGTCCTTGCTCCAAGGATTTCATTCTCAAGTTTCACCACTTCCTCAGTTTTTGTACTGATTTGTATTTCTCGGACTTCTACCATTCTTTTATATTCTTCAACTTGAGTTTTCAAAGCAATAACTGAACTTTCAGATTCATGAAGAAGTTTCAGATTTTTCTTACTTGTTTTTCGTTCCATGCTAAGCTCCTCAAGTGCGGCAATGAGTTCTTCAAGATTGACCTCAGCCTCCTCTTCCTCTTCCGGCTCTTGCTCCTCTTCTTCTTCAACAGTAACCATGAAGAGAGCTTCAGTTGCCTCGGCTGATTCATCATCGTCTGAAGTTTCAGACGTGCTGTCATTATATTGACTGATGAAGCTTTTTGATTTGCCCCTCTTTCTGAAATTTTTCTTCCATTTACTCTTATCAACATAAGAGTCATCATCATTGTTTTCTTTCAGCGGACACTTCGCAGCAAAGTGACCAACACCGCCACAATTGAAGCATTTAAAGGGTAGCTTCCCTTTGTACTTGCCATTGCTTCCTTTCTTCAGCTTTCTAACTAATTGAGCCTCAAGCTCATCATCATCAGTATTAGTATCATGACCAGCAGTCTCTTTTCCCTTTTTCTGAACTTTGAAGGCCGCTTCTCTATCAGATGAAGACGTCTTACCTATGCGCATCTCATAGGCAGTGAGTGAACCATGCAACTCATCCATGGTAAATTCATTCAGATCCTTGGCTTCTTCTATGGCTGAGACTTTTGAATCAAACCGGGGAAGAAGTGATCTTAGAACCTTTTTGACGATGACGGTTCTTTAATCTCCTCCCCTAGTCCACGAATGTCATTCGTGACTTCATTCACTCGTTGCATATACGAGTCAACATTCTCGCTTTCCTCCATGCGAAGAGACTCGAATTGAGAGCGATGAGTTTGCAATTTCGCTTCTTTGATCTTCTCATCTCCTTCATGAATGCTTTTCAACTTGTCCCATATTTCCTTTGTTGGAATTTGAGATGCATTGAGTTGAATCTTGAAGCTTTGGTGTGTTTGGTGTCTCAAGCATCAAATTGTATTGGAATTATTGTCAACACTATGTCTCAATCATGTGTTGAAAGAGTGGAAGTGATAGAGCTCAAGAAGAATGAAAAAGGAAAACAGTGAAGAAAATCAGTTTTTCCTGGTGCAGTGTACCCGGTCGACCGAGCTCCCTGGCCGGTCGACCGAGCATGAAGAAAGTGCAAAATCAGAGCTTACAGTTATTTTTTGACACAGAGGTCATCCTGTCGACCCAGCTCCTGGTGCGTTCGACCGAGCATGCACGCGGTCGACCGAGGCTTCCAGGATGTCGACCGAGCTCGGTTCCAGAATTTGACAACTTACAACTTTTTTAAAGTTCGTCAGGCGCCCAGTTCACCCGGTCGACCGAGGTCCCCAGCAGGTCGACCGAGCACACACAGACAGCAAGTATTGCAGAATTAGAAGTCTTTTGCTAAAAGTTAGGAATTTTTGGTAATTCGTTTGGGACTCTTTCTAAACGAATTGTAGCCTATTTTGGACACTCTTTGGGGTTGCTAAAACCTATATAAACACTCCTAATCTCGTTTTCAATAACAAGCATCAAAGAAAGAAGAGTTTGAGAGAGTTTTGGAGAGAAGAGTGCTTGGAGAAGAAGGTGCTTGTGTCTTGCTGTTGTGGAGCAACTTTCTACAGCAAGTGTGGACGAATTTGAAGCCTCATGAAGATGGTATTTTCGTTCATAAGATAAGTCTCTCTTTTATGCTTTAGATTTCTATTTGTAAGGGATTAAGAGAGAGAGAATTGTAGAGGGGAAAGGGCTGTAGATCAGTTTATCTTCTTTGCTGTAATCATCAAGTTGGTGCTTGGTGTTTTGGGGTTTGGTGATCCTGTCTGTGGGTGCAGACAAATTGTAAAGGGAGTTGTAGCTTCCTAGATAGTTGGTGCTATCTGAAACCTAAGGGAGTCGGTGCTTCCTAGATAGTTGGTGCTATCTGAATTTAAGGGTTGGTGCTCTTTGTCGTCGGTGCGACTAAATAAGATTCAGACCTGTACCGGATTGTTGTTCGGACGGGATTGAACCGTGGACGTAGCCTTTTGGTGAACCACGTAAAATCTGGTGTCAATTGTGTGGTTTGATTTGAATTGTTGTTAGCAAGGACCTGTTTAAAAGAGATCACTGATTCACCCCCCCCTCTCAGTGATCACGAGATCTAACAATTGGTATCAGAGCGTAAGGTTTCCCTTGATAAGCTTAACACGCTAAGGGTGATCTTTGTCAAATCACATGGCAACCAGCACAGCGAATATGAAAGCACCGTTGTTTGATGGTTCTAATTACACCTTTTGGAAGATTAGAATGCAGGCCTTCATCAAATCTCTTGGCTATGATGTCTGGGAGACTGTCAGAGTCGGTTACAATTCTGCCATTGTACCCACTGATGCTGCAACGAAGAAGTTAGCAGACAACGACTCTAAGGCGCAGAATGCACTCTTTAGCGGCCTTGTTGACAGCGAGCTGATCAAAGTTATAGCATGCAAGACAGCCAAGGAAATCTGGGATAAGCTGAAAAGCATCCATGAAGGAGATGAGAAGATCAAAGAAGCGAAATTGCAAACTCATCGCTCCCAATTTGAGTCTCTTCGCATGGAGGATAGCGAGAATGTTGATTCTTACATGCAACGGGTGAATGAAGTCACGAATGACATTCGTGGACTAGGAGAGGAGATTAAAGAACCAGTCATCGTCAAAAAGGTTCTAAGATCTCTCCTTCCCCGGTTTGATTCTAAAGTCTCAGCCATAGAAGAAGCCAAAGATCTGAACGAGTTTTCAATGGATGAGCTGCATGGTTCTCTCACTGCCTATGAGATGCGCATAGGTAAGACGTCTTCATCGGATAGAGAAGCGGCCTTCAAAGTTCAGAAAAAGGCAAAAGAGATTGCTGGTCATGATTCTGATGATGATGAGCTTGAGGCTCAATTTATTAGAAGGCTGAAGAAAGGAAGCAATGGCAAGTATAAAGGGAAGCTACCCTTTAAATGCTTCAATTGTGGCGGTGTTGGCCACTTTGCTGCGAAGTGCCCGCTGAAAGAAGACAATGATAATGACTCTTATGTTGATAAGAGTAAATGGAAGAAGAATTTCAGAAAGAAGGGCAAAGCAAAGAGCTTCATCAGTCAGCATAATGACAGCACGTCTGAATCTTCGGACGATGATGAATCAGTCGAGGCGACTGAAGCACTCTTCATGGTTACTATTGAAGAAGACGATGAGCAAGAGCTGGAAAACGAAGAGGAGGCTGAAGTGAATCTTGAAGAAGAGCTCATTGCTGCACTTGAGGAGCTTAGCAAGGAGCGAAGATCAAGTAAGAAAAATCTGAAACTTCTTCATGAATCTGAAATTTCAGTTATTGCTTTGAAAACTGAATTAGAAGAGTATAAAAGAATGGTAGATGTCCTAGAAATACAAATCTGTACCAAAACTGAGGAAGTGATGAAACTTGAGAATGAAATCCTTGGAGCAAGGACTGAAAATATGCAAATGAAACAAAAGCTCAAGGAGTTTCAAGCTATCAATGGTACATTGAAGCTGAATGAAATTTTGAAAGTTCAAAGACCCCCTCACTTCAGATTTGGAATAGGATTTGAGAATGGAGAATCTTCTAAGGTTACACCTTCTGTAGAGACGGTGTTTGTAAAGCAAGTTACTACACCTTCCAATTCTGTGAAGCCCACACTGCCTAGAAAAGAGCCCATTCAAGTGAGAAAGGACATGAAGCCTAACCAGCCATATAAAAGATACAAATTTTATGGCTATTGTTATCATTGCAATAGGTATGGACATAGAAGGGCAGATTGTAAATTCTATGTGAGAAACAGCCCAGTTGTGAGAAGGAACCCTTTCTCAATCCTAAATAGCCACAATATTGAGTGCTACAAGTGTCATAATTTTGGACACATGGCTAGGGATTGTAGGCTGCCTACTGCTAAACCAATTCAGGTTGAAAAGAAACCCAAGTTAGTCAAAACTTGGAGGGCAAAGAAAAGTGCAGAAAAAGGCAAGAAATCTCTCATTGTGCAAACCGCTTTCAATGCACAAAAGAAGACAGCACCATGGGTCCTTGATAGTGGCTGTTCGAGTCATATGACTGGTGATAAAGAAAAATTCATCAAGTTACAGCACTATGAAGGTGGTTCGGTAAAGTTTGGTAACAATGATGGTGCCAAAATTGTTGGAAAAGGTGTTGTTCAGCTGATGGCAAACAAGATCAGATCTGAAGAGGTCTTATATGTGTCTGGATTGAGACACAATCTGTTGAGTGTGAGCCAGATCTGTGATAAGGGCCACGAAATTGTTTTTACAAAGAATGGGTTTGCTATCAAGAAGAGTAGCAACGGCAAAACAGTGGCTACTGGGTCAAGGACAGCTGGAAATCTTTACACCTTGTCAGATGGAGCTGAAAAGACATGCTTATTGAGTCGGTCAGAAGAGAGTTGGTTGTGGCACAAACGCCTTGGGCATCTAAACTTTGGCAACATGTCAAAGATTTGCAATTCAAAGGCTGTTAGAGGTATGGCTACAGTTGAAAAGCCTTCAAACCCCATTTGTGACTCTTGTCAAAAGGGAAAGCAAACGAGGGTAATGTTCAAGACGAAGGAGCATCATACGAAGAAACCTCTTGAGCTGGTACACACTGATCTCTGTGGACCGATGCGGACTCAAAGCACCAATGGAGATAAGTATTTTATGCTTTGCATTGATGATTTTACTCGCATGACATGGGTATTATTTCTTAAGCATAAACATCAAGCACTTGATCGGTTCAAAGTGTTTAAAGCACAGGTTGAAAACATGCTAGGGAAGCAGATCAAGACGCTAAGGTCTGATCGTGGAGGCGAATTCACATCTGATGAATTCACTAAGTATTGTGAACATCATGGCATCCAAAGACAATACTCAGCCCCTAGAACTCCACAGCAGAATGGAGTTGTTGAGCGCAAGAACCGCACTGTGCAAGAAATGGCACGCACCATGCTGATTGAAAGTAAGATGGCTGATAAGTATTGGAAAGAGGCGATTCATACGGCTGTTTATATTCAGAATCGTTGCTTGATCAGGCCACATGAAGATAAAACACCTTATGAGCTATGGTTTGGAAGAAAAGCTACAGTCAAGCACTTCAGAGTCTTCGGTAGCAAGTGTTACATCAAGCGGCTCGAACAAAATCCGGGCAAATTTGCAGAAAGAGCCGATGAAGGTATTTTTCTGGGTTACTCATCCTCTAGTAAAGCTTACAGATGCCTTAACAAAAGGACCAGAAAAATTATTGAAAGTGCTGATGTTAGAATTGATGAAAACCATGAGTCAAAGAAGGTAACTCATAATGACAGTCCAGTGTATGAGGACTCGAGTGAGATTGATGATGAAGTGGCTGAACCTGATTCTGAAAAGGCAAAAGATGATTCAGAGGATACTTCTCCTAGAAAGAAAAGTACTTGGGTAGAGCAACACCCTAAGGATCAAATCATTGGAGATCCTGAGGCCGGTGTAAAAACTAGACAAAGTGTAGTTAGCAATTACTCACTTGTGTCCACCATTGAGCCCAAGACAGTAGCTGAAGCTAGTCTAGATGAAAGCTGGTTAAAAGCTATGCATGAGGAGTTGGAGCAGATTGAGAAAAACTCCACATGGGAACTAGTCCCTAGACCTACTGATAAGAATGTGATTGGTACAAAATGGGTCTTTCGGAACAAGCTGAATGCAGATGGTCAGGTCATACGAAACAAGGCAAGGTTGGTTTGTAAAGGCTATGCACAAGTTGAAGGCATAGATTTTGAAGAGACCTTTGCACCGGTGGCTCGTCTGGAAGCCATTCGTATGTTTCTTGCATTGGCTGCCTATAAAACCTTCAAGGTATTTCAGATGGATGTTAAGTCAGCTTTCTTGAATGGTTTACTTGAAGAAGAGGTCTACATTGAGCAACCTGATGGCTTTCTAATTAGCAAAAATTCAGACTTAGTTTGCAAGCTGAAGAAGGCTCTATATGGACTGAAACAGGCGCCAAGGGCATGGTATGCAAGGCTGGATCTTTATCTTCGCAAGATTGGTTTTGGAAAAGGACTAGTTGATAGCAATCTGTATGTCAAATCTGATTCAAGCAAACAGCTGGTGGTTATTGTTTATGTTGATGACATAATATTTGGAGGCAATGATGAGAATATGTGCAGGATTTTTGCTGAAGATATGACGAAAGAATTTGAGATGTCTATGCTTGGAGAGCTAAAGTTCTTCCTAGGATTACAAGTTCAGCAGCTGAAAAATGGTATTTTTATATCTCAGATGAAATATATAAAGGAAATGCTGAAGCGTTTTAACATGGAAGACAGCAAGCCCGTGAGCACGCCAATGACAACGAACACGAAACTTAGCAAAGATGATAAGGCTTCGTCCGTTGATCACACCACCTATCGTTCTATGATAGGAAGCTTGCTTTACTTGACTGCTACAAGACCAGATCTTCTACAAGCAGTATGTATGGTGGCTCGATTTCAAGCATCACCAACTGAGACGCACCTTACAGCAGTGAAAAGGATATTTCGATATCTAAAAGGTACTATGGAGCTTGGAATATGGTATCCTAAAGGTAAATCCTTTACTCTTGTCGCATACTCAGACGCCGATTGGGCTGGTTGCGTAGATGATCGCAAGAGTACAAGTGGTGGTGCATTCTATCTTGGTGATAGATTGGTAGCTTGGCACAGCAAGAAGCAAGACTCCGTCTCACTTTCGACAGCGGAAGCAGAATATATTGCAGCGGCAACTTGTTGTACGCAAGTGTTATGGATGCGGCAAATGCTCTCTGATTTAGGAGTTCCAACAACAGATCCTACGCCGATCCTCTGTGATAACACTAGTGCAATTCATATCTCCAAGAATCCAGTTCAGCATTCAAGGACTAAGCATGTTGCAATCCGCTATCACTTTCTCAAGGATAAAGTTGCAGATGGTGAAGGTAAAGTTGGAATACGTTCCTACTACTGAGCAAGTGGCTGATATCTTCACAAAACCTTTGCCAAAGGAAGTCTTCGAGTATCTCCGAAAGAAATTAGGAGTTACTCATTCTCCTACACCTTAGGAGATGTGCCAGAAAGGGGGAGCAATGAATTCGTTGAATATCTTATTTGCTCCTAGATTGGTCCCTTTGGAATTATTGTCAAAGGGGGAGAAGATTATGCATGGAAAGGTTGATATGCATGTCATCTTGAGAAGGTTATCTGGAGATTGGTATCAAGTTATGCTGAGAAGATTATGCAAGGAAAGACTATATGCATGTTGAAGTTAGTCTTATGCTAAGAAGATGGAAATATGATAGCATGAGGAAGATGGAAGATTGGAATGAAAATTGGTATCAAGATAGTGAATGAGAAGATCATGTTCCAAGGGGAGTTTATTGTTCTAAAAAGGCTCTATGATGTCAACATGTTCCAAGTGTCTGTGTTGAAGTTCCAAGTGTTGCCAACAATTCCAAAGGGGGAGATTGTTGGAATTTGAGATGCATTGAGTTGAATCTTGAAGCATTGGTGTGTTTGGTGTCTCAAGCATCAAATTGTATTGGAATTATTGTCAACACTATGTCTCAATCATGTGTTGAAAGAGTGGAAGTGATAGAGCTCAAGAAGAATGAAAAAGGAAAACAGTGAAGAAAATCAGTTTTTCCTGGTGCAGTGTACCCGGTCGACCGAGCTCCCTGGCCGGTCGACCGAGCATGAAGAAAGTGCAAAATCAGAGCTTACAGTTATTTTTTGACACAGAGGTCATCCTGTCGACCCAGCTCCTGGTGCGTTCGACCGAGCATGCACGCGGTCGACCGAGGCTTCCAGGATGTCGACCGAGCTCGGTTCCAGAATTTGACAACTTACAACTTTTTTAAAGTTCGTCAGGCGCCCAGTTCACCCGGTCGACCGAGGTCCCCAGCAGGTCGACCGAGCACACACAGACAGCAAGTATTGCAGAATTAGAAGTCTTTTGCTAAAAGTTAGGAATTTTTGGTAATTCGTTTGGGACTCTTTCTAAACGAATTGTAGCCTATTTTGGACACTCTTTGGGGTTGCTAAAACCTATATAAACACTCCTAATCTCGTTTTCAATAACAAGCATCAAAGAAAGAAGAGTTTGAGAGAGTTTTGGAGAGAAGAGTGCTTGGAGAAGAAGGTGCTTGTGTCTTGCTGTTGTGGAGCAACTTTCTACAGCAAGTGTGGACGAATTTGAAGCCTCATGAAGATGGTATTTTCGTTCATAAGATAAGTCTCTCTTTTATGCTTTAGATTTCTATTTGTAAGGGATTAAGAGAGAGAGAATTGTAGAGGGGAAAGGGCTGTAGATCAGTTTATCTTCTTTGCTGTAATCATCAAGTTGGTGCTTGGTGTTTTGGGGTTTGGTGATCCTGTCTGTGGGTGCAGACAAATTGTAAAGGGAGTTGTAGCTTCCTAGATAGTTGGTGCTATCTGAAACCTAAGGGAGTCGGTGCTTCCTAGATAGTTGGTGCTATCTGAATTTAAGGGTTGGTGCTCTTTGTCGTCGGTGCGACTAAATAAGATTCAGACCTGTACCGGATTGTTGTTCGGACGGGATTGAACCGTGGACGTAGCCTTTTGGTGAACCACGTAAAATCTGGTGTCAATTGTGTGGTTTGATTTGAATTGTTGTTAGCAAGGACCTGTTTAAAAGAGATCACTGATTCACCCCCCCCTCTCAGTGATCACGAGATCTAACATCCTTGGCTGTTTTGCATGCAATTACTTTGACCAGCTCGCTGTCCACAAGGCCACTAAAGAGTGCATTCTGCGCCTTGGAGTCGTTGTCTGCTAACTTCTTCGTTGCAGCATCAGTGGGTACGATGGCAGTATTGTAACCGACTTTGATAGTCTCCCAGACATCATAACCAATTGATTTGATGAAAGCCTGCATTCTGATCTTCCAGAAGGAGTAATTAGAACCATCAAACAAAGGTGCTTTCTTATTCCCTGTATTGGATGCCATGTGCTTTGACAAGAGATCACCCTTAGCATGTTAAGCTTATCAAGGGAGCCTTGGCGCTTTGATACCAATTGTTAGATATCGCGATCACTGAGAGGGGGGGGGGGGTGAATCAGTGATTCCTTAAAAATAGGTCCAATTTAACAACAAAAGCAAATCAAATCACACAAGGACACCAGATTTAACGTGGTTCACCAAAAGGCTACGTCCACGGTTCAAAGACTGTCCGAACACCGATCCGGAATAGGTCTGAATCTATTTAGTCGCACCAACGACAAAGAGCACCAACCCTTAAGTTTCAGATAGCACCAACTATCTAGGAAGCACCTACTCCCTTTACGATTTATCTGCACCAACATATAGGATCACCAAACCCCTAACACCAAGCACCAACTTGATGTTCTACAGAATTAAAGTAGAGAACTTTTCTACAGCCCTTCCCCTCTACAATCTCTCTCTCAATCCCTTACAAATTGAAATTTAAAGCATAAAAAGAGAGACACTTATCTATGGACGAATCACCATCTTCATGAGCACATTCTCGTCCACACTTGCTGTAGAAACATGCAACACAGCAACACACAGCAGCGCCTTCTTCTCCAATCACTCTTCTCTCCAAAACTCTCTCTTTTTGTTCTCTCTTCTCTTCTGTACATCTGAAAACGAACTTAGCAAGCCTTTATATAGGTTATGGTAACCTTAAAGAGTGTTCAAATTAGGCTAGAATTCGTTTAGAAAGAGTCCCAAACGAAATACATAAGGTTCCTGAATTTTCGTGCACAACTTCTATTTCTGCGCAATTCATGTTCCCGTGCTCGGTCGATCGCATGGGGTCCCCGGTCGACCGGCGACACACTGTGGCACAAAATAACTAGGAGCTAATTTTCTTGCTCGGTCGACTGCGTGGGGTCCTCGGTCTACCGGCCACACTGCTTCAGGAATTCTGAATTCCTGTACTGTTGCAGCTCTGTTTTTTCTTTGAAGCTCTATCAATACCACATTATCAACACCACACTTGTGACATTGTGTTGACAATAATTCCAACTCAAAATGATACTTGAGATACTAAACACTTCAATGCTTCATAAGACTTCTCAGTACATCTCAAATTCCAACAATATATCCAATAAAAAGCTAGGTAGACGGGCTGAAAAGACACGTCCAAGCCATGTAGATAGAAGGAGAAGGCAAAGGACCTTGGGGGGGTGCCCCCTAAGAGACTTTTGTCTCCTTGTAGTAGTGGTCGATGCAGAACTTCAACAGAGTTTTCTCTTTTCTTTCTCTTTGATTTTCTGTCTAGATTTCTGGATCGATGCTTGGAATTTTTTTGGACTGGTTCTTCTTGGAATACTTCCTATTTATAGGCATTTGGTAGCCATTTAGGAGAGTTTATGGGCTTTAAATATAATAAAGCCACATAATGGGAGGAGTTACAAGTTTTAATTCACTTATTTTGTAACTCCTTTTCTTTGGCATTTGATTGGTCGGTGGAGAATTAAGGGCTTTTAATTGCCTTTTATCTCCATCATGGGAGGAGTTTCATGGTTTAAATGCCATGATTGTTTGGACTTGTAACTCCTTTTTCCTTGGTTCTGGTTGGGCCTTCCGAAATAACAAGCTAATGACCGCAATAAGTTGCCATAAACAGGTCAATTAATAGCATTAAGTGGTCGCTAGGGCAGTTGAAGAGTCGCGGGCCATGCCACATCTTTTGGGATTCTTCTTGCGATGATCGACGATGGATCTTCATGCTGATCGACAACGGATGACCATGCGACTTTAGACATTGATTGCTAATAGTGGGCCGGTGTTATCTGTCATGTCGATTTCTTGATTGATCGGACAGAAAGTGTGTTTTCATGGTCGACTGGTTGGTGATGTTGAAGCGATCAATGATGGTTTGATACTCTCGAAGACGGACCCGTGATTTCTGTTGACACCAAAAATGTCACTTTGCCTCTTCAAGATCGAAAGAGCTACATGAAGTCGCAACCTGCCATAAATAGGCAATGCTACTTCCAAAAAATCAAATCTTGTCAGAATCAAACAAAAACTGCAAGATCCTTCAAGACAGCCAAAAGAGGAGTACACAAGAAGTTTCGGGCCATTTCAAAATCATTTGGCCTAACTTCGCTTCTCCGACAGCCGAAAAGGAGCTCTCGGCGGCGAAAGCATCGGAGACACCAAATCTTCGATCAGAGCCGATGGATGGTCTCAAAATACTTCCAAAAGGCTCCACGTCAAGTTCCGAGTCAAACCGACAACGTTTGACCCTACATCAACCCTCGAACAGCTAAATCAAGCCTCTCGGCGGCGAGAACCAATGAGGCCATTACTCTTCAGATAGAGCACATGGACGGCTTCAAAATGCTTATAAAGGGCTACACGTCAAATTTCAGGTAATTTCGACAACATTTGACCATAGTTTGACGCTCGGAAGCCAAATCAGGCCTCTCGGCGGCAAAGCTCTCCAGGACCATGGTTTCCAAGACAGAGCCTATGGATCATCTTAAAATGACTCCAATAGGTTCCATGTCAAATTTCAAGTCAATCGGACATCGGTTGACCGCACATCAGACCGCGACATCTTCATCGCGACAAAAGTGAGTCTACTGGTGATAGGACCCCAAATGGCTTCAAAACTCAAAAAAAAGCCTATGTTGGTCTTATTTATTGCTCGAGAGGCTTCACACCAAATTTCAGGTCATTCCGACATCGTTTGGCCCAGTTTCAGCTTCTGACGGAAAATCGGCAGCTCTGCGCGACAAAGTCTTCGGCTTCCTCAGGAAATTGGAAACTTTACAAAATAAAATGCAAGGATTCTCATCAGGTTTCCTACAGAGAAATCAGGCCAATAAATGGTCAAAATTGTCAAGGAAAAATACAGAAGAAAAAAGAATCGAAAAACAGCAAAAACGGACACAAAACGGGACAGAAAGGGGGAAAAGCCCCCCAGGGTCGCAGACCCCTGCGACCCTGGCCCAAGGTCGCAGGCCCCTGTGACCCTGGCCCAGGGTTGCCGGCGACCCTGGAGCCCGGGGTCGCCGGGAAGGCCCCGGAAACCCCGATTTTTGTCGTTTTTTTTCGCGACTCGAAGCGCCCAGCCTCTGGTATTTTCCAAAATTCATACTTTTGAGACACCAAATTCTCTGACATCCATCCAAAACACGGGTCAATCATCAAGAGTATCGAAAACAATATTGATCGCCACCCGGTCAACAAAAAAAAGTGTGCCTTCTACCCAACCAATCGAGAATCGACAGGACAAATGGCACCGACCTGCTGTTGGCAACAAACACCTGAAATTACATGGTCATCCGATGTCGATCTACATGAAGATCCATCGATGATCATCGCCAAAAGAATATCAAAAGACACAGCACGGCCCGCGACTCTTCAGATGCTCGGCGACCACTTAATGCGATTAATTGACTAGCTTTATTACAGTCATTAATCCATTTCTTTGGACGGACCAATCAGAAGCAAGCATCTGGGAGTTACAAGTCAAGAGAATCATGGCATTTAACCCATGAAACTCCTCCCATCATGGCGATTAAAGGCGATTAAATGCCCTCAATCTCCTCCGGCCAATCAGAAGCCAAGAAAAAGAAGTTACAAAATAAAGAATTCAATTTTGTAACTCCTCCCTTTATGTAGCTTTATGACAATCAAGGCTCATAAACCCTCCTAAATGGCTACCTAAAAAGAAAAGACAACAGACACACAGACAATAGACTGTAGAAAATCCGGAAACTCAGACAGAAAGAGGCATCAGAAATCTAAGAGAGAAAACTCTGCGGAAATCCTACACCGACCACCGCTACAAGGTGACAAAAGTCCCTAGGGGGGTACCCCCCGCCCAAGGTCCTTGCCTTCTCCTTCTGCCGCCAATGGCTTAGACATGGCTTTTCAAGCCCATCTACTCTGCTTTTATTGGACATAGGACCTTCTTTTGGTCTTTGTGCTCTAAAAACCTGAGGTTATAGCCAAGCCAAGCGAATCAATAGCATCCTCTGTTCTCATCTGCATGGATGATGGCGAAGCCCACATATGGCTTGCGACCGTCAATCTAAACGGGTCCCCCACAATCTCCTGAGAAGTTAGATCCTCCTTTTCTTGCTTTTCATTGTAGTTTGTATTTTTTCAAAAGAGACAAAAATCACAACTCTTGTCTTTCATTATTGATAAGGATTGTAAATCGGCTATAAACGCCAAAATCGGCTATAAACGCCAGAAAACGTCTATAAATGCCAAAATCGGCTATAAATGCCAAAAAAATCGCCTTTCACGGGAAACCAAGAAAATGTCTCTTTTCTTAAATATATGTGCAATGGAAAACTTGAAAGAAGCTGATTTTCTTTTTACTTGCGAAGGTTGATCTCCGGATCACCACTTGCAATTCCAAGTAAAATAGAAAATCTGGCACACCCACAAAAAAAAAAAAGAAATGTTGATGCACGCCCTTGCCCCCTTGGTTACGAAAGGGTCAGACCCGACGGACTCCCACGTCCGCCGACCTCGGTAGAACCGAGCAGGAGCGCGGTCCATCAAGCTGGCACACCCGGTGGGACACGTTTATTTGAGAACACGATGCTAGAAATGAAATATTTGCATATCATATATTTTGCTCTATGCTTATATTTCTTTTCTCGATTCCTTGGCTACTTTATAATTGGTGGCCTATGTTGGGTTCCGCATCTAAAAAAATGAGATGAGATTTTTTGGAAAATTTTAATTCTTTGAATTTATTTCCACCCTTTCTCTTTAAAAAAAAAATAAGAAAACAAAAAAATCAGATTTTTCAGTTTGGATTCAAAATTGAGAAACCTTGATCCGTTCCTATCGTTCATCGCGCTTGCAGAAATGTTGAGCCTGTTCGACTAAGGTTTTGGGCCATCGTTTCTCTTCGATGAGTTCATTAAAGATCTAAAAAAAAAACAAATGAGATGAGATTTTTTGTTTGGAAATTTCTAATTCTTTGAATTTATTTCCACTCTTTCTCTTTTCAAAAAAAAAATAAAAAATCAGATTTTTTCATTTTGAATTCAAAATTGAGAAACCTTGATCCGTTCCTATCGTTCATCGCGCTTGCAGAAATGTTGAGCCTGTTCGACTAAGGTTTTGGGCCATCATTTCTCTTCGATGAGTTCATTAAAGATCTAAAAAAAATAAAAAAATAAAAAATCTGATTTTTCATTTCGAATTCAAAATTGAGAAACCTTGATCCGTTCCTATCGTTCATCGCGCTTGCAGAAATGTTGAGCCTGTTCGACTAAGGTTTTGGGCCATCGTTTCTCTTCGATGAGTTCATTAAAAAAATATATAATAAAATAAAAATATAATTAAAAAAAAAGACATAGACCACTAAGGTTAAACTAACTGCGTTCTTTGATCATGATTGATTCAAGAAAAGCCTTGTCCAGAGTGTGGAGACAGCTTGACTGTCTAGGCAAGGGTCCTCCAAACGGGTTCATTAAGTAATCCTACCCTTACCTGGGGGCAATTCTATCAATCAAGATTTCATATGACTGGGTTAGGAGGCCTATGTGTACTCTCTTATCTTTTAAATAAATTTTTTTTAAAAAAAAAAAATTTTTTTAAAAATAAAAATAAAAATTTTAAAATAAAATATAAAAAATATAAAAAAAATCTTCAAAAAAAAACCTTCCGTCATTTTGGGTTCAGATTGGAGAAATCTTGGTCTTCTCCTTTCTGAGCACTGGCGCTCGCAAAATCACTGAGCCCGTGTTCAGATTGGAGTGCCTTTTGCTCTCTTTGATGAACCCGATATTGGCCTTTCAAAAAAAAAACTCGTCATTTTTAGATTCAGATCCGAGAAATTATGGTTCATTTCTTTCTGAGCACTGGCGCTCGCGGAAATCGCTGAGCCCGTGTTCAGATCGGAATACCATCTGCTCTCTTTGATGAATCCAATCTTGACCTTTCAAAACAGAGAATCTCATCTCATAGATGCGGTCTCAAAACATTTGTGTCTAGCGGTACTAGTACGCCCTTTCAGGGTCTACTGTATTGCGACCGGCACATCTGTAACTCCAACTTTATATTCTTCTTACCTCGAGCAAGCTCTGCTTCTCGATAAGTCGAATTTAAGTTCACAATTGCTTCTTGCAGTCACTGGGATGCCCATTCTGGGCTTACCATACCTGCGATCAGAACAGTTGTACCCTCTATGGCGTTTTGCCTTCTTCATGTTGCTTGGGTCATTTTCCTCTAGCAATTTGAAAAGACGAAACCATAGAACTTCCCATTTATGATCATTATATTCTTGTGATTACTAATGGATGTGGTCTTGTTTCAGAAATTTTCGAAAACTAACAATGGCAGCTTCACTAACCATTACTTTCGATGAAAACAAGCACCAACTCATGCTTCAACAGAAGCAAACCACGCGCACTTACAAGCGCCCCATCAGCTGCCGAAGCATCAACTCCCTCGGCAATTCTCTGAACTCCGGGTCGACCTCGACTCCCCGGACTATCGTCTTTGGGACGCTGGGACCATTCCCACTTCCTAAGGAACAAACTGCTCCTTCCAAGAAGCAGAAACTCGCCTCTCAACGTGTCACTACCGTGACACCAAAGGCGAGCACCAGAAGGCCTGAAGCCCGTGGCAGCCCCACGAAGCCTCGACCTGCAAACGACCAGGTCTATCCCAAGACTTGGGCCCCAAGACCTTCACCAAAACAAAGAAGGTCCCAAACATCCACTAAGCCAGCATTCCTGGCCCCACTCAAGGAGAACCAGTTCTACCCTCTTGCCTACAAAAAGAGGAGAAACCCATCTCCAACCTGACTCTCAAGTCAGCCCAGCATGAGCCGGCTTGTTCCTACAAGCCCAAAATCAAGTCATGCATCACAAGGCCTCTACAAGCACCTGCTAAGGCCTACAAACCTGCAGTTCGACCCTTCATCTCTACAGGGGCCGAACTCCAAAAATTCAAAGCTTCGCTGCAACAGGCGAAGGACAGGGTTCGCATCCTGTCCTTGCCCAGCTGCAAAGAAGACAGGCTCGGCTGCTGCGCCCGAGGAAGCACATCCTTCATCGTCAAAGCCCAGCCAGAGCTGACCGAAGCTCAAATTACCCGTCGCATATGCCGCCGCGCATCATACCGGCAAAAGAGACTAGAGAAGCAAAGGACCCAGCCTCCTACACTCCAAGTCTCTCCCAAATGGGTCGAAAAAGAAAGACCCAACCAAGTTGCTGCCGTCCATATGGTTGGAAAAACCAGAAGGCACCAAAAATCAGCAACAAAAATCCATGTCCGACGTCCGATGACCCGCAGCGTCTCAAGGACAAGAAGACATTCAGAAGAATCCCCTGCTCCTTCGAGCAAAAGACAGCAGAGTGATCCTTCCTCAAGCTCTTCTTAAAAAAGAATGAGCCCCAGCTCAGTCACCAGGACAATTTCTTTGTTCGAATCACGAAGGATGAATGTCTTGGCTACAAATTCTGAGCCACCACCCCGCAATCCACCTCCAGAAGATGCGATCACCCACATCCAGCAGTTGGAACAGGGCCAGCAGAGGATTGAAACTCTAATGGAAAACCTTCTCCTCGCCTTCCAAAATCAGGCGAACAATGAACCTCCTCCGAATCATCAAAACGACGAGGTAAATGGAGAAGAAAATGAGTCACGCGCCCTTACCAAAAAGGACGTAGACAGTATCCTCGCCAAAGCAAAATAAGAGGATATACTCAAGGAGCATGGGATCAAGCCACCATGTCCCTTATGGATGGACTCGGTCCCGTTCCCCACCAAATTCAAGCATCCTACTCTCCAAACATATACGGGGAAAGGATCAGCCAGACAACACATCATCCACTTCAAGATCCTGACGGGAGCTATCGCGGATCAAGATGCACTCAAGATCCGCCTCTTTGCAAGTACCCTAAAAGGTACGGCCTTCGATTGGTACTCCACTCTACCGGAGGACTCAATCCAAAATTGGGCCATGCTAGAGACACGCTTCCTAACTCACTTCAAAGGTGAAGATCATCCCGCTATTATGGCTCAACTGTGCAGCCTAAAATAGGGGGAGAATGAATCAACATATGACTTCATTCACTAGTGGAAAGCAATGGCATACAAATGCTCTGATGTATTGCCACAAGCGTCGCTAGTCGACATTTGCCAAAACAACATGAGAGCCAGAATCCGCTCCATGATCATCGGCAACAAATCAAAAAACCTGGGAGAACTCCTAGAAGCTTCCATGGAAGCTGAAACGGTGATTAAAGACCTCAACAGTCAGAAATCATCAAGAAAAGAGCCAACCGCCATTGCAACCTCTAAACCAAAGAAAAAAGAGGTCCTCAATGTGCAGACCAAGTCAGCTCCTCAGCCACCAAAGAAAGCTGAAAATAAAGTTGCTGGTAAGAGACCTGAACTCTCAGATGCCTTCAAAGAACGAGTAGAGAAGAAATACCGTTTGATGAAGATGTTGATGAAATCTTCGGGTCTCTTGTGGCAAACAGCAAGCTCACCTTGCCTGAACCAAAAAGACCGGGTGATGTTGGCAAAACCAACGATCCTCGGTACTGTTGATACCACCAGATGATCTCGCATCCTCTCAATCAATGCTTCGTTGTGAGAGAGAAAATAAATGAGATGTGGAAAAACGGAGTCATCACCTTTGACAAAAACTATGGGTCTGCCTCCGTCAACATGGTGACATGTGGACAAACATCAAAATCACCGAAGAAGAAGATCATTACTTCCTTCAAGGTGATAAACTCAATCCAAGCATCCGAGGAACTGGTTCCTTACCCGACACCAGACGGACAACCGATATGGGTACATCCCGATCTCCTGGAAGATGAAAATTGGGAGGTCGTGAAAACAAAGCCTACAGCTCAACAGCGAAGGCAGGTTAGAAAACATCTCCTCAAGCTCAAACGGCAAGAGAAGACCCAGCCAAAACTAGAGGTCAAAGAAAAGGCAGAGGCTTCCTCTACCACTTCTCTGGAGGCAACAAAAACATCCCTTCCAGAGACTTCAAAGGGGGTAAGGAAATTCAGTCTCAGTGATTTCATGACACCTCGATTCAAAGAAGCCATGCAGGAGGCATCATACTCTTGCAATTCGGTAGTTGGGTTCTCCATTGATGGATACGAATCCAGCGACACCGTTGATGGATTCGAATCCAACTACACAGATGAGTGGGAGGAGTCCCTTGAAATAGGAGAATATCTCTCCGATGAAGAATGGGTTCCTGAGTCTCATCTTATGCCAGTAATCTGGTATAACCCCCTACAGCCACAAGGATCCTGGTCTGATGATGAAGAAGACCAAAAAGCTGTACAAGAAAATGCTGCTAACCCAGCACCTCTCATTACTCCAGTGGAAATCAACCATGTTGAGCCACAAAGAGTTGATGAAGAAGAAGATCCGGCTCCCATGCCTGATCTTGAAGAATATGCAAGGATCTTGCAGCGACTCGCTCTAGAACAAGAGCAAGAACGCGTCAACGGGCCTCCTCGCAATCTAGAGCCTGAAGTCCCTGAAGACCATCAGGTACATCCTCCCTTAACTCCTGAAAATGGAGAAAATTGTTGGAAAGACGATCCTCTTACATCCGAGGATGAGTCTGACTCCGATCAGGCAACGTCTCCCGCCAGAGCTTCCTATAATGTGATAATTCGGGATTATAGCTCTTCCGAAGCATCGTTTGATGAAAGCACTTACACTCCGGCGATGCCTAGCAATGTATCTTCTGAAGCCACCTCGTCTCACGTGACTTTCACTGAGATGACACCCTCTCAGGTTTCTTCTCCTGAGACTGTGACTTCAAACTTCACACCCTTCCTGACTGAAGAATTCCCAGCCATTGATGCTTGGGACGATGAATTAGTCAACGAAGAAGAAAGCTTGCTGGATGTTGTTCAGGATTTGTTCCCGGAAAATGCTCCGTGCAACACGATCACTGAGGATGGTAACTCTGCTGCTGATTCATCCTCAGCAAATGAAAAACGACAGCCTCTTGATCCTGAAGATAATCTTCCAAACGAAGACCCTTCTCAAGAAGCTCTCGAAGTTGGTAGAGGCACCCGCTCTGGCCGGGACTACCACAAAAATTACAACCAATCTTCCTTTACATATGTAAATCCTTCGGGAAAAGATGTTGTAAGCCCCCTAGTGGCAACAATGATGAACATGCAGGCCCTAAGGAGGCTTTCAAGTATGACTTGATTGAACACTTCAAGCACATACCTGCACAACTGCACATCCTAGATTTGTTGCGAATGTCTCCGCACACTCGTAATAATCTCATCTCGAAATTACAAAAGCTGAATGAGGATGTTGACAAATATGCCCCGCAAGTCCTCCAAATTGAAATGGATTACCGGGTCAAAAACTCAGAAGCCTCCTCAAAGGGAGAAAAGAAGAAAACTGAGGGATCATTCATTGAATGCCTCTCGGTTAAAAAAGCAGCCAGTGCAACCATCGCCTTCACAAAGGACGACCTCCTACTTGGAGAAACCAGGCATAACCGACCCCTGTACTTCACAGGGTATATCAAGGAAATGCCTATGCACAGAGTTCAGATCGACCCAGGTTCTGCACTCAAACTCATCTCCACATCGGCTCTTGAAGAGTTGGGCATCCCACCCAGCAAGCTGAGCCACACATCTGTATCTATCTTTGGATACGATGGGAGTACTCAAAGGCCTATCGGTAAAATCAGGTTCAAGTTGCAGATCGGTGATCTTATCTCTGAGGTCACAGTGTATGCAATAAAAACCCCTTCATGCTACAACATCCTTCTCGGACGCCCTTGGATCCATGAGAATGGTGTTGTCCCTTCAACTCTACATCAATGCATCAAGTTTGTCCGCGACGACGGCATGATACATCGAGTCTTTGCGGACAGAAAACCCTTCAAAGGTAAAGAAGTCCACTTCGCAGACTCACAGATGTATGAAGGTGAAAAAGAAGAAGAGGATAAGCACACAGCATCCTTTGCCGAAAATCTCCAGAAAGATAAAGGTAAAGCTCCTCAACAATCGCCGGAAGAAAACAAATCATCCGGTAAATCCGAAGAGAGCTTTCAAACTCCCTTCATCATCTCTCTTAAACCTTCAAAGCCTTTGGTCATCACAACTAAAGTGAAAAAGGCAAAGCAAAAGCCTGGGGGCAAATTTGTTGTCTCTTTCGTGTCTATCATGCAAGACACGGACTCGGATTCAGAGCCAGAAGACGACGCATCGTCAAGCCAAGCTGACACTCAGCAAGTTCAGCCTGCTCTCACTCTAATGGAGACAACTTCTGACATAGAAGATCCTACGTCAGCTTCCTTCGTTGTTCCAGCAACTTCAGCAAAGGAAAAGCCGATCTTCTTCCATAGATCGGATGCTTCTTCATCAAACTCCATGCTTGAACCTTTCCAAAATGAAGGTATGCCTCAACTATCCTTATGTAGTTCTGTGGCACAAGCTATTATGAAGAAAATGGGCTATGTCGCTCAAAACCCAGTCGGTTTGGGAGAAAGACGCGGTATTCTCACGCCATTGGGGCCCGTCTTGACCAAAAGCCAGCTGGAAGATTGGAGACTTTATGGCTATGTAGAAAAGTCTTCACACGGGTTAGGGTATGATCCCGACACTCCCTTGAGACAGTTGACACAAAGGCTTAAAAGTCAATATACTGACCAAGCCTCAACATCTCAAGTCCGTGAAGACATCGATCTCCCTGGATATCTCTTTGATGAGTCACCTGACAAAGATCCAGGAAGCTCATCCAATTGGCACGATTTCTTCGAAAATGAAGAAGAGTTGTCCGATGGCACAGACGTGTGGACTTCTGAACCAGAAGAACCCTCATCTCCAAAAGAAGTAGCCTACTTTAACCCGGTTTCAACAGGCGATTGGGATCATCTCATAGCAAGCCTGGGGAAAATTACCGATCAAGAAGACCCGTGGAAAGGAACAAAACCATGGTCTGGAAATGCCTTTGAAACCCAAAAGGTTTTGTTGAGCTGGAAGCCTCCGAAAATATTGTGGAGGAACCACCTTCGAACCTTCCAACAGAAGATCCTGTTCAAAAGATAGACTTGGGAACACAAGATAACCCACATCCTGTATTCATAAGCAAGAATATAAAGGATGATGAGTTACCCGAGTATATCGCCTTTCTTCGTGAGTTCGTTGATTGCTTTGCATGGTCTTACGCTGAAATGTCAGGCTTAGACCCCAAAATAGCGGTTCACAAACTCAATCTTCAAGAAAACATCAAGCCTGTCAAACAAGGCCAAAGAAGATTTCATCCAGATGTGATGGATAAAATTGAGGAAGAAGTTCAAAAACTCAAAAGCGTCGGCTTCATCCGTGAGGAACAACATCCTGAATGGTTGGCCAACATTGTCCCCGTGACAAAGAAGAACGGGCATATCAAGTTCTGTATTGACTATAGAGACCTGAATGGCGCATGCCCTAAAGATGAATTTCCGTTCCCCATACCAGAGGTAATGATTGATAATACCTGTGGATTCGAGCGAATGACATTCATGGATGGTTTCTCTGGCTACAATCAGATAAAGATGCATCCTGAAGATGAAAAACATACATCTTTTTGGACCCCATTTGGCATGTATTGCTACACTGTCATGCCATTTGGTCTGAAAAATGCTGGTGCCACATATCAGAGGGCTATGATGAAAATATTCCAAGATATGCAGCACAAGACGGTTGAATGTTACGTTGATGACCTCGCCGTCAAAAGCAAAAGAAAAGATCATCTCGAAAACCTTCGAGAAGTCTTCCTCCGGCTTCGCAAACACAAACTGCAAATGAATCCTTTGAAATGCTTCTTCGGCGTCTCGTCGGGTAAGTTCCTCGGATTCTTAGTTCGGAAAGCTGGAATAGAGCTTGACCCCATAAAAGTCAAAGCCATTCTAGAAATGCCCTCTCCAAGAACCTTGAGAGAACTCAAAGGGCTTCAAGGGAGATTGGCCTACATCAGACGGTTCATCTCCAATCTTTCGGGGAAATGTCGTCCATTCTCCCTATTGATGAAAAAAGGTGTAAACTTTGTCTGGGATGCTGACTGTGAAGCTGCTTTCCAAGACATCAAGTCATACCTGACAAAACCTCCAGTGTTAGCTGCTCCTACCACTGGAAAACCATTCATCTTGTACACAAGAGCCCTTGATCACTCTTTGGGAGCTCTGCTTGTGCAAGAAAATGATCAAAGAAAAGAAGCTGCTCTATATTACCTCAGCCGCATGCTAGTAGGTGCAGAGCATCGCTACTCTCCAGTCGAAAAAGAGTGTCTTGCAGTGATGTTCGCCGTACAAAAGCTGCGTCACCACTTGCTTTCCAACACAGTATACCTGGTCTCGAGGGTCAACCTCTTGAAGGTCCTTGTCACAAAGGCAGGTTCTCTCAATGCTTGACCGGCAAAATGGTCCATCCTTTTGTCACAATTTGATATTAGGTATGTACCATAAAAAGTAATCAAAGGGCAAGCTCTAGCGGACTTCCTCGCAGAGCATCCATTGCCTAAAGATTCTCCGCTCAGAGATGATCTCCCAGACGAACCAGTCTACAATGTGGAGACTTTCTCACAAAGTGCCTCCTGCGACATGTACTTTGACGGTGCAACCAGGACAAATGAAAAAAGACAGCTGATCTCGGGAGTTGGCATCCTCTTTGTTAGCCCCGACAAATATATGATTCCACACGCTTTCTCGCTACTGGAACCATGCACAAACAATGTAGCTGAATATCAAGCTCTGATCCTAGGATTGGAACTCTCCATCGAATCCGGTATCACCATGCTGGAAGTCTTTGGAGACTCTCAACTGATCGTCAACCAGATGAATCAGAAATTTGAAGTCAGGAAGCTAGATTTGTTGCCTTACTACAACAAGGCACAATCACTTCTGTAAAAGTTTGACATCTGTCACATCACCCACATTCGTAGAGGTGAAAACATACGTGCAGATTCCCTAGCCGGACTTGCCGTATCCATGGCAATCCAGGAAGGGGAAAACATGCAAATCACAGTTTGCGAAAGAAGAATCCTTCCTCCTCTTAACACACACCAAGCAGTGGCTGAATGCCACCAAGTGGTCGGAAGTCGGATTTCAATCCTTCAAACTTCAATCGGCGACTGGAGGGATCCATTCATTGATTACATTATGTTCGGAATCCTACCTGAAGATCCAAAAGAACGGGTAAGCACCCAAAGGCAAACCCCAAGCTTTCATTTGGATATTCCTTCAAAAATCCTTTACAGGAAATCCTTCAACGGAGTACTTCTACGCTGCTTGTCACAACAAGAGGCTGAAGAAACACTCAAAGAAGTTCATGCTGGTCTTTGCGGAGCTCATCAGGCTGGACCTAAGCTCTATGATCAGATAAAAAGGTTAGGATACCATGGTAGCTAACGCAATGCAATTTGCTAAACGCTGCCAACAATGCCAAGTTCATGGAGATTATATTCACATGCCTCCAGAATGGCTGCATCCTACAGCGATTTCATCGCCTTTCGAACCCTGGGGTATGGACATCATAGGTCCTATTTCTCCCCCTTCGAGCAAAGGTCATCGCTTCATCTTCGCCGCTATGGATTATTTCTCCAAGTGGTCAGAAGCATATGCGTTTAACGAAATGAAGACCTCATCAGTCCTACAGTTCCTGCGCACCAACATCATTTGTCGTTTTGGCATACCCAAAAGATTCGTCCATGATAACGGACCACAGTTCCGGGATCATCGATTCTACAAGTTCTGCGACAAATAGAAAATCCAAAGCTGTCCTTTGACTCCATACAATCCGGCAGCAAACGGGTTAGCAGAAGCTTTCAACAAGACACTCTGCAAAATCCTCAAAAAAATGGTCTCTAGTCACAAAAGAGACTGGAGCGACAAAATGTCTGAAGCTTTGTGGGCCTATCGAACCACCGTTCGAGGACCAACCCATAGCACACCATTCTCCTTAGTCTATGGATGTGAAGTCGTCATGCCCTTGGAAGTACAAATCCCTTCCTTGAGGGTATCCTTGCAAAATGACATGACTCAAGAAAGCAATGTCAAATTGTGACTCCATGAGCTGGACAATCTCAATGAGAGACGGCTCGAAGCTCAACAAAGCATTGAACTTTACCAAGCACGCATGGCAGGATCTTTCGATAAAAAGGTCAGGCGACGCGCCTACAAAAGAGTGACTTGGTTCTTGCGGTAAAAAGACCAATGGTCTTCGCTCACAACTCCAAAGGCAAATTTGAGCCAAAATGGGAGGGACCCTACGTCATCGACAAGGTTTTCTCTAATGGCGCATACGCACTCCTAAACATGGAAGGTGACAGATGTATGCTGCCCATCAACGGCAAGTTCTTAAAGCGGTACTACCCTTGAAGACTTACCCAACTGGGTAAGAGCAATGCCTGTATGGCCAAAACCGGTTTCCAGGTACACACTCGCTAAACCCACCCTTTTTTTAGAATTTTCATATCAAATGTTGAAATTTCTAGAAATTTAAAACAATGCTTACTTTCATCGTTTCATTGTTCAAAAAAAAAATATATCCAAGTTTAGGAACCTTTCCCTAACTTGACCAAAAATTTTCGACCCTTGAACCGAAAATTCATGGTTTGAAACAAAATCCTGATTCAGGGATCTCCACCCTAGTCCACCCTGCCTTTTACCGCCAAAATGGTTTTAGGTCAAAACTTATGACCCTTGTGTCTTTAAACAAAAAAAATGGTTTTTCAAAAAAAAAAAACCGCGGGGAAGCGACGCTTAGTCGATACTCGCACAAATCGGAAGCATACGAACCACGTTCGACACTTCCAAAATTACAGGGAAGCGACATTTCGTCGATACTTGCAAAATCCAAAACTGTGGAGACGCAACATTTCAGTTGATATCCACAACCCAAATTTTAAAGGTTCGAAAAAACCTAAAAAACCATGGAGACGCAACATTTCAGTTGATATCCATAACTCAAAGGTTCGAGAAAACCACAAATTTCAAAAATCGTGGGGAAACGACATCAAGTCAGTACCCGCAAAACCAATATTTTTGAAAAGCAAGGATGCGACATTCCATCGATACTTGCACCCAAATCCGCGAGGATGCGACATTTCATCGATACTCGCAACCGAATGAGCAAGGATGCGACATTCCATCGATACTAGCAAGAACATTCAGCAGGGAGGCAACTTTTAGTCGATACTTGCATTTTTGAAAACCAAACCGGCTATAAATGCCATCAAAACAGGCTATAAATGCCACAAACCGGCTATCAATGCCACCAAAACAAAACAGGCTATCAATGCCACAAACAAAAAACTTGGATTTCAAAAAAACCCGGCTATCAATGCCACCAAAACAAAACAGGCTATCAATGCCACCAAAACTGGCTATAGATGCCACAAAAAAAAAACTCGGCTATCAATGCCACAAGAAAAGCTGGCTCTCATGCCAAAATTGGCTTCCATGCCACAAACAAAAACCTGGCTTCCATGCCAAAACAATCATTTGACAAAAATTTTCACAAAATGACAACCTTTTGATCAAATCCCATTTAGCAATTACTTTTATCACAAAAGATTCAAGTGAGCGTAGGGATAACAAAACAAAAAAAAAAAAAGAAGAGCATCCCATTTAGCAATTACTTTTATCACAAAAAGATTCAAGTGAGCGTAGGGATAACCAAAAAAAGAGTACCAAAAAAAAATATACATGTGGTACCAAAAAAAAAAGTGTTCACAAGCACTACAAAAAAATAAGTACCAAAAAATACAAGTGGTACCAAAAAAGAGAGAAGGATGGTTTCTGTTAAAAAAAAATACAGGAGCTCAATAAAAAATGGTCTCCAGCCAAGAGTTCAGCTCCTCAAGCAAACTTTTAGCCTCAGCCGTCAAGGATTCCAAGGCACGCTTCTTCAGGAATTTGCCATGAGATGCTGGAATGGGCTGTACCCCTTCCTTCGCACCAGGAAGCTTATCTCGAGCTGTTCGCCATTGTTTGTTCTCATCAGACTTCCTTTTGAGAACCCGATCGGCATTTGCAACCCGGTGAATCAGAGCAGTCTCCCTTTCACGAGCCTTTGTTATTGCAGTCCACTTGGCAGCGACTTGTGCCTGCAGATGCTCAAGACGTCTCCTGGCCTCATCGACCTCCCTATCAAGGATGTTCAGGTCATGTGTCAGCCCAATGATGTTTAGCTCTTCTAAGTTCTTCTCTCGGACTACCTGCTTCCTGCTTTCTGTAGCCTCATTCAGGTTAGACTGAGCCATATTCACAGGGTCCAGGAACATCTCTTGAAGAACTGATCATCAGGAAAACCAATGGTCTCAAACCACCTGTCACCCAGCTCAATGATCATATCAACGATCGCCCTGGCACTTGTGACATCTAGACCAGCCTCTTCAGCATCACCGAGAATCTCACGCACATGCTGGATCATCCCAAATCCGGCATCTAAGTGCCCAGAAAGCAGAGTCTCAATCCAAGAGCTCAGAACTCGCACCACCACCTTCTTCGCAAAAGAAGAGATGGCCCAGCTGAAGATTCGCCCAACTCCGTTGGTCGGCCGCTCATATCATCATCTGTTGGAAGAATAACAAAAGAACTCTTTCCAGTTGAAGCTGCTCCTGCTCGGGAAGGAATCTCAGCACGAGGTATCTCCTCAACATTGTCAGAACTGGTCCCAGGAGTCTCTACCTCTGGATCAACCTCTGGCATCCCTTGCTCTGGTTCTGAAGGAAGCGATGGACCCTCCTCTGTCACTTCAAAACCTGCCAAAGAAACGCAAAAAGGTATGAATATGATCCTGTTTGAAAATCATTATCAGGGTTATAACTACAAAATACCTTCTTCGACGACTGGCGGAACACTTTCCTCCTCCATGAACTCATTGGAAGCATCATCAACATTTGCGTCCATCGAGGGTTCAAAGTCATCGGAATCCTGTGGCAAGTCAGCTGGCAAGAAATGTGTTAGCAAACCAAGTCACAGACAAAAAAAAAAAAAGAGAAGTCGTAACAATTGGAGATTCTGGATTCACTCCAGAGTCCCTCGGTACTTCTTCAGGTGCCTCGACAGGATCCGTCACCACCTCATCGACTGGAACCTCAGGCATCGCCAAGTCTTCCTCTGCTAAAAAAAAAAAGAAAAGCAGAAACAAGAAGCAAATCAGAACAAGGAAAAATCCCATGAAAAGAAATGGAAAGAGAAAAAGGAAGAATCATACCTTCACCGACGATCTCTTCCTCTCGGCTTCTCTTCTTTGGAGGCTCGTCAGCATCCACTGGCACATCCTCATTGATAGTAAGAGGAACTTCCAAGTCAGGAGAGTCTTCATGCTGCCCCTTGCTGCGATGATGATTCCTCCTCCTCTTACTCCTGCGGGCTCGCTTCTTAGAGGAACCTGCCCCGCTGTCAGAGTCAGGTTTCCCACTTGACTCTTCACTGGATGGTCTACTCTTGCCAGTAGACTCCACGGAAGCTTGCCTCTGTGCCGCTTGCATCCAAGCGCCAAGTTCGGCTTCCTCCTGTTCTAGCTGCTCTAAAGCCTCATCAGGTATTTCTCGAACAGCTTCAGAACCAATGACGCCCTGGTCACCGAGAAAGCCTATCTTGTGCTTCTCTCCAGAAAGGAAGGCCCAAACCTCCTCTCGCCGGACGCCATCCGACTTTCCAAGGCCCTTTCCAGATGCCAGCTTCACATCAAGCTCCTTCTTGGAAAGCCCCCGATATGCCGAAAAGCTCTCCGCGAACCACTTCGCAAAGCCGGTAGTCCGGGAAGTCAGCAACACAGGATAAGAAATCATGGCTGTAGTGTCTTCAGCACTATAGAAAACCCATGCATTTCTCCCATCCTGTAAGCCTCCAAAGCGCTTCACCATGCTTGAAGGTGCTCCAACAACGCCTTGAGAAAAGCCCAGCTGCAAAGCAAAGCGAGAGGGTACATACGGCTGGATGTCCACGAAAAGATGTCTACGGTACACCATCGTGCCGACATGTATGCTGAAAAGCCACTCTCTCTCTGCATTCATCAAGGAATAATGCCTTCCTGACCCCGCCCTGGTAGAGTCTCGGGAGGCACCAAAATCAAAAGCCTTCTTCCGCAACTCCGGAGAAAGCTTCACTGAAGACTGCCCCATCTCGACGTCCCTGAACCGTCGGATCCTCATGCGGGCAAACAAAAGTGATTCAGACACGGCTTTGCCCTTAGCCAGTTGAATCATCAGAGGATCATCATCCTGTGCAGCACCCAGCCGGTGGAAGCCAGGACAGTGGTATACATACCACGAATAAAAGATGTGGGCTGAAAATACCCTATTCATGGGAAGCCCAAGCCGAACCAAAATGCACCAGCCTGCAGTTCGGTACACAGGTAGGAGTAAAGAGCTGGCACCAAAGCAAGCTGCTCTCCAAACACCATCTGACAAGCCGGAAAAATACAATGCGTTCCATCTCCTCCAGCAAAAATAGCCTCACCAAGCCAATAAGTGAGGTAAACAGCGAGATCTCTCCGTAGTACAATGTCAGGACATATGGCATTTGTACTGGCACAGAAATCTCTCAACTCTTCTTGCATGGCCAAGATCTTCTTTGAACTTGGATCCTGAGCTCCGGCTTCTTGGGTCACGCTCTCAGAAGACTCCCTGCTATCAAAAAAGTTGGGTAATGAAGAGCTAGAACTCTTCCAACTGCTGGATCTAACTTTCAAACCCTCCTTCTCCTTCAAAAAATCATAGAAGGCGACGAGCTGAAAGTAAAGAAGCCTGAACTCCTCAGACTGCCCCTCGAGGACGCTGTCAATCGGCATAAACTCCTCATAGAGTTTGCCGAGGATGGGCAATCCAGTAATGACGCTCAGCTCCTTCAAAGAAAAACCAATCTCACCATTCGTCACAATGAAGGTATTGGTTTGTGGGAGGAATGATTCCAGCATAGCCATGAAGGCCTCGTCGGAAAAGATCACGGTCTCCCTAAAGGCGCGGACCGCATCAAAAATCCCGGCTTCCTTCAAAACGGCGCCACCAATCAACAGGATGCGATCAGTCCACGACTTCCACTCGGAGTCAGCATTGTAACGGCCACGAAGTCGAAAAGGCTTGATCCAATTGCTGTCGTCACCGCTGAAAATACCAAGGCCCACCGGTCTCAAATCGACCGACGGATAATCAGAGCCCTGGTAGCCGCTGGATGGCATCAATAAGTCCATGTCAACAGGCGACCTCTCCGTATATCCAGGAGAACCGCCAACAAAAACCCCGGTCTTGATTACATTTGTCCTTCTCACCCAGCTTGGAGGATCTTCCCTCTTAGAGCACGTGGGGACAAGGCTCATGATCGAGATGGTGCGATCGAACGTCGACCGGGTAGCAACAGTCTTCTTCTCACCATTTACTGTGAAAGAGAACTGAAAACATCTCCTCTGGTATGTCATGTCATCAGGGACGGCATCACCAAAGAAGAAGGTAGGCTTGGGCAAAACGCTCTGATCTTCCATCACCCATGGACGACTGCTTACCATGATCTTATAGAATTCCTCTCCCTTGAGAGCGATCAGTCGCTGCCTCATCTCACCTCTGTTGAGGGAGTCGCATTCTTCCAGATTTCTCTCAACATACTGGACCTTCTCAAAGGCCTGCTGAACGGTCGGATTAGAAGATCTAGAAGATCGACGAGGTACGCTTGTAGCAGGCTCTTTACCCTTGTTCGTTCTGGAGGAACCACCTGAAAAGGATGGAAAAGAAAAAGATCAAACATCAAAATGACAGAATCTCGTTAAAAAAAATAAAAAATTTTGGCGAAATTTTGACATGATGACGGGGCAATTCCGAAGAAAAGGAATTATCCCGAAAGAAATAGAAAGCTTGAAGATGGGCTCAACATCGCTGCGAGCTCTGAAACTCCAAACTTTCGAAACCTCAAAGTCTCCGCAAAATTAGGAAGGGCTCAACATCGCTGCGAGCTCCAAATTCCCAAATTTGCGAAAACTTTCAGGTATGCTATCACATCATGCTACAAATTTAATTTACAATAGAATGCATGCATGAACATCTAGGTTTGCCAAAAAAGGGGCATTATCATGATGAGCAAAAAAAAAAAAAAAGGAAACTTTCTCAAAAAAAAAGAGGAGAAAGGAGAAAAAAAAAAGAAAACTTTCTCAAAAAAAAAGAGGAGAAAGAAAAAAAAAATTTTGGGGTTTTAGTCAAAGAGAAATCCCTCTTACCAAGAGCATATAAAAATGGTTCCATGCCTCTTTTGAGTTGATTGGACCATACAAAGAAAATTCCAAGCCCCATGAGCTTCCAAAAATCAAACCATCCAGCCTCATATACCAAATTGAGCCAAAATCTTGAAATTGACATTCCACAAAAATCCAAACCAAAACCTGGTCCCCTAACTTGCCACATACAGCTTGTTAGGTCACAAGACCAAAACCAAAAACCAAAACCTGATCCCCTAACTTGCCACATACAGCCTGTTAGGTTACAAGATCAAAACCAAAATTGATCCCCCAACATTCCACATACAGCTTGTTGGGTCACACGATCAAAACCAAACCCGACCCCTTAACCTGCCACATACAGCCTGTTAGGTGACAAGGTCAAAACCCAAATCCACATCCTTAATGTCATCTTCAAAACTTTGCCTCGAGATGGTACGTGATCCTTTTCACTACCATAAAAGTCCCCTGGAAGCTCAAAAGGCTACAAATACAAAAAAAAAAGAAGGGACTGCTCAAAGACTCTTGGTCCAGTCAGACGCTCTCCTTCAAAAATCTCTTCGAGGCACATCGACTACCAATGATAAGCAGCTCGTCACTGTACCTCGAGGGGGCATTTGTTGACACCAAAAATGTCACTTTGCCTCTTCAAGATCGAAAGAGCTACATGAAGTCGCAACTTGCCATAAATAGGTAATGCTACTTCCAAAAAATCAAATCTTGTCAGAATCAAACAAAAACTGCAAGATCCTTCACGACAGCCAAAAGAGGAGTACACAAGAAGTTTCGGGCCATTTCAAAATCATTTGGCCTAACTTCGCTTCTCCGACAGCCGAAAAGGAGCTCTCGGCGGCGAAAGCATCGGAGACACCAAATCTTCGATCAGAGCCGATGGATGGTCTCAAAATACTTCCAAAAGGCTCCACGTCAAGTTCCGAGTCAAACCGACAACGTTTGACCCTACATCAACCCTCGAACAGCTAAATCAAGCCTCTCGGTGGCGAGAACCACCGAGGCCATTACTCATCAGATAGAGCACATGGACGGCTTCAAAATTCTTATAAAGGGCTACACGTTAAATTTAAGGTCATTTCGACAACATTTGACCATAATTTGACGCTCGGAAGCCAAATCAGGCCTCTCGGCGGCAAAGCTCTCCGGGACCATGGTTTCCAAGACAGAGCCTATGGATCATCTTAAAATGACTCCAATAGGTTCCCTGTCAAATTTCAAGTCAATCGGACATCGGTTGACCGCACATCAAACCGCGACATCTTCATCGCGACAAAAGTGAGTCTACTGGTGATAGGACCCCAAACGGCTTCAAAACTCAAACAAAAGCCTATGTTGGTCTTATTTATTGCTCAAGAGGCTTCACACAAAATTTCAGGTCATTCCGACATCGTTTGACCCAGTTTCAGCTTCTGATGGAAAATCGGCAGCTCTGCGCGACAAAGTCTTCGGCTTTCTCAGGAAATTGGAAACTTTGCAAAATAAAATGCAAGGATTCTCATCAGGTTTCCTACAGGGAAATCAGGCCAATAAATGGTCAAAATGTCAAGGAAAAATACAGAAGAAAAAAGAATCGAAAAATAGCAAAAACGGACACAAAACGGGACAAAAAGGGGGAAAACCCCCCCAGGGTCGCAGGCCCCTGCGACCCTGGAGCCCGGGGTCGCCGGGAAGGCCCCGGAAACCCCGGTTTTCGCCCTTTTTTTGCGATTCAAAGCGCCCAGCCTCTGGTATTTTCCAAAATTCATACTTTTGAGACACCAAATCCTCTGACATCCGTCCAAAACACGGGTCAATCATCAAGAGTATCGAAAACAATATTGATCGCCACCCGGTCAACCAAAAAAAGTGTGCTTTTTACCCGACCGATCGAGAAATCGACAGGACAGATGGCACCGACCTGCTGTTGGCAACAAACACCTGAAATTACATGGTCATCCGATGTCGATCTACATGAAGATCCATCGATGATCATCGGCAGAAGAATCCCAAAAGACACGGCACGGCCCGCGACTCTTCAGATGCTCGGCGACCACTTAATGCGATTAATTGACTAGCTTTATTACAGTCATTAATCCATTTCTTTGGACGGACCAATTAGAAGCAAGCATCCGAGAGTTACAAGTCAAGAGATTCATGGCATTTAACCCATGAAACTCCTCCCATCATGGCGATTAAAAGCGATTAAATGCCCTCAATCTCCTCCGGCCAATCAGAAGCCAAGAAAAAGAAGTTACAAAATAAAGAATTCAATTTTGTAACTCCTCCCTTTATGTAGCTTTATGACAATCAAGGCTCATAAACCATCCTAAATGGTACCTAAAAGCCTATAAATAGGAGAGCTCTCCAAGAGGAAAAGACAGCAGACACACAGACAATAGACTGCATAAAATCCGGAAACTCAGACAGAAAGAGGCATCAGAAATCTAAGAGAGAAAAGTCTGCGGAAATCCTACACCGACCACCGCTACAAGGTGACAAAAGTCCCTTGGGGGGTACCCCCCCCCCCCCAAGGTATTTGCCTTCTCCTTCTGCCGCCAATGGCTTAGACATGGCTTTTCAAGCCCGTCTACTCGGCTTTTTATTGGACATAGGACCTTCTTTTGGTCTTTGTTCTCTAAAAACCTGAGGTTATAGCCAAGCCAAGCGAGTCAATAGCATCCTCTGTTCTCATCTCCATGGATGATGGCGAAGCCCACATATGGCTTGCGACCGTCAATCTAAACGGGTCCCCCACAATCTCCTGAGAAGTTAGATCCTCCTTTTCTTGCTTTTCATTGTAGTTTGTATTTTTTCAAAAGAGACAAAAATCACAACTCTTGTCTTTCATTATTGATAAGGATTGTAAATCGGCTATAAACGCCAAAATCGGCTATAAACGCCAGAAACCGGCTATAAATGCCAAAATCGGCTATAAATGCCAAAAAAATTGCCTTTCACGGCAAACCAAGAAAATGTCTCTTTTCTTAAATATATGTGCAATGGAAAACTTGAAAGAAGTTGATTTCCTTTTTACTTGCGAAGGTTGATCTCCGGATCACCACTTGCAATTCCAAGTAAAATAGAAAATCTGGCACACCCACAAAAAAAAAAAAAAAATGTTGATGCACGCCCTTGCCCCCCGGTTACGAAAGGGTCGGACCCGATGGACTCCCACGTCCGCCGACCTCGGTAGAACCTAGTAGGAGCGCAGTCCATCAATTTCAACGAAGATCGATGGATTTGGTGCCTCAAAAGTCAGAATTTTGGAAAACCACAGGGGCATAACATCCCGAAACGCGAAAAGGGACCAAAAAAGGCCCTTTCAGTAGGAATCCGGCAATCCGGATTTCCCCGGCGACCATGCCCCTAGGGTCGCCGGCTGGCGACCATGGGCCAGGGTCGCGGGGCTGCGACCATGGGCCAGGGTTGCAGGCCTGCGACCATGGGGGATTTTTCCCATTTCGGGTGCCGATTTTCGGCCTTTTTTCCATCTTTTTTTATTCTTTTTTCTTCGGTATTTTTCCTGAAATCTTTGTACTTTTATTGTCCTGATTACCCTATAGAAAACTTGATGAGAAACCTTTCAATTTAGAGTGTAAAGTTTCTAATTTTCTGGGAAAGCCGAAGACTTCGTCATGCAGAGCTGTTGATTTGCCGTCAGAAGCCAAAACTGGGTCAGACGATGTTGGAATGACCTAAAATTTGAGGTGAAGCCTCCTGAGCAATAAATAAGACCAACCATAGGCTTTTGTTTGAGTTTTGATCCTATCGCCTGTAGACTTGATTATGTCGCGAGGAAGATGTCGTGCGTTTATGTGTGGTCAACCGATGTCTGATTGACCTGAAATTTGACAGGGAGCCTCTTGGAGTCATTTTGAGATGACCCATTAGCTCCGATTTGGAAACCATGGTCCCGGCGATCTTTGCTGCCGGGTGGCCTAATTTGGCTTTCGAGGGTCAAAGTTTGGTCAAATGTTATCGAAATCACTTGAAACTATACATGTAGCCCTTTGTAGCATTTTGAAGTCACTCATGTGCGTTGTTTGATGAGTGATAGCCTCGGTGGTTCTCACCACCGAGATGCTTGATTTTGCTGCTTGAGGGTTGATGGACGGTCAGACGTTGTCGGTTTGACCTGAAACTCGGCGTGGAGGCTTTTGGAGGTGTTTTGAGACCATCCACAGGCTCTGATCGAAGATCTAATGTCTTTGATGTTGTCACCACCGGGAGCTCCTGTTCAACTACTAGAAGAGTGAAGTTAGGCCGAATAATGTTGAAATGGCCAGAAACTTCATGTGTACTCTTCTTTTGGTTGTTTTGAAGGATCTTGTAGTTTTTGTTTGATTCTAACAAGATTTGATTTTTTGAAGTAGCATTGCTTGTTTTGTGGTAGGCAACGGCTTCATGTAGCTTCTTTGATCTTGAAGAGGCAAAGTGAAATTTTTGGTGTCAACACTTATTTCGACGTTTTTTAGAAATTCATGAGAGAAAAGTCGAATAGCGTCGAGATGTCGAGTCCAACCCACTACTCACAGAAGGAGCGGACCACGATACTGTTCAAACATTTTCCGGACCACTTAGGACACACTTAAGTTGATCCCAGCATAAAAAATAATTAGTTTGCCAAAGTACGATAAGATTAGCGGTGAATTAGGAGGCTAGAATAATTGATCCAAATGTCCCTTCCATTTGCAGACCTCTGCTCACTAGGATGGATAGACCAATAGATTCTGCATTTCGAGAGCTTTCCGACAATAAGTAGAACATCCAAATCCAACTAACGAATCAAACGATATGGCTGCCGAAAGATTGCCCTAAAGGCCCCAATGGAAATACACCCGGGCGCCACCCCAGGTGCGCCCATGTCTAAAATGTACTTGGGCGCACACACAGGTGCGTCCGGGTCCCCAGTCACCTTGAAAATGCACATGGGCGCCCCCACAGGTGCGCCCAACCCTGTTTTTCATAGTTTAGGCTTTATATTCAATCCGAAAGCAACCTGAACTAAACCTTAGGCCTCTGAAACCCTAAAAGACCACTTGGGCGCCACTATTGTGCCCAAGTCATGTTCTCTACGCAGGACCCCTGGATTCTAGCTAAATATACATGGGTGCACCTTCTTGTGCGCCCAACTCACAAAATACCACTTGGGGGCCACTATGAGTGTGCCCAAGTCACTTAAAAACCCTAATCTGCCCCAAATTGAGTTATGCCGGCTTGGGATGCGTGAAATCTTTTAGAAACTCATGCAACCAGAAGTCCTGACCCCTCTTGCACACCCCAAAGCTCTATAAAACATCTATTAGCCTCCTGAGGCCTCCATTATTTCAAGAGAGAGCCTCCATTATTCCAAGAGAGCATTAACAATAGTTTTCCTCTCTAAGGAACCAAAAGAATACTAGATCTAGAGCAAAGGAAGAAGAAGGCTATGGAGAAGAAGACCAAGGCTATGGATCTCGTGAAAGCTCCGACTTAGAACGCTAAGGGACGAGTCTAAACATCAGTAACCTAGATACCCTTGTACTATTCATTAGTTTATGCTTGCCGCATGTAGAAACATGCTTAGGATCATGCATACATCATAGATCTACATTAGTAGTGGTATTTTATTAGTAGATCTAGCATCTAGCAATCATCCATTCTTTGAAACATGCTTAGGTTCATTCACCAATTGTAGATTTGCATCGTCTACATCATCCCGGACTTGTGATTATGATAGATTTTGCATACGCATCACTTTATCATGGAAATCCGGATCTGAGAGACAAAAAAAAAAGTAGTGGCGCCCAAGTCTCTGTAACAGGATTCCTATCTCGGTTCTCACTTTTCACGAATCAATCTCCTCAAATCTGAACTTCCCACCGCACACATTGATATCAGAGCACTTGGATCCATGATCGTATGCTTTGAACCGCGTGAAAAATATTGAAAGAATACGCAATATATCGTTGAAACCCTAGGAAAGAGGGAGAAAAAACTTGGGCACTACTATCTGTGCACCCAAGTTCCTTATGGCAGGCATCCGACTGTCGGATCTCAATTATAGCGCTGTAATTCTCGGATCCAAAGGTTCAGATATCTATAATTTGTATTAGGATTCTACATTTAGTCACGAAGTGTCGAAAATTGTGTCGGAACATCGCTGGATATCATTGGAAATCAAAAACTGCATTATATATAGTCGACGGGGGAGTGACTTGGGTGGAACTGTTTATGCCCCCAAGTAGTGCAGAGACACCTGGGCGCTCCTATATGTGTGCCCACGACCCTACTTTGTCACCTGGCTTGCATTTTTGATATTTTGCCTTGCATTTTACTTGCTATTGAATTTTTGTGATGATTTTGGTTGATTGCTGAACTTCTGGACTTCGAATTATCGAATCATCAGACACTTTAGGTTAGGTTGCATTGATTTCGCATAACATACCAAAAAATCACAAAAAGCATAAAACTCTTATTCTCATCTTGGTCGTTAGTAATTAGAGAAGATAACAAAAAAAAAGAATATTAGAAGAAATAGAAGAATCATAAAAAATACATATTAGGTAGATGATCCTAGGTTATTCTATTCGCACCTAAGTGAATTAACAAACTTAATTCAACAAATCGTAATCGATCAAAATCCCAATTAATTAAAACTCTTTTCATATATTCAAACTTTAATTAATCAAAACCCTAATTTAACCCATAATTAAAGTACCAATTAACTAAAACCCTAATTAATAAACCTTAATCAACCTTAATAAAATCCCCTAATTAAAAACACCTAATTAAAACATCTAATTAAACCATAATTAAAATCCTTAACTAAAAGCTTCTAAGAAAACCTAATTAATAATCCCTATTTAACAAAAACCCTAATTAATTAAAATCCCTAATTAAAAACCTCTAATCAATCCCTAATTAACAACACCCTAATTAATTAAAATTGCTAATTGAAAAAATCCTAATAAATAAAACCCTAATTTAATAAATCCTAATCAATCAAAATCCTAATTAATAAACCTTAATCAAAATCCTAATTATCAAATCTTAATTAATCAAAACTCTAATAAAAATCCTAATAAAAAAGTATAATTAATAAAATCCAATTAAAATCCTAATCAATAAAATTAATTAATAAAACCTAAATTAATCCAAATCCTAATTAACAAATTGAATAAACAAACTCTAATTCGTTAAAACCCTAATCGACAAAGTCTAATTAACAACCCCAAATTCAAACCTTAAAACCCAATCAGAATCTTATCAAACCATAAATACCAATCCGTAATTAAGATCCTAATCGAAACCTAATTAAAACAATTGGCTAATCATATCTTAAGAATAAAAACATCCCTCAACTAAGACACGAGTCAGATTTCTCGGACCCGAATTAGAAATACCCTAGAAACCATCGAACCAGAAGCCACTCAGTAGACTGACACTTGGGCGCCACTACATGTGCGCCCAAGTCACCCAAAACACATGGACGCCCCCACAGGTGCGCCCATCTCGCTGGTCCAGCCTCAGGATGCATCTTGGTTGCATTTTGACTCCCAAACTCCAACCATAGTCACACTTAAGGTCTAGAGACTCAAAAACCAGTCCGGGATACAAAATTTATTTACACGGATTACCTAAAACTCCAAATCCAAGTGAGCGAGCCCCGAAAATAGCTAAAACCCAGACACTTGGGGGCCAACCCTTGTGTACCCAGCTCATCCAGAAACAGTTAGGCGCCACAGTGCGCACCCAAGTCTTATTTTAACGCTAGGATCACGGACACTCCATTTCAAACCTCGACACAAATCGACATCCCAAAACTCTCACATAACCAATAACAACTCTAAAATTAAAAATTCAACCAACTTAAACCTTTCCGACAACGTGAACCAGAGTTAGACGACCAAAGTATACCAGGTCATCACTTGTAGGGGCACCCAAGTGTGCAGAATTACCGGGACCCCCATACAAGTGCGCCCAAGTCCCCTGCCTGGTCTTAGTTAAAGTTTCAATCGTGCTTCGAGTTCTGGACTTAAAATTATTAAAATAAAATCAACCCAGAATCTAAAATGGCACTAAAACACAAACCTATACTAAGAAAAACTCCACAATACCCAAAATTAAGTCGATATTGTCGTCACTAGCCAAACCACTTAGAAACAGCCACTTGGGTGCCACTGTATGTGCGCCGAAGTCACCAGAGTGACCCAGGCGCCCCAGTGTGTGCTCCCAACTCCTATCTGCCCCACTTCACTGATTTCGACATCACTTTATCCTTTGAAGTAAAGCCAGAAACACCAGAACCTTCAACAACTAAAACAGAGCCCTACAACACCCTTAATCTAACTCTTAATCAACTAACTCATAACTTGAATTAAACTGAACCAATTAAAAATCACAATTAACAAGTTGCTTAGGCACAAGTGTTGGAAATAGGGTGGGCCTCTAGGATAGGTTTCAAAAACTTTTGACCCACTTGACGCAGGGATCAGCTATCCAAAAGGCTATAAAACCCAATCCAAGATCTATGTCCTCAATCTCGGCCATCATGATCAGTAAATACAATCTATCTAGAAGATAGAAGCAGCAACTAATAAGCATCCATAATAATCTACAACATGCAAGGAAGTGGATTATACCTTTGGAGCTCGGTTGTGCTCTAATGGAGAAGTTGTGTCTTTCTTTGATGATGAAACGCTTTCACTAATCAAATAGGGATCTCCTAGACCTTTTGATCTTCCACGCTATGACCCGTATCAGATTCTCCTTTTTCTCAAGAAGATGGTGGGATCTCCAAGAGAAAACTACTAGGAACTCTAGGGAGGAACTAGAAAGAGAACTAGAAGAGGGAGAGGAGAAAGAGCTTGTGCAACTCTTGCACAAGAAGGCCTTGGGCGTGAATCCCTAGGCTAGGATAGATGCATGGACGTCCAAGCCTCCTCTCCTCTATTTATAGCTTTTGCAAGTTGCCTCCTCTTTACTAATTACAATAGAAGTCTTACTTCCATTAATTAGTAACTTACCATATCATAATTAGAAGTCTCACTTCAAATATGATTAGTAACTTTCCAATTCTTTTCTAATTAAAATAGAAGTCTCACTTCTACTAAAATTAGTAAGTCTACTATTACCACTATTAGAAGTCTCACTTCAAATAGAAATAGTAACTTTCCTTTTAGAGTTCAACTAGAATTAGATACTTTCTAATAATTGGGCTAGCGTGGGGACTACTAGGGATTCCTTAGAAAGCTGGCTCCAACTGGGACACGCGACCCCACATCTCATGTGTAATCCGAGTCCACAGTTAATTGCAAATAACTCCACTATATAAATGCAATTGAACTCCAGTCTTAGGAATATTACATAGAAGACCCTAAACTTCCACATTACCACAAGTAGACCCCTCTATCAATATCCATGGATCAATTGGACCTGTCTTCCAAACTAGATCTATATCTTATTATCCTTGAGCCCCAATTAATTATAATGATCAATGGTACCTTTCCAATTAACTCTTAATCGGAATGGGTGCGCACTTACCAATGATAAATCCATTAATTGGCACAAGGGGATATTAGAGATAGATTCCATCTTGACTATTGAATGTTCCCACAGCTTTACTACCATGTACCCAAATCACCGAGGTGTTGACCTACAGTTGGCCTCACTCATTGGTGACTCAAAGCAAATGAATAGATAGAAACTTGAGTTCATTAATGTCTCAGGATTGAGAGCCTATTGCTAGGGAATTATGAGAGCAGACCTTAAAGTAAAGACAATGTTTATAAGGTGCTTCTCATGGTCCTTCAATGCATCCAATGTACCAGCACTATGATCCAGAATCTTCAATTCTGATGATCGAGACAAATCACACTATCTCATAGTGATCAAAGTACTGCAACCTTGTCAGTATGAGATGTCCAGTCTCATCACTGTTTGTGATAATATTTAAGTATAAGATTTGCCACACATGTCTCCCGTATGTGGATCTCATCCAAACATGTGTTACGTCTAATATACTTGTGGACTCCGGTTCATCTCATGAGCCATCATGTCATTTGTATTGGTTATGTGCAAGTATATACTAAATTACCATTCATCTCATGAAAAGTAAGCATGAATATATGAATAAATAAAGAATTTAATCAATTTATTATATCATCTACTGGATTGAGTTCATAAAACTAACAATCTCCCACTTGGGCTCAATGCCAGTTAGAGTTGCATCTCATGCACATCCCGCTTACTTATAGCTCAAAGACTTTGGTAGTCAAAGGCTTAGTAAATGGATCTACCAGATTGTCTACAGAGGCTATCTTGGTGATCACCTCTCTGCACAATCTATCTGACCATGTACAACTTCCTCTGTACATGCTTTTTGGCTCTTGGGTTATTTGGACTTAGCGACTGCCCTGCTGTTATCACAGTAAACTATGAGTGGCTGTCCTGCCAAAAATACCACTCCAAGTTCCATAAGGAATCATTTGAGTCAATCTGCTACCTTAGCTACTTCTTAAGCTGCTACAACATAAGCACATACCCAGAAGTTGATTTCCTGTAATCCTGATCTGACTAGAAGTCAATATCTATGTAACCGACTGGAATCAACTCATCACTGCTGTAACTCAACATGTGATCTCTAGTTCTTCTCAAGTATTCGAGAACACATCTTACAACAGTCAATGATAAAGACTTGGGCTAGACTGATATTTGCTGACTAGGCCTACTGCGTGAGAGATATCCGGTCTAGTTTAAAGCATAGCTTACCGTACCAGAACCTTATCTATGTACACATCATTGGGATAAGCCTATCATCCTATTTTTCCGGTCTCAATGGAAATTGATTCCTAGGATGTACCTGGCTTTTCCAAAGTCCTTTATTATCAAAAGTCTTAGCCAACCGAAACTTTTGCTGTTGACGATATCCCTATGTCACTCCATGGGAGAAGGATGTCGTCGACATATAATACTAGAAAAACTACCCTGCGTTCTTGACTTTTCATTTACACATGACTTATCCGGATTCTGATAAAAATCAAGTGACTTGATTTCCTTGTCAAGACGGATGTTCCTGTTTCGGAATACCTGCTTTAATCCATAAATGGACTTATGCAGCCTGCAAACTCTTCGCACTTGGTTATTGTTGACACCAAAAATGTCACTTTGCCTCTTCAAGATCGAAAGAGCTACATGAAGTCGCAACCTGCCATAAATAGGCAATGCTACTTCCAAAAAATCAAATCTTGTCAGAATCAAACAAAAACTGCAATATCCTTCAAGACAGCCAAAAGAGGAGTACACAAGAAGTTTCGGGCCATTTCAAAATCATTTGTCCTAACTTCGCTTCTCCGACAGCCGAAAAGGAGCTCTCAGCAGCGAAAGCATCGGAGACACCAAATCTTCGATCAGAGCCGATGGATGGTCTCAAAATACTTCCAAAAGGCTCCACGTCAAGTTCCGAGTCAAACCGACAACGTTTGACCCTACATCAACCCTCGAACAGCTAAATCAAGCCTCTCGGCGGCGAGAACCACCGAGGCCATTACTCATCAGATAGAGCACATGGACGGCTTCAAAATGCTTATAAAGGGCTACACGTCAAATTTCAGGTCATGTCGACAACACTTGACCATAGTTTGACGCTCGGAAGCCGAATCAGGCCTCTCGGCGGCAAAGCTCTCCGGGACCATGGTTTCCAAGACAGAGCCTATGGATCATCTTAAAATGACTCCAATAGGTTCCCTGTCAAATTTCAAGTCAATCGGACATCGGTTGACCGCACATCAAACCGCGACATCTTCATCGCAACAAAAGTGAGTCTACTGGTGATAGGACCCCAAACGGCTTCAAAACTCAGACAAAAGCCTATGTTGGTCTTATTTATTGCTCAAGAGGCTTCACACCAAATTTCAGGTCATTCCGAATCGTTTGACCCAGTTTCAGCTTCTGACGGAAAATCGGCAGCTCTGCGCGACAAAGTCTTCGGCTTTCTCAGGAAATTGGAAACTTTGCAAAAATAAAATGCAAGGATTCTCATCAGGTTTCCTACAGGGAAATCAGGCCAATAAATGGTCAAAAAGTCAAGGAAAAATACAGAAGAAAAAAGAATCGAAAAACAGCAAAAACGGACACAAAAATTGGACAAAAAGGGGGAAAACCCCCGTCGCAGACCCCTGCGACCTTGGCCCAAGGTCACAGGCCCCTGCGACCCTGGAGCCCAGGGTCGCCGGGAAGGCCCCGGAAACCCCGGTTTTCGCCGTTTTTTCGCGATTCGAAGCACCCAGCCTCTGGTATTTTCCAAAATTCATACTTTTGAGACACCAAATCCTCTGACATCCGTCCAAAACACGGGTCAATCATCAAGAGTATCGAAAACAATATTGATCGCCACCCGGTCAACCAAAAAAAGTGTGCTTTCTACCCGACCGATCGAGAAATCGACAGGACAGATGGCACCGACCTGTTGTTGGCAACAAACACCTGAAATTACATGGTCATCCGATGTCGATCTACATGAAGATCCATCGATGATCATCGCCAGAAGAATCCCAAAAGACACGGCACGGCCTGCGACTCTTCAGATGCTCGGCGACCACTTAATGCGATTAATTGACTAGCTTTATCACAGTCATTAATCCATTTCTTTGGACGGACCAATTAGAAGCAAGCATTCGGGAGTTACAAGTCAAGAGATTCATGGCATTTAACCCATGAAACTCCTCCCATCATGGCGATTAAAGGCGATTAAATGCCCTCAATCTCCTCCGGCCAATCAGAAGCCAAGAAAAAGAAGTTACAAAAATAAAGAATTCAATTTTGTAACTCCTCCCTTTATGTAGCTTTATGATAATCAAGGCTCATAAACCCTCCTAAATGGCTACCTAAAAGCCTATAAATAGGAGAGCTCTCCAAGGACAGCAGACACACAGACAATAGACTGCAGAAAATCCGGAAAACTCAGACAGAAAGAGGCATCAGAAATCTAAGAGAGAAAACTCTGCGGAAATCCTACACCGGCCACTGCTACAAGGTGACAAAAGTCCCTTGGGGGGTACCCCCCCCCCAAGTTCCTTGCCTTCTCCTTCTGCCGCCAATGGCTTAGACATGGCTTTTCAAGCCCGTCTACTCGGCTTTTTATTGGACATAGGACCTTCTTTTGGTCTTTGTTCTCTAAAAACCTGAGGTTATAGCCAAGCCAAGCGAATCAATAGCATCCTTTGTTCTCATCTGCATGGATGATGGCGAAGCCCACATATGGCTGCGACCGTCAATCTAAACGGGTCTATCCACAATCTCCTGAGAAGTTAGATCCTCCTTTTCTTGCTTTTCATTGTAGTTTTTATTTTTTCAAAAGAGACAAAAATCACAACTCTTGCCTTTCATATTGATAAGGATTGTAAATCGGCTAAATAAACGCCAAAATCGGCTATAAACGCCAGAAACCGGCTATAAATGCCAAAAAAATACCTTTCACGGCAAACCAAGAAAATGTCTCTTTTCTTAAATATATGTTGCAATGGAAACTTGAAAGAAGTGATTTCCTTTTTACTTGCGAAGGTGATCTCTGGATCACCACTTGCAATTCCAAGTAAAATAGAAATCTGGCACAAACCACAAAAAAAAAAGAAATGTTGAGGCACGCCCTTGTCCCCCGGTTACGAAAGGGTCGGACCCGACGGACTCCCACGTCCGCCGACCTCGGTAGAACCGAGCAGGAGCGTGGTCCATCAAGCTGGCACACCCGGTGGGACCCGTTTATTTGAGAACACGATGCTAGAAATGAAATATTTGCATATCATATATTTTGCTCTATGCTTATATTTCTTTTCTCGATTCCTTGGCTACTTTATAATTGGTGGCCTACGTTGGATTCCGCATCTAAAAAAATGAGATGAGATTTTTGGAAATTTTAATTCTTTGATTTATTTCCACTCTTTCTCTTTTCAAAAAAAAAAAAAAAAAAAAAACAAAAAAAAATCAGATTTTTCAGTTTGGATTCAAAAATTGAGAAACCTTGATCCGTTCCTATCGTTCATCGTGCTTGCAGAAATGTTAGGCCTGTTCGACTAAGGTTTTGGGCCATCGTTTCTCTTCGATGAGTTCATTAAAGATAAAAAAAAACAAAAAAATTTCATATGTTTTCATTTTGAATTCAAAATTGAGAAACCTTGATCTGTTCCTATCGTTCATCGCGCTTGCAGAAATGTGAGCCTGTTCGACTAAGGTTTTGGGCCATCGTTTCTCTTCGATGAGTTCATTAAAGATCTAAAAAAAAAATAAAATAAAATAAAAAATCAGATTTTTTCATTTCGAATTCAAAATTGGGAAACCTTGATCCGTTCCTATCGTTCATCGCGCTTGCAGAAATGTTGAGCCTGTGTCGACTAAGGTTTTGGGCTATCGTTCTCTACGATGAGTTCATTAAAAAAATATAATAAAATAAAAATATAATTGAAAAAAAGACATAGACCACTAAGGTTAAACCAACTGCGTTCTTTGATCATGATTGATTCAAGAAAAGCCTTGTCCAGAGTGTGGAGACAGCTTGACTGTTCTAGGCAAGGGTCCTCCAAACGGGTTCATTAAGTGATCCTACCCTTACCTAGGGCAATTCTATCAATCAAGATTTCATAAGACCGGGTTAGGAGGCCTATGTGTACTCTCTCGTATTTTAAATAAATTTTTTTTTCAAAAAAAAATAAATTAAAAAAAAAATTTTTAAAATAAAACATAAAAAGATAAAAAAAATCTTCAAAAAAAAAAACTTCCGTCATTTTGGGTTTAGATTGGAGAAATCTTGGTCTTCTCCTTTCTGAGCACTGGCGCTCGCGGAAATCGCTGAGCCCGTGTTCAGATTGGAGTGCCTTTGCTCTCTTTGATGAACCCAATATTGGCCTTTCAAAAAAAAAAAACTCGTCATTTTAGATTCAGATTCGGAGAAATTATGGTTCATTTCTTTCTGAGCACTGGCGCTCGCGGAAATCGCTGAGCCCATGTTCAGATCGGAATACCATCTGCTCTCTTTGATGAATCCAATCTTGACCTTTCAAAACAGAGAATATCATCTCATAGATGCGGTCTCAAAACATTTGTGTCTAGCGGTACTAGTACGCCCTTTCAGGGTCTACTGTATTGCGACCCGGCACATCTATAACTCCAACTTTATATTCTTCTTACCTCGAGCAAGCTCTGCTTCTCGATAAGTCGAATTTAAGTTCACAATTGCTTCTAGCAGTCACTGGGATGCCCATTCTGGGCTTACCATACCTGCGATCAGAACAATTGTACCCTCTATGGCGTTTTGCCTTCTTCATGTTGCTTGGGTCATTTTCCTCTAGCAATTTGAAAAGACTGAAACCATAGAACTTCCCATTTATGATCATTATAGTCTTGTGATTACTAGTGGATGTGGTCTTTGTTTCAGGAAATTTTTGAAAACTAACAATGGCAGCTTCACTAACCATTACTTTTCGATGAAAACAAGCACCAACTCATGCTTCAACAGAAGCAAACCACGCGCACTTACAAGCGCCCCATCAGCTGCCGAAGCATCAACTCCCTCGGCAATTCTCTGAACTCCGGGTCGACCTCGACTCCCCGGACTATCGTCTTTGGGACGCTGGGACCATTCCCACTTCCTGAGGAACAAATTGCTCTTCCAAGAAGCAGAAACTCGCCTCTCAACGTGTCACTACCGTGACACCAAAGGCGAGCACCAGAAGGCCTGAAGCCCGTGGCACCCCCACGAAGCCTCGACCTGCAAGCAACCAGGTCTATCCCAGACTTGGTCCCCAAGACCTTCACCAAAACAAAGAAGGTCCCAAACATCCACTAAGCCAGCATTCCTGGCCCCACTCAAGGAGAACCAGTTCTACCCTCTTGCCTTACATGAAAAGAGGAGAAACCCATCTCCACCTGACTCTCAAGTCAGCCCAGTATGAGCCGGCTTGTTCCTACAAGCCCAAAATCAAGTCATGCATCACAAGCCTCTACAAGCACCTGCTAAGGCCTACAAACCTGCAGTTCGACCCTTCATCTCTACAGGGGCCGAACTCCAAAAATTCAAAGCTCGCTGCAACAGGCGAAGGACAGGGTTCGCATCCTGTCCTTGCCCAGCTGCAAAGAAGACAGGCTCGACTGTGCGCCCGAGGAAGCATATCCTTCATCGTCAAAGCCCAGCCAGAGCTGACCGAAGCTCAAAATTGCCCAGTCGCATATGCCGCCGCGCGTCATACCGGCAAAAGAGACTAGAGAAGCAAAGGACCCAGCCTCCTACACTCCAAGTCTCTCTCTCCCAATGGGTCGAAAAAGAAAGACCCAACCAAGTTGCTGCCGTCCACATGGTTGAAAACCAGAAGGCGCCAAAAATCAGCAACAAAAATCCATGTCGACGTCCGATGACCGCAGCATCTCAAGGACAAGAGACATTCAGAAGAATCCCTGCTCCTTGAAGCAAAAGGACAGCATGTGATCCTTCCTCAAGCTCTTCTTCAAAAAGAATGAGCCCCAGCTCAGTCACCAGGACAGTTCTTCGTTCGAATCACGAAGGATGAATGTCTTGGCTACAAATTCTGAGGCCACCACCCCCGCAATCCACCTCCAGAAGATGCGATCACCCGCATCCAGCAGTTGGAACAGGGGCCAAGCAGAGGATTGAAACTCAGATGGAAAACCTTCTCCTCGCCTTCCAAAATCAGGCGAACAATGAACCTCCTCCGAATCATCAAAACGACGAGGTAAATGGAGAAGAAAATGAGTCACGCGCCCTTACCAAAAAGGACGTAGACAGTATCCTCGCCAAAGCAAAAAGAAGAGGATATACTCAAGGAGCATGGGATCAAGCCACCATATCCTTATGGATGGACTCGGTCCCGTTCCCCACCAAATTCAAGCATCCTACTCTCCAAACATATACGGGGAAAGGATCAGCCAGACAGCATGTCATCCACTTCAAGATCCTGACGGGAGCTATCGCGGATCAAGATGCACTCAAGATCCGCCTCTTTGCAAGTACCCCTAAAAGGTACGGCCTTCGATTGGTACTCCACTCTGCCGGAGGACTCAATCCAAAACTGGGCCATGCTAGAGACACGCTTCCTGACTCACTTCAAAGGTGAAGATCATCCCGCTACTATGGCTCAGCTGTGCAGCCTAAAACAGGGGGAGAATGAATCAACATATGACTTCATTCACAAGTGGAAAGCAATGGCATACAAATGCTCTGATGTATTGCCACAAGCGTCGCTAGTCGACATTTGCCGAAACACATGAGAGCCAGAAATCCGCTCCATGATCATCGGCAACAAATCAAAAAACCTGGGAGAACTCCTAGAAGCTTCCATGGAAGCTGAAACGGTGATTAAAGACCTCAACAGTCAGAAATCATCAGAAAAGAGCCAACCGCCATTGCAACCTCTAAACCAAAGAAAAAAAGAGGTCCTCAATGTCAGACCAAGTCAGCTCCTCAGACCACCAAGAAAGCTGAAAATAAAGTTGCTGGTAGAGACCTGACTCTCAGATGCCTTCAAAGAACGGTAGAGAAGAAATACCGTTTGATGAAGATGTTGATGAATCTTCGGGGCTCTTGTGGCAAACGGCAAGCTCACCTTGCCTGAACCAAAAAGACCGGGTGATGTGGGCAAAACCAACGATCCTCGGTACTGTCCATACCACCAGATGATCTCGCATCCTCTCATCAATGCTTCGTTTGAGAGAGAAATAAATGAGATGTGGAAAAACGGAGTCATCACCTTTGACAAAAACTATGGGTCTGCCTCCGTCAACATGGTGACATGTGGACAAACATCCAAATCACCGAAGAAGAAGATCATTACTTCCTTCAAGGTGATAAACTCAATCCAAGCGTCCGAGGAACTGGTTCCTTACCCGACACCAGACGGACAACCGATATGGGTACATCCCGATCTCCTGGAAGATGAAAAATTGGGAGGTCGTGAAAACAAAGCCTACAGCTCAACAGCGAAGGCAGGCTAGGAAACATCTCCTCAAGCTCAAACGGCAAGAGAAGACCCAGCCAAAACTAGAGGTCAAAGAAAAGGCAGAGGCTTCCTCTACCGCTTCACTGGAGGCAACAAAAACATCCCTTCCAGAGACTTCAAAGGGGGTAAGGAAATTCACTCTCAGTGATTTCATGCCACCTCAATTCAAAGAAGCCATGCAGGAGGCATCATACTCTTGCAATTCGGTAGTTGGATTCTCCATTGATGGATACGAATCCAGCAACACTGATGACGGATTCAAATCCAACTACACAGATGAGTGGGAGGAGTCCCTTGAAACAAACTCTCCGATGAAGAATGGGTTCCCGAGTCTCATCTTAATGCCAATAATCTGGTATAGCCCCCTACAGCCACAAGGATCCTGGTCTGATGATGAAGAAGACCAAGAAGCTGTACAGAAAATGCTGCTGACCCAGCACCTCTCATTACTCCAGTGGAAATCAACCATGTTGAGCCACAAAGAGTTGATGAAGAAGAAGATCCGGCTCCCACGCCTGATCTTGAAGAATATGCAAGGATCTTGCAGCGACTCGCTCTAGAACAGAGCAAGAACGCGTCAACGAGCCTCCTCGCAATCCAGAGCCTGAAGTCCCGGAAGACCATCAGGTACATCCTCCCTTAACTCCTGAAAATGGAGAAAATTGCTGGATAGACGATCCTCTTACATCCGAGGATGAGTCTGACTCCGATCAGGCAACGTCTCCCGTCAGAGCTTCCTGTAATGTGATAATTCGGGATTATAGCTCTTCCGAAGCATCGTCTGATGAAAGCACTTACACTCCGGCGACGCCTAGCAATGTATCTTCTGAAGCCACCTCGTCTCACGTGACTTCACTGAGATGACACCCTCTCAGGTTTCTTCTCCTGAGACTGTGACTTCAAAGTTCACACCCTTCCTGACTGAAGAATTCCCAGCCATTGATGCTTGGGACGATGAATTAGTCAACGAAGAAGAAAGGTCGCTGGATGCTGTACAGGATTTGTTCCCAGAAAATGCTCCGTGCAACACGATCACTGAGGATGGCAACTCTGCTGTTGATTCATCCTCAGCAAATGAAAAACCGACAGCCTCTTGACCCTGAAGACAATCTTCCAAACGAAGACCCTTCTCAAGAAGCTCTCGAAGTTGGTAGAGGCACCCGCTCTGGCCGGGACTACCATAAAAATTACAACCAATCTTCCTTTACATATGTAATCCTTCGGGAAAAGATGTTGTAAGCGCCCCTAGTGGCAACAATGATGAACATGCAGGCCCTAAGGAGGCTTTCAAGTATGACTTGATTGAACACTTCAAGCACATACCTGCACGTCTGCACATCCTAGATTTGTTGCGAATGTCTCCGCACACTCGTAATAATCTCATCTCGGAATTACAAAAGCTGAATAAGGATGTCGACAAATATGCCCCGCAAGTCCTCCAAATTGAAATGGATTACCGGGTCAAAAACTCAGAAGCCTCCTCAAAGGGAGAAAAGAAGAAAACTGAGGAATCATGCATTGAATGCCTCTCGGTTAAAAAAGCAGCCAGTGCAACCATCGCCTTCACAAAGGACGACCTCCTACTTGGAGAAACCAGGCATAAACGGCCCCTGTACTTCACAAGGTATATCAAGGAAATGCCTATGCACAGAGTTCAGATCGACCCAGTTCTGCACTCAACCTCATCTCCACATCGGCTCTTGAAGAGTTGGGCATCCCACCCAGCAAGCTGAGCCACACATCTGTATCTATCTTTGGATACGATGGGGAGTACTCAAAGGCCTATCGGCAAAATCAGGTTCAAGTTGCAGATCGGTGATCTTATCTCTGAGGTCACAGTGTATGCATTAAAAACCCCTTCATGCTACAACATCCTTCTCGGACGCCCTTGGATCCACGAGAATGGTGTTGTCCCTTCAACTTTACATCAATGCATCAAGTTTGTTGGCGACGACGACATGATACATCGAGTCTTTGCGGACAAAAAACCTTCAAAGGTAAAGAAGTCCACTTCGCAGACTCACAGATGTATGAAGGTGAAAAAGAAGAAAAGGATAAGCACACAGCATCCTTTGCCGAAATCTCCAGAAAGATAAAGGTAAAGCTCCTCAACAATCACCGGAAGAAAACAAATCATCCGGTAATTCCGAAGATAGCATTCAAACTCCCTTCATCATCTCCCTCAAACCTTCAAAGCCTTTGGTCGTCATAACTAAAGTGAAGAAGGCAAAGCAAAAGCCTGGGGCAAATTTGTTGTCTCTTTCGTGTCTATCATGCAAGACACGGACTCGGATTCAGAGCCAGAAGATGACGCATCGTCAAGCCAAGCTGACACTCAGCAAGTTCAGCCTGCTCTCACTCCAATGGAGACAACTTTCTGACATAGAAGATCCTACGTCAACTTCCTTCGTTGTTCCAGCAACTTCAGCAAAGGAAAAGCCGATCTTCTTCCATAGATCGGATGCTTCTTCATCAAACTCCATGCTTGAACCTTTCCAAAATGAAGGTATGCCTCAACTATCCTTATATAGTTCTGTGGCACAAGCTATTATGAAGAAAATGGGCTATGACGCTCAAAACCCAGTCGGTTTGGGAGAAGGACGCGGTATTCTCACGCCATTGGGGCCCGTCTTGACCAAAAGCCAGCTGGAAGATTGGAGACTCTATGGCTATGTAGAAAAGTCTTCACACGGTTAGGGTATGATCCCGACACTCCCTTGAGACAGTTGACACAAAAGGCTTAAAAAGTCAATATACTGACCAAGCCTCAACATCTCAAGTCCGTGAAGACATCGATCTCCCTGGCTATCTCTTTGATGAGTCACCTGACAAAGATCCAGGAAGCTCAATCCAATTGGCACGATTTCTCCGAAAATGAAGAGGAGTTATCTGATGGCACAGACGTGTGGACTTTTGACCCAGAAGAACCCTCATCTCCAAAAGAAGTAGCCTACTTCCACCCGGTTTCAACAGGCGATTGGGATCATCTCATAGCAAGCCTTGGGAAAATTACCGATCAAGAAGACCCGTGGAAAGGAACAAAACCTTGGTCTGGAAATGCCTTTGAAAACCCAGAAGGCTTCGTTGAGCTGGACGCCTCCGAAAATATTGTGGAGGAACCACCTTCGAACCTTCCAACAGAAGATCTGTTCAAAAAGATAGACTTGGGAACACCAGATAACCCACGTCCTGTATTCATAAGCAAGAATATAACGGATGATGAGTTACCCGAGTATATCGCCTTTCTTCGTGAGTTCGTTGATTGCTTTGCATGGTCTTATGCTGAAATGCCAGGTTTAGACCCCAAAATAGCGGTTCACAAACTCAATCTTCAAGAAGACATCAAGCCTGTCAAGCAAGACCAAAGAAGATTCCGTCCAGATGTGATGGATAAAATTGAACAAGAAGTTCAAAAACTCAAAAGCGTCGGCTTCATCCGTGAGGAACAACATCCTGAATGGTTGGCCAACATTGTCCCCGTGACAAAGAAGAACGGGCAGATCAGGGTCTGTATTGACTATAGAGACCTGAATGGCGCATGCCCAAAAGATGAATTTCCACTCCCCATACAGAGGTAATGATTGATAACACCTGTGGATTCGAGCGAATGACATTTATGGATGGTTTCTCTGGCTCCAATCAGATAAAGATGCATCTTGAAGATGAAAAACATACATCTTTTCGGACCCCATTTGGCGTGTATTGCTACACTGTCATGCCATTTGGTCTGAAAAATGCTGGTGCCACATATCAGAGGGCTATGATGAAAATATTCCAAGATATGCAGCACAAGACGGTTGAATGTTACGTTGATGACCTCGCCATCAAAAGCAAAAGAAAAGAAGATCATCTCGAAAACCTTCGAGAAGTCTTCCTTCGGCTTCGCAAACACAAACTGCGAATGAATCCTTTGAAATGCTTCTTCGGCGTCTCGTCGGGTAAGTTCCTCGGATTCTTAGTTCGGAAAGCTGGAATAGAGCTTGACCCCATAGAAGTCAAAGCCATTCTAGAAATGCCCTCTCCAAGAACCTTGAGAGAACTCAAAGGGCTTCAAGGGAGATTGGCCTACATCAGACGGTTCATCTCCAATCTTTTGGGGAAATGCCGTCCATTCTCCCGATTGATGAAAAAAAGGTGTAAACTTTGTCTGGGATGCTGACTGTGAGTTGTTTTCCAAGACATCAAGTCATACCTGACAAAACCTCCAGTGTTAGCTGCTCCTACCACTGGAAAACCATTCATCTTGTACACAAGAGGCCCTTGATCACTCTTTGGGAGCTCTGCTTGCGCAAGAAAATGATCAAAGAAAAGAAGCTGCTCTATATTACCTCAGCCGCATGCTAGTAGGTGCAGAGCATCGCTACTCTCCAGTCGAAAAAGAATGTCTTGCAGTGATGTTCGCCGTACAAAAGCTGCATCACCACTTGCTTTCCAACACAGTATACATGGTCTCGAGGGTCAACCTCTTGAAGGTCCTTGTCACAAAGGCAGGTTCTCTCAATGCTCGACTGGCAAAATGGTCCATCCTTCTGTCACAATTTGATATTAGGTATGTACCACAAAAAGCAATCAACGGGCAAGCTCTAGCGGACTTCCTCGCAGAGCATCCATTGCCTAAAGATTCTCCGCTCAGAGATGATCTCCCAGACGAACCAGTCTACAATGTGGAGACTTTCTCACAAAGTGCCTCCTGGGACATGTACTTTGACGGTGCAACCAGGACAAATGAAAAAAGACAGCTGATCTCGGGAGTTGGCATCCTCTTTGTTAGCCCCGACAAATACATGATTCCACACGCTTTCTCGTTACTGGAACCATGCACAAACAATGCAGCTGAATATCAAGCTCTGATCTTAGGATTGGAACTCGCCATAAAATCCGGTATCACCATGCTGGAAGTCTTTGGAGACTCTCAACTGATCGTCAACCAGATGAATCAGAAATTTGAAGTCAGGAAGCCAGATTTGTTGCCTTACTACAATAAGGCACAATCACTTCTGCAAAAGTTTGACATCTGTCACATCACCCACATTCGTAGAGGTGAAAACATACGTGTAGATGCCCTAGCCGGACTTGCCGCATCCATGGCAAATCCAGGAAGGGGAAAACATGCAAATCACAGTGTGCGAAAGAAGAATCCTTCCTCCTCTTAACAGACACCAAGCAGTGGCTGAATGCCACCAAGTGGTCGGAAGTCGGATTTCAATCCTTCAAACTTCAATCGGCGACTGGAGGGATCCATTCATTGATTACATTATGTTCGGAATCCTACCTGAAGATCCAAAAGAACGGGTAAGCACCCAAAGGCGAACCCAAACTTTCATTTGGATATTCCTTCAAAAATCCTTTACAAGAAAATCCTTCAACGGAGTACTTCTACGCTGCTTGTCACAACAAGAGGCTGAAGAAACACTCAAAGAAGTTCATGCTGGTCTTTGCGGAGCTCATCAGGCTGGACCTAAGCTCTATGATCAGATAAAAAGGTTAGGATATTACTGGCCTACCATGGTAGCTGACGCAATGCAATTTGCTAAGCGCTGCCAACAATGCCAAGTTCATGGAGATTACATTCACATGCCTCTAGAATGGCTGCATCCTACAGCGATCTCATGGCCTTTCGAAGCCTGGGGTATGGACATCATAGGTCCTATTTCTCCCCCTTCAAGCAAAGGTCATCGCTTTATCTTCGCCGCTACGGACTATTTCTCCAAGTGGTCAGAAGCATTTGCGCTTAACGAAATGAAGACCTCATCAGTCCTTTAGTTCCTGCGCACCAACATCGTTTGTCATTTCGGCATACCCAAAAGATTCGTCCATGATAACAGACCACAATTCCGGGATCATTGATTCTACAGGTTCTGCGACAAATACAAAATCCAAAGCTGTCTTTCGACTCCATACAATCCGGCAGCAAACGAATTAGCAGAAGCTTTCAACAAGACACTCTGCAAAATCCTCAAAAAAATGGTCTCTAGTCACAAAAGAGACTGGAGCGACAAAATGTCTGAAGCTTTGTGGGCCTATCGAACCACCGTTCGAGGACCAACCCATAGCACACCATTCTCCTTAGTCTATGGATGCGAAGCTGTCATGCCCTTGGAAGTACAAATTCCTTCCTTGAGGGTATCCTTGCAAAATGACATGACTCAAGAAAGCAATATCAAATTGCGACTCCATGAGCTGGACAATCTCGATGAGAGACGGGTCGAAGCTCAACAAAGCATTGAACTTTACGAAGCACGCATGGCAGGATCTTTCGATAAAAAGGTCAGGCAACGCGCCTACAAAAAGGATGACTTGGTTGTTGCGGTAAAAAGACCAATGGTCTTCGCTGACAAGTCCAAAGGCAAGTTTGAGCCAAAATGGGAGGGACCCTACGTCATCGACAAGGTTTTCTCCAACGGCGCATATGCACTCCTAAACATGGAAGGCGACAGATGTATGCTGCCCATCAACGGCAAGTTCTTAAAGCGGTACTACCCTTGAAGACTTACCCAACTGGGTAAGAGCAATGCCTGTATGGCCAAAACCGGTTTCTAGGTACACGCTCGCTAAACCCACCTTTTTTTTAGAATTTTCATATCAAATGTTGAAATTTCTAGAAATTTAAAACAATGCTTACTTTCACCGTTTCATTGTTTAAAAAAAATTATCCAAGTTTAGGAACCTTTCCCTAACTTGACCAAAATTTTCAACCCTTGAACCCAAAAATTCATGGTTTGAAACAAAATCCGGATTCAGGGATTTCCACCCTAGTCCACCCTGCCTTTTACCGCCAAAATGGATTTAGGTCAAAACTTATGACCCTTGTGTCTTTAAACAAAAAAAAATGGTTTTTCAAAAAAAAAAAAAAACCGCGGGGAAGCAACGCTTAGTCGATACTCGCACAAATCGGAAGCATACGAACCACGTTCAACACTTCCAAAATTGCAGGGAAGCGACATTTCGTCGATACTTGCAAAATCCAAAACTGTGGAGACGCAACATTTCAGTTGATATCCACAACCCAAATTTCAAAGGTTCGAAAAAAACCTAAAAAACCATGGAGACGCAACATTTTAGTTGATATCCATAACTCAAAGGTTCGAGAAAACCACAAATTTCAAAAATCGTGGGGAAATGACATCAAGTCAGTACCAGCAAAACCAAAATTTTTAAAAAGCAAGGATGCGACATTCCATCGATACTTGCACCCAAATCCGCGAGGATGCGACATTTCATCGATACTCGCAACCGAATGAGCAAGGATGCGACATTCCATCGATACCTGCAAGAACATTCAGCAGGGAGGCGACTTTTAGTCGATACTTGCATTTTTGAAAACCAAACCGGCTATAAATGCCATCAAAACAGGCTATAAATGCCACAAACTGGCTATCAATGCCACCAAAACAAAATAGGCTATAAATGCCACAAACCGGCTATCAATGCCACCAAAACAAAACTGGCTATCAATGCCACAAACAAAAACTTGGATTTCAAAAAACCCGGCTATCAATGCCACCAAAACAAAACAGGCTATCAATGCCACCAAAAACCGGCTATAGATGCCACAAAACAAACCGGCTATCAATGCCACCAAAACTGGCTATAGATGCCACAAAAAAAAAACTCGGCTATCAATGCCACAAGAAAAGCTGGCTCTCATGCCAAAATTGGCTTCCATGCCACAAACAAAAACCTGGCTTCCATGCCAAAACAATCATTTGACAAAAGATTTTCACAAAATGACAACCTTTTGATCAAATCCCATTTAGCAATTACTTTTATCACAAAAAGATTCAAGTGAGCGTAGGGATAACAAAAAAAAGAGTACCAAAAAAAAATATACATGTGGTACCAAAAAAAAAAAAGAAAGTGTTCACAAGCACTACAAAAAAATAAGTACCAAAAAATACAAGTGGTACCAAAAAAGAGAGAAGGATGGTTTCTGTTAAAAAAAAAATACAGGAGCTCAATCAAAAATGGTCTCCAGCCAAGAGTTCAGCTCCTCAAGCAAACTTTTAGCCTCAGCCGTCAAGGATTCCAAGGCACGCTTCTTCAGGAATTTTCCATGAGATGCTGGAGTGGGCTGTATTCCTTCTTTCGCACCAGGAAGCTTATCTCGAGCAGTTCGCCATTGTTTGTTCTCATCAGACTTCCTTTTGAGAACCCGATCGGCATCTGCAACCCGGTGAATCAGAGCAGTCTCCCTTTCACGAGCCTCTGTTATTGCAGTCCACTTGGCAGTGACTTGTCCCTGCAGATGCTCAAGACGTTTCCTGGCCTCATCGACCTCCCTATCAAGGATGTTAAGGTCATGTGTCAGCCCAATGATGTTTAGCTCTTCTAAGTTCTTCTCTCAGACTACCTGCTTCCTGCTTTCTGTAGCCTCATCCAGGTTAGACTGAGCCTTATACGCAGGGTCCAGGAACATCTCCTTGAAGAACTGGTCATCAAGAAAGCCAATGGTCTCAAACCACCTGTCACCCAGCTCAATGATCCTATCAACGATCGCCCTGGCACTTGTGACATCTAGACCAGCCTCTTCAGCATCACCGAGAATCTCACGCTCATCCTGGATCATCCCAAATCCGGCATCTAAGTGCCCAGAAAGCAGAGTCTCAATCCAAGAGCTCAGAACTCGCACCACCACCTTCTTCGCAAAAAGAAGAGATGGCCCAGCTGAAGATTCGCCCAACTCCGTTGGTCGGCCGCTCATATCATCATCTGTTTGAAGAATAACAAAAGAACTCTTTCCAATTGAAGCTGCTCCTGCTCGGGAAGGAATCTCAGCACGAGGTATCTCCTCAACATTGTCAGAACTGGTCCCAGGAGTCTCTACCTCTGGATCAACCTCTGGCATCCCTTGCTCTGGTTCTGAAGGAAGTGATGGACCCTCCTCTATCACTTCAAAACCTGCCAAAGAAACACAAAAAGTTATGAATATGATCCTGTTTGAAAATCATTATCAGGGTTATAACTACAAAATACCTTCTTCGACGACTAGCGGAACACTTTCCTCCTGCATGAACTCATTGGAAGCATCATCAACATTTGCGTCCATCGAGGGTTCAAAGTCATCGGAATCCTGTGGCAAGTCAGCTGGCAAGAAATGTGTTAGCAAACCAAGTCACAGACAAAAAAAAAAGGAAGTCGTACCAATTGGAGATTCTGGATTCACTCCAGAGTCCCTCGGTTCTTCTTCAGGTGCCTCGACAGGATCCGTCACCACCTCATCGATTGGAACCTCAGGCATCGCCAAGTCTTCCTCTGCTAAAAAAAAAAGAAAAGCAGAAACAAGAAGCAAATCAGAACATGGAAAAATCCCATGAAAAGAAATGGAAAGAGAAAAAGGAAGAATCATACCTTCACCGACGGTCTCTTCCTCTCGGCTTCTCTTCTCTGGAGGCTCGTCAGCATCCACTGGCACATCCTCATTGATAGTAATAGGAACTTCCAAGTCAGGAGAGTCCTCATGCTGCCCCTTGCTGCGATGATGACTCCTCTTCCTCTTACTCCTGCGGGCTCGCTTCTTAGAGGAACCTGCCCCACTGTCAGAGTCAGGTTCCCACTTGACTCCTCACTGGATGGTCTACTCTTGCCAGTAGACTCCACGGAAGCTTGCCTATGTGCCGCTTGCATCCAAGCGCCAAGTTCGGCTTCCTCCTGTTCTAGCTGCTCTAAAGCCTCATCAGGTATTTCTCGAACAGCTTCAGAACCAATGACGCCCTGGTCATCGAGAAAGCCTATCTTGTGTTTCTCTCTAGAAAGGAAGGCCCAAACTTCCTCTCGTCGGACGCCATCCGACTTTCTAGGCCCTTTCCAGATGCCAGCTTCACATCAAGCTCCTTCTTGGAAAGCCCCCGATATGCCGAAAAGCTCTCCGCGAACCACTTCGCAAAGCCGGCAGTCCGGGAAGTCAGCAACACAGGATAAGAAATCATGGCTATAGTGTCTTCAGCACTATAGAAAGCCCATGCATTTCTCCCATCCTGTAAGCCTCCAAAGCGCTTCACCATGCTTGAAGGCGCTCCAACAACGCCTTGAGAAAAGCCCAGCTGCAAAGCAAAGCGATAGGGTACATACGGCTGGATGTCGACGAAAAGATGTCTACGGTACACCATCGTGCCGACACGTATGATGAAAAGCCACTCTCTCTCTGCATTCATCAAGGAATAATGCCTTCCCGACCCCGCCCTGGTAGAGTCTCGGGAGGCACCAAAATCAAAAGCCTTCTTCCGCAACTCCGGAGAAAGCTTCACAGAAGACTGCCCCATCTCGACGTCCCTGAACCGTCGGATCCTCATGCGGGCAAACAAAAGTGATTCGGACACGGCTTTGCCCTTAGCCAGTCGAATCATCAGAGGATCATCATCCTGTGCAGCACCCAGCCGGTGGAAGCCAGGACAGTGGTATACATACCACGAATAAAAGATGTGGGCTGAAAATACCCTATTCATGGGAAGCCCAAGCCGAACCAAAAAAGCAGCAGCCTGCAGTTCGGTACACAGGTAGGAGTAAAGAGCTGGCACCAAAGCAAGCTGCTCTCCAACGCCATCTGACAAGCCGGAAAAATACAATGCGGCCTGATGTGCGTTCCATCTCCTCCAGCAAAAATAGCCTCATCAAGCCAATAAGTTAGGTAAACAGCGAAGATCTCTCCGCAGTGCAATGTCAGGACATATGGCGTTTGTACTGGCACAGAAATCTCTCAACTCTTCTTACATGGCCAGATCTTCTTTGAACTTGGATCCTGAGCTCCGCTTCTTGGGTCACGCTATCAGAAGACTCCCTGCTATCAAAAAAGTTGGGGAATGAAGAGCTAGAACTCTTCCAACTGCTGGATCTAACTTTCAAACCCTCCTTCTCCTTTAAAAAATCATAGAAGGCGACAAGCTGAAAGTACAGAAGCCTGAACTCCTCAGACTGCCCCTCGAGGACGCTATCAATCGGCATAAACTCCTCATAGAGTTTGCCGAGGATGGGCAATCCAGTAATGACGCTCAGCTCCTTCAAAGAAAAACCAATCTCACCATTCGTCACAACGAAGGTATTGGTTTGTGGGAGGAATGATTCCAGCATAGCCATGAAGGCCTCGTCGGAAAAGATCACGGTCTCCCTAAAGGCGCGGACCGCATCAAAAATCCCGGCTTCCTTCAAAACGGCGCCACCAATCAGTAGGACGCAATCGGTCCACGACTTCCACTCGGAGTCAGCATTGAAACGGCCACGAAGTCGAAAAGGCTTGATCCAATTGCTGCTGTCACCGCTGAAAATACCAAGGCCCACCGGTCTCAAATCGACCAGACGGATAATTAGAGCCCTGGTAGCCGCTGGATGGCATCAACAGGTCCATGTCAACAGGCGACCTCTCCATATATCCAGGAAACTACCAACAAAACCCCGGTCTTGATTACATTTGTCCTTCTCACCCAGCTTGGAGGATCTTCCCTCTTAGAGCACGTGGGGACAAGGCTCATGATCGAGATGGTGCGATCGAACGTCGACCGGGAGCAACAGTCTTCTTCTCACCATTTTCTGTGAAAGAGAACTGAAAACATCTCCTCTGGTATGTCATGTCATCAGGGACGGCATCACCAAAGAAGAAGGTAGGCTTGGGCAAAACGCTCTGATCTTCCATCACCCATGGACGACTGCTTACCATGATCTTATAGAATTCCTCTCCCTTGAGAGTGATCAGTCGCTGCCCTCATCTCATCTCTGTTGAGGGAGTCGCACTCTTCCAGATTTCTCTCAACATACTGGACGTTCTCAAAGGCCTGCTGAACGGCCAGGATTAGAAGTTCTAGAAGATCGACGAGGTATGCTTATAGCAGGCTCTTTACCCTTGTTCATTCTGGAGGAACCACCTGCAAAGGATGGAAAAGAAAAAGATCAAACATCAAAATGACAGAATCTCGCTAAAAAAAAAAAAAAATTTGGCGAAATTTTGACATGATGACGGGGCAATTCCGAAGAAAAGGAATTATCCCGAAAGAAATAGAAAGCTTGAAGATGGGCTCAACATCGCTGCGAGCTCCGAAACTCCAAACTTTCGAAACCTCAAAGTCTCCGCAAAATCAGGAAGGGCTCAACATCGCTGCGAGCTCCAAATTCCCAAATTTGCGAAAACTTTCAGGTATGCTATCACATCATGCTACAAATTTAATTTACAATAGAATGCATGCATGAACATCTAGGTTTGCCAAAAAAAAAAGGGCATTATCATGATGAGCAAAAAAAAAAAGAAGGAAACTTTCTCAAAAAAAAAAGAGGAGAAAGGAGAAAAAAAAAAAAAAAAAAAAAAAGAAAACTTTCTCAAAAAAAAAAGAGGAGAAAGAAAAAAAAAATTTTGGGCTTTTAGTCAGAGAGAAATCCCTCTTACCAAGAGCATACAAAAATGGTTCCATACCTCTTTTGAGTTGATTGGACCATACAAAGAAAATTCCAAGCCCCATGAGATTCCAAAATCAAACCATCCAGCCTCATATACCAAATTGAGCCAAAATCTTGAAATTGACATTCCCAAAAATCCAAACCAAAACCTGGTCCCCTAACTTGCCACATACAGCTTGTTAGGTCACAAGACGAAAATCAAAAACCAAAACCTGATCCCCTAACTTGCCATATACAGCCTGTTAGGTTACAAGATCAAAACCAAAATTGATCCCCCAACATTCCACATACAGCTTGTTGGGTCACACGATCAAAACCAAACTCGACCCCCTAACCTGCCACATACAGCCTGTTAGGTCACAAGGTCAAAACCCAAATTCACATCCTTGATGCCATCTTCAAAACTTTGCCTCGAGATGGTACGTGATCCTTTTCACTACCATAAAATTCCCCTGGAAGCTCAAAAGGCTACAAATAAAAAAAAAAGAAGAAGAAGGGACTTCTAAAAGACTCTTGGTCCAGTCAGACGCTCTCCTTCAAAAATCTCTTCGAGGCAAATCGACTACCAATGATAAGCAACTCATCGCTGTACCTCGAGGGGGCATTTGTTGACACCAAAAATGTCACTTTGCCTCTTCAAGATCGAAAGAGCTACATGAAGTCGCAACCTGCCATAAATAGGCAATGCTACTTCCAAAAAAATAAATCTTGTCAGAATCAAACAAAAACTGCAAGATCCTTCAAGACAGCCAAAAGAGGAGTACACAAGAAGGTTCGGGCCATTTCAAAATCATTTGTCTTAACTTCGCTTCTCCGACAGCCGAAAAGGAGCTCTCGGCGGCGAAAGCATCGGAGACACCAAATCTACGATCCGAGCCGATGGATGGTTTCAAAATACTTCCAAAAGGCTCCACGTCAAGTTCCGAGTCAAACCGACAACGTTTGACCCTACATCAAACCTCGAACAACTAAATCAAGCCTCTCGGCGGCGAGAACCACCGAGGCCATTACTCATCAGATAGAGCACATGGACGGCTTCAAAATGCTTATAAAGGGCTACACGTCAAATTTCAGGTCATTTCGACAACACTTGACCATAGTTTGACGCTCGGAAGCCAAATCAGGCCTCTCGGCGGCAAAGCTCTCCGGGACCATGGTTTCCAAGACAGAGCCTATGGATCATCTTAAAATGACTCCAATAGGTTCCCTGTCAAATTTCAAGTCAATCGGACATCGGTTGACCGCACATCAAACCGCGACATCTTCATCGCGACAAAAGTGAGTCTACTGGTGATAGGACCCCAAACGGATTCAAAACTAAAAAAAAGCCTATGTTGGTCTTATTTATTTCTCAAGAGGCTTCACACCAAATTTCAGGTCATTCCGACATCGTTTGGCCCAGTTTCAGCTTCTGACGAAAAATCAGCAGCTCTGCGCGACAAAGTCTTCGGCTTTCTCAGGAAATTGGAAACTTTGCAAAATAAAATGCAAGGATTCTCATCTGGTTTCCTACAGGGAAATCAGGCCAATAAATGGTCAAAAATGTCAAGGAAAAATACAGAAGAAAAAAGAATCGAAAAATAGAAAAAACGGACACAAAACGGGACAAAAATGGGGAAAACCCCCAGGGTCGCAGACCCCTGCGACCCTGGAGCCCGGGGTCGCCGGGAAGGCCCCGAAAACCCCGTTTTTCGCCGTTTTTTCGCGATTCGAAGCACCCAGCCTCTGGTATTTTCTGAAATTCATACTTTTGAGACACCAAATCCTCTGACATCCGTCCAAAACACAGGTCAATCATCAAGAGTATCGAAAACAATATTGATCGCCACCCGGTCAACCAAAAAAAGTGTGCTTTCTACCCGACCGATTGAGAAATCGACAGGACAGATGGCACCGACCTGCTGCTGGCAACAAACACCTGAAATTACATGGTCATCCGATATCGATCTACATGAAGATCCATCGATGATCATCGCCAGAAGAATCCCAAAAGACACGGCACGGCCCGCGACTCTTCAGATGCTCGGCGACCACTTAATGCGATTAATTGACTAGCTTTATTATAGTCATTAATCCATTTCTTTGGACGGATCAATCAGAAGCAAGCATCCGGGAGTCACAACTCAGGAGATTCATGGCATTTAACCCATGAAACTCCTCCCATCATGGCGATTAAAGGCGATTAAATGCCCTCAATCTCCTCCGGCCAATCAGAAGCCAAGAAAAAGAAGTTACAAAATAAAGAATTCAATTTTGTAACTCCTCCCTTTTTGTAGCTTTATGACAATCAAGGCTCATAAACCCTCCTAAATGGCTACCTAAAAGCCTATAAATAGGAGAGCTCTCCAAGGACAACAGACACACAGACAATAGATTGCAGAAAATCTGGAAACTCAGACAGAAAGAGGCATCAGAAATCTAAGAGAGAAAACTCTGCGGAAATCCTACACCGACCACCACTACAAGGTGACAAAAGTCCCTTGGGCCCCCCCCCAAGGTCCTTGCCTTCTCCTTCTGCCGCCAATGGCTTAGACATGGCTTTTCAAGCCCGTCTACTTGGCTTTTTATTGGACATAGGACCTTCTTTTGGTCTTTGTTCTCTTAAAACCTGAGGTTATAGCCAAGCCAAGCGAATCAATAGCATCCTCTGTTCTCATCTGCATGGATGATGGCGAAGCCCACATATGGCTTGCGGCCGTCAATCAAAACGGGTCCCCCACAATCTCCTGAGAAGTTAGATCCTCCTTTTATTGCTTTTCATTGTAGTTTGTATTTTTTCAAAAGAGACAAAAATCATAACTCCTGTCTTTCATTATTGATAAGGATTGTAAATCGGCTATAAACGCCAGAAACCGGCTATAAATGCCAAAATCGGCTATAAATGCCAAAAAAATCGCCTTTCACGGCAAACCAAGAAAATGTCTCTTTTCTTAAATATATGTGCAATGGAAAACTTGAAAGAAGTTGATTTCCTTTTTACTTGCGAAGGTTGATCTCCGGATCACCACTTGCAATTCCAAGTAAAATAGAAAATCTGGCACAGCCACGAAAAAAAAAAAATGTTGATGCACGCCCTTGCCCCCCGGTTACGAAAGGGTCGGACCCGACGGACTCCCACGTCCGCCGACCTCGGTAGAATCGAGCAGGAGCGCGGTCCATCAGTTATTAGCTATAGAACCATCTGGTTACATCATATACATGTTTTCCTAAAGATTGCCGTCATGAGACGCTGTCTTGACATCCATTTGCCAAATCTCGTCACCGAGATGAACCGCAATGGATAAGAGTACCCAGATGGAACTCTTCCATCTGGCTTTCTTTTTCTCTTGTAGACTCACTTGCACCCAATAGGTTTGCTATTGGCAGGTAAGTCCACAAGTATCCAGACCTGATTAGAGTACAAAGACTCCACCTCAGCTTTCATAGCATCTAACCAACGTCCCAAAACTATGTCATTAACTACTTTATCATAGTTACAGGGATCTTGTTCCGGTTCTTCAGGGATTGCCTTGTAAGACTTTCCTTAGACCGAGAACTTGTCAAGGGTCCTGACAATACTCCCACTACGACAAGGTACTGGTGTAACTACTGGATCTGGTATGGGCGGATTTTCTTAAAGTTTGGTTATTCTTGGATTTGGAATTGATCTCTCTTGAATTTCTTCCAAGATAACCATTTCTAAAGATTTCCAGTTAATCTTATAATCTCCCTCCAGAAAACCGCATTGGTGCTGTGAAGCACTTTTTGCTCTCTGGGATTATAGAGCAACCAACCTTTAGTTCCTTTTGGGATAGAATATAAACATATATACTTCCGACTTCGATTCCAACTAATCCGTCTTCTCCTTCAGCACGTGTGCCGGACAACCCTGAAAACGTTGTAGACTAGTCTTTCGCCCTGTCCATAACTCCCTGGAAGTCTCAAGTATAGACTTAGATGGAATGAGGTTTAGTATATATATTTCAGTTTCCATATCCCAAAATATAGGTAATCCGTAGAAACTCAATCATAGACTTGATCATATCTAAAAGAGTCTTGTTCCTTCTTTCTGCTACTCCTTTCTGTTGAGGCAAACCAGGAGCAGACTTCTGGGATCAAATCCCATTTTCTGATAAGTATCCCATAAAATTAGCGGAGAGATATTCGCCTCATCGATCTCATCGAAGAGTATTTATACTTTTACCTAATTGCTTTTCCGCTTCCGCTCGAAACTCTTTGAACTATTCAAAAATCTTGGACTTACGGTGCATAAGGTATATGTATCCATATCTCGAGTAATCATCGGTGAAAGTGATGAAATACCCGTATCAATCTCTTGTTCTAATATTATGGGTTCATACACATCAGTATACACTAACTCCAATAAATCTTTGGCCCTACTGCCCTTAGATGAATAAGGGTCCTTTGGTCATTTTACCTTCCAGACAAGATTTACACAGGCATTGGTTCTACCACCAATGAAGGCAAGATACCATCTTTCACTAGCCTGTCAATCCTGTTTAGGTTTGTATGACCTATCCTCTTAGGTGCCAAAATTTGTTAGATTAGATGAAGGTGACTACCTCTTTAATGATGGTCTATTATTAACATCAGCGTCATTTATCTCATACATTGTGGGAGTTAACAAATAAAATCCATTGATTACCTTGTCACAATATATCAGAGTACCGCTCCTTTTTAAGACAATTTAATTTCCAAAAGTAACAGAATAACTCTTATTCATCATACTAGAAATTAAAATTCCGTCTTAAAACGGTACATATAATGTATCTGACAAAATCAACTTAATATTTGAAAGCAACTAAGTTACTACTCCTACTGACACTGCTTCTGCCTTGGCTTCCGATCCCAGCTTAATACTGATTTCCCCATCATTAATCCTCCTGGTTACGTGCAACTCCTACAACATATTACTGATGTAATTAGTTGTACCGAAGTCTACAAACCAAGATTCTGAAGTACTAGTTGCAAAACTAACTTCAGAAACAAGTGACTCAATCATACCTGAGGTCTTTTCCTTTGACAGAAATCGTGGACAACTCCTCTTCCAATGTCCTGTCATACCACAGTGGAAACACTTTCCCTTTGCTCCCGTATCCTTGACCTTGGCCACACCACTAGTGGAACCATACTCCACCTTAGGACCTTTGATGACTGATTTCTTGTTGCTATCCCGGTCTTTGCCTTTCGGCTTAGATTTAGCAAATGACTTTTCTGTCATGAGGGCAGTTGGTCTTTTCTCCATGATTTCCTCAAACACTACCAGCAGGCGAGACAGCTCAGTTATGATCATTTCTAATTTATTATAATTGATCTCGAAATGTTTGAATGAGTCCGGTAGTGATTGAATGATCATGTCAATCTGTGATTCTGTATCAAACATAGTCCCCAGTGCATCTAACTCATTCAATGCCAACTTCATTTGTAACAAATGTTTTTGTACTGGGGTTCCCTTAGCCATCTTTGTCTCCATCAGCACTTTTATAGCAGCCTGCCTAGCAGGCCTAACCTAGTCTGCAAACATCTCCTTTAAGTTCGATATAATATCGTATGCTGACTTATAGGATTGATGTTGTTCTTGCAAAATAGTAGACATGGATGCCTGAATAAAACATCTGGCCATCTTATTGTCATTTGTCCACTTGGTGTAAAAGTTTTTCACAATCTGTGGTGCATCAGGCTCAGGCTCAGGAAGGGAGGGTATAGTAAGGACATATTTGCAACTTGAAGCTGTCAAGATAATATCCAGGTTCCTTTTCCAGTCTACATAGTTGGATCCCATCAACTTGTTCTGGCTGAGGATGGTCTCAAGTGGATTGAAAGTATTTGAATTCATGCTGTATAAATTAAAGCACATAACCATACATTCAATGAAAGAATATAAATGACATTAGGATTTAGTATTCTACCAAATTCATGTGGGAATCCTCATAAGCACTGAATTTAGAATACATCGGAATCCCAATCCCTTAGGGCATGCCTCCTAGGGGAGTGCGAATGTCCTTGGATTGGTGTGGATCAAAGTTCGTCAGAATTGGAATTAAGACTAACTATCCATGATCCCCATCATTCATTATCATCTACGTATCTCATACCAAATAATGTATGACTCCCGATTTGCTTTGGTTTCTAAAATACATGAGGCAAATCCTAGGGGATACTACATCATTATTTTAGTTAAGTGTGACCCACCAACTAGCATTGCATGACAACCGTTGTGAGCAGCTCCTCCTAGGGGAGTAAGCCCCCACCACGTCTCACCAACACTATCCATAGGAGATCCATATCTAGTAACCAGACAAGTAAGAGCCCTCCAAAGGAACGGCCACACTCTTGGTGGCGCAAGGATAATACTTTCCTTACAATGGACCTATGGTGGAAAACCATGGGGATTTCTAAAATTAAATGCCCCACTCCCACTTAATATTTTAGAATTGAGGATTTCCTTTTTAAGGTATTAGGGCCCACATATATAAATATATGAATCATCAAATCATCTCATGATATGATCTAAGATTGGTTCCAAGTCAAGTTATTTTAAGGAAAGTCCAGTTTCTTAAATTAGTGTTACCAATGTTGTCCATCTCATGGGTCATCAACACTAATTAGAACTCTTTCCAAAAATTAATTTGATTTGACCAATATTAGTAACTTGCTATATTTGGATCAGATTTGGAAACATTCTAAATAAAGCATTCAACTATAAATAGAAAACGCTAAAATTAGAAACTAGTCCTCTCCTCCACATGGCCCAAGCGGAATAGACTTCTTGGACTTCTAGACTTTCCAAAAATTTGGAATTCCTTAAACTCTTTGGGAAACTCCAAAACACCTTTGGTAATGTTCAAACTCTTTGATTAGGAGTCCAGCTTCACTTTCCTTCTTAGTCTCGGACATCGCCAGAATTTACAAATTAAGAAAATTACACAAATTCCTATATCTCTACGTTGAGACTTACATGATAATCTATGAATGGAAATAAAAGGCTCATAGGGAATTTCACCATGCCTTGCCCTAAACCGGGAAACCAAGGAAACCATGATGCCCTTTACAACTTGCCAAAAATAAACATTCATCCATAAAGAAAGTAAAAGACTTGTGGGCCATATGGAGAGAACATGATAACCTGCATGTTAGTATCTCATACTAGTAAAGCAACTCACAAAACCAGGTTACCAAACAACAATGGAATGATAAGATGCCAAATATTGCCACTACTATGATTCATGCCCTACGCAGAGGGGGTCCGGGGGTGTCCCCCGGCGGGGTTCGAGCTACCCGGTCAGCTCGCGGGGGCCCAGGGGGCAGCGCCCCCGAAATAAAAATAAAAAACTGCGATCTTGCTATGTCAGTGTCTTCGGTCGACCTACTAGAGGGTTCGGTCGACCAACCTCAGTGTCTTTGGTCGACCGACCAGAGGGCTCGGTCGACTGACCTGACGGAAATCTACAGGTTGGGTTTTTCTATTTTGTGTCCAAACATCTCCAGAACTCTTCTGAAGACTCCCAATGGCTTCCTACCATCATTCCATCATTGTTAAACCCTTTTGTGACTATCCAAATATGGATTTACTAATTATCCAAGCAAAACCATCAAACTGATCCGTACATAGCCCTTGATCTATCCTCTTCGCATCTCATGCAAAGATTAGATCAAGCTTACTGATCTAACATGATAAGAGATGAGGTAAGGCTCTGATACCAATTGTTGGAAATAGGGTGGGCCTCTAGGATAGGTTTCAAAAGCTTTTGACCCACTTGACGTAGGGATCAACTATCCAGAAGGCTATAAAACCCAATCCAAGATCTATGTCCTCAATCTCAGCCATCATGATCAGTAAATACAATATATCTAAAAGATAAAAGCAGCAACTAATAAGCATCCATAATAATCTATAACATGCAAGGAAGTGGATTATACCTTTGGAGCTCGGTTGTGCTCCAATGGAGAAGTTGTGTCTTTCTTTGATAATGAAACACTTTCACTAATCAAAGAGGGATCTCCAAGACCTCTTGATCTTCCAGCTATGACCCGTATCAGATTCTCCTTTTTCTCAAGAAGATGGTGGGATCTCCAAGAGAAAACTACTAGGAATTCTAGGGAGTAACTAGAAAGAGAACTAGAAGAGGGAGGGGAGAAAGAGCATGTGCAACTCTTGCACAAGAAGGCCTTGGGTGTGAATCCCTAGGCTAGGATAGATGCATGGACGTCCAAGCCTCCTTTCCTCTATTTATAGCTTTTGCAAGTTGCCTCCTCTTTACTAATTACAATAGAAGTCTTAATTCCATTAATTTGTAACTTACCATATCATAATTAGAAGTCTCACTTCAAATATGATTAGTAACTTTCCAATTCCTTTCTAATTAAAATAGAAGTCTCACTTCTACTAAAATTAGTAAGTCTACTACTGCCACTATTAGAAGTCTCACTTCAAATAGAAATAGTAACTTTCCTTTTAGAGTACAACTAGAATTAGATACTTTCTAATAATTGGGCCAGCGTGGGGACCACTAAGGATTCCTTAGAAAGCTGGCTCCAACTGGGACACGCGACCCCACATCTCATGTGTAATCCGGGTCCACAGTTAATTGCAAATAACTCCACTATATAAATACAATTGAACTCCAGTCTTAGGAATATTACATAGAAGACCCTAAACTTCCACATTACCACAAGTAGACCCCTCTATCAATATCCATGGATCGATTGGACCTGTCTTCCAAACTAGATCCATATCTTATTATCCTTGAGCTCCAATTAATTATAATGATCAATGGTACCTTTCCAATTAACTCTTAATCGAAATGGGTGCGCACCTACCAATGATAAATCCATTAATTGACACAAGGGGATATTAGAGATAGATTCCATCTTGACTATTGAATGTTCCCACAGCTCTACTACCATGTACCCAAATCACCGAGGTGTTGACCTACAGTTGGCCTCACTCATTGGTGACTCAAAGTAAATGAATAGATAGAAACTTGAGTTCATTAATGTCTTAGGATTGAGAGCCTATTGCTAGGGAATTATGAGAGCATACCTTAAAGTAAAGACACTGTTTATAAGGTGCTTCTCATGGTCCTTCAATACATCCAATGTACCAACACTATGATCCAGAATCTTCAATTCTGATGATCGAGACAAATCACACTATCTCATAGTGATCAAAGTACTGCAATCTTGTTAGTATGAGATGTCCTGTCTCATCACTGGTTGTGATAATATTTAAGTATAAGATTTGCCACACATGTCTCCCGTATGTGGATCTCATCCATACATGTGTTACGTCTAATATACTTGTGGACTCCGGTTCATCTCTTGAACCATCATGTCATTCGTATTGGTTATGTGGAAGTGTATAATAAATTACCATTCATCTCATGAAAAGTAAGCATGAATATATGAATAAATAAAGAATTTAATCAATTTATTATATCATCTACTGGATTGAGTCCATAAAACTAACAACAAGAACTATTGCACTTAGGCTATTTGTATCTTAGGAATCAATCAGATTACCTTGTTAGGTAGCTTGGAGCATTGGGCTACGTCCCATCACTTTTCCTATTCTGTTAGGGGACCAGGATAGCTAATGTGCGCGGTCTAGGATCTTAGGTCAGGGTTAATCCAGTGATCAGTAATAAAGCATTAAACACGTAAATCCAAGTAAAATCCCCTAGTTAGACCCTTCTAGCCCCAATATAAAAACTACAAAACCAACAATATCAAAACCAAAAAGATTTTCCTTTTATTTCTTCCTCCACCTCAGGTGCCAAATATTTAACTAAACTTAATGATAAAAGGGATTAAAGAACTGATTTCTAAAATTGAATTAATGAGAATGATGAGATGAGATGAGTGATTTCGCACACACTTTTTATTTCGGCCCATCGGCCACCTTCAATCAATTATGGCCCATCGGCCTTTCACTTTTATCACTAATGTATCGCACACGAAAAACACAGAACTTACAATTTAAAATATCATTTGCATCATCATTTTGGTTTTAAAAGTCAACCTTTAAACCCTATTTTGCCACGGGATTTGAAGGGGGCACTCAAGAATGTGGCCGATCCTCTTCTTAAATATTTTGCACCTCCCCTATTATTTTCTTTAGCTTTTACTTTATCTTACTTGGATATGCTATGATTATGCTATGTGATGATTAATCTTTATTTGGACTTTACCTAATGACCCTAAATTGACCCATCATCAAAGAAACCCAAACCAATGTGACAGGATAATCGTCGTGTGTTTCCGGCAGCACATTAGATGAGAGGAAGAACCCACCTACTTATTTTCTCCCATTTTTCTTCGACGTTGTCGAAGAACGGTGTTATGGCCATACCGTAGCTGGCAATCGTGATCTGTCAATTTTGAGGGTAGTCGAAATCCTCATTTTCGATGTAAAATTCAAATAGCATAGATATAAATGAATTGAGATTTCTCAAGCCAGGTCGCTCCTTGGGGTCAAAATTCACATCCAACACACATATTTTTAGGAAAAGAGTATTCCTCTGTATCCATATCCAACCTTTAATTTGGCATTTTCCATTTTATGGTGGAATTCTTACTAGTTTTTTATTATTTAAGTGTTATTTATTTATTTTGATATGTTGGGTTCATTTTTGTGATAGTCTTTAGATTATTGAATATTGAACTTGGTAGTTCTACTGAATAACAATGATGAATTAATTAGGCTAGTTTAATTTCCATGATGTGATTGATATTGTGATTCTACTATGTGATTGACGATGCATGTGTTAAATCGGACCATTGCCATTGAAATTTAAGGGTCAACATGATCTAGGAGTTTGGGATGTGACAATGGGTTCCGCATATGACATAATTCTAAGACGAGTCCATGTTGACTTTTTTTTAAAGTGCGGAAAAAAGATTTTCTATAACAATGAAAGTTCCACATTTGGTGTGCCTATTTTTTCGAGAGGAAAAGAGAAAAAATAAAATAACATTTTTTCTTTTCTACAATTCCATGGAAACGCATTTCCAATGAGGGAACTTGTTTTCCTTGAAATGTGAAAATGGATGTCCTGTCCTTTAAGGTGGGACTTATATCATAATTTCTAAAGAAAGGTCCCATACAACAATTCCTAAAAGGTGTGGCCGCGTTGTAATTATTGAAGGTGGGCCATGTTGTAATTCCAAAAGGCATGCCTCATGCTCACAATCATAAAAGGTCGGCCAGTGAGGCCCTGCCCCTTGTGGCCCTCGTTATATTTAATTCTAGTATACTAATTATATTTGTGTTAATTTGTAAGGGTTAGTAAGCGTAGTCTAGTTACTAATTATATTTAAGTTAATTTGTAAGGGTTAGTGAGGGTCGTTTAGTATTTTTTCCAAGAATTAGTCCTAGTTTATAGGATTAGGACTCTTTTTGAGATTTATGGAGTTGTTAGGGTTGTAGTTGGACTTTAAAGAGTTAGTTTGTTGGTTAGAGGCCCCTAAAAGTTAATTCTAAATTTTAGGAGGGTTTCTCTTGGAGATTTTTGCAAATAAACTCAAATACCCTAAATACCGTTTTATCACTTCATTAACCAAGCCACTTAAGGAGGGCAATTTAGTCAATTGACCTAAAACCAAATCCTATAAATATAACCCTCCCCCATCCCAAACGACCATCTCTCTCTCTTTCTCTCTTCCCTCCTGTTTTCATTTCAATTTCCCTCCATCTCTCTCTCTCCCTCTTCTCTCTCCATCAACAACCCTTAGATCTAGGGGGTTTTAATCAAGATCAAGAGATCCTTGAATCTCTAGCCCTGGATGTAACGACCCAAACTTCGAGTGCCTCGAATGAAGCGACGCTACAAGAAAGTACCAAAAAAGAATCAGAAAATCTATGATAACAAATGTGAATCTCATATGAGCAAGTAAATGGGCAGTGCCCTACAATTTTATTTCACTTTAAAGGATTACAAAAGTACTTTCCAAAGTTAAACTAAGTACAATCCTAGGCTCACATGGCGAACTACAAATAAGAGAAATGAAATAGCAAACTCTAAGTGATAAAGGCCTCTTAATACACCAATTGCATCACTCTTTGAACCAAGCGGCAACGGTCAACCGCCTATACAATCAACAAAGCAAAGGAAGAAGAGAGAGATACCTGAAAGCGCCAAGGATTGGGTCTAGCTCATAGAGCCAGGCAAATATGCAAGTTTAGATGTCAATACATTACAATAACAGATAAGGGATAAGGCCATACTTGATCCCAACTGTACCTGCATGGTTAGTACCTCAATAATAAAGATAAGATATCGGAGTGCAACGAGAAACGGTGTGTAGTGTAGTGCACGAACAATAAAAAAGATAGGAATGACACAATATAGTAGATGTCTGATGCCTCATATTATGTGAATAAGAGAAGCCATCATCATCAATATCGTCTCATAGTTACTAGTATACATATCTACAACATACACAGTCCAAGAGTATCATCATCAGTAGATCATCTATATTATAACAAGGACATAAGTATCACCATCAATAGAGATAACATGGGGGAGTAGTCCTAACATGTCCATATCCAACGTATCTCGACCCAACAATACCCACATCTGGGTTACGAGCGCTTTACAGTAATAACCACAATATCATGATAATCATGCATCTAATATATATCCACTAAAGCACATAAGGTTCCTCCGTAGTTGATGTATAAGGAGCGTGAGAGGTCAGTGCCAACCCATCGTCATCGTTCCATCAACCGTCGATGGACTTCAACCATGGGGGTCATGGCCACCCATCTCTATCATCTTATCGAATATGAGCGTACATGAATTCATCTCAACCATCAATATCAATATACATATCCACTGCCATTACCCATTCATGGTCTTATGTGTTGTCTCAATGTCTGTATACATCCACTGCACTAGGCTCCCGTGCTTTCGGCTATCTCAGTACCCCGTAGGTATTTACTATGCCCAAAACCATCTATCATAACAACATCTCATAATGTACTCGGTCTGAGCGTTGGCTTCCTCAGTACCCCGAAGGTACCTACTGTACTCAAATATTATCTCAATAATAAGTACATATGCATTATCGGAGTCTGCCGGCCACAAATCCATATATACCCGTATATGTTGTTACCAGAGTCTGTCGGACCGCGAACGAAACATATACAAATCAGAGTCTGCCGGCCGTCTAATCATACATCATACAGATCAGCAGGTGGAGGTATCCCGAACTGGGTCGCCTTACTGTCCTTAATGTGAGATCGATGATATTAGTCAAGGGTATGAGTCATGGAGTTCGAGTACCGCTAATCCATCCTCGTGATTCTCAACAGTTAATAATATGTACCCTTATATACTCCGCTTCTTTATACGCTTAGTTAATATTAACCTGTTATACAGTCCATCTATCAATATTTATAATTAAGTCCCTAATATTATATGTATGAGCTTCATGTACAATGCCCTAACTTCTTACCCCAATTCGGATTGTGATTATGGATCAGAGCCTAAGTGCAATGCCCTGATTTATAATACTCTCCGAAATCTAAATCCACGGTTCGGACCTACTGTTGACACCAAAAATGTCACTTTGCCTCTTCAAGATCCAAAAAGCTACATGAAGTCGCAACCTGCCGTAAATAGGCAATGCTGCATCCAAAAAATCAGATCTTGTCAGAATCAAACAAAAACTGCAAGATCCTTCAAGACAGCCAAAAGAGGAGTGCACAAGAAGTTTCGGGCCATTTCAAAATCATTTGCCCTAACTTCGCTTCTCCAGCAGCTGAAAAGGAGCTCCCGGCGGCGAAAGCATCGGAGACACCAAATCTTCGATAAGAGCCAATGGATGGTCTCAAAATACATCCAAAAGGCTCCACGTAAAATTTCAGGTCATTTCGACAACATTTGACCATACTTAGACGGTCGGAAGCCAAATCAGGCCTCTCGGCGGCGAAGCTCCCTGGGACCATGGTTTCCAAGATAGATCCTATGGATCATCTTAAAATGACTCCAATAGGTTCCCTGTCAAATTTCAAGTCAATCGGACATCGGTTGACCGCACATCAAGCCGCGACATCTTCATCGCGACAAAAGTAAGTCTACAGGTGATAGGACCCCAAACGGCTTCAAAACTCAAACAAAAGCTTATAGTTGGTCTTAATTATTGCTCAGCAGGCTTCACCCCAAATTTCAGGTCATTCCGACATTGTTTGACCCAGTTTCAGCTTCTAACGGAAAATCGGCAGCTCTGCGCGACAAAGTCTTCGGCTTTCTCAGAAAATTGGAAACTTTGCAAAGTAAAACGCAAGGATTCTCATCAGGTTTTCTATAGGGAAATCAGGCCAATAAATGATAAAAAATGTCAAGGAAAAATACAGAAGAAAAAAGAATTAAAAAACAGCAAAAACAGACACAAAATGGGACAAAAGAGGGGGGAAACCCCCCAGGGTCGCAGACCCCTGCGACCCTGGAGCCCGGGATCGCCGGGAGGGCCCCGGAAATCCCATTTTTCACCGTTTTTTACGCAATTCGAAGCATTCGACCTCTGGTATTTTCCAAAATTCATACTTTTGAGACACCAAATCCTCTGACATCCGTCAAAAACATGGGTCAATCATCAAGAGTATCGAAATCAACATTGATCGCCAACCGGTCAAACAAAAAAAGTGTGCTTTCTACCCGACCAATCGAGAAATCGACAGGACTGATGGCACCGACCCGCTATTGGCAACCAATACCTGAAATTACATGGTCATCTGATGCCGATCTACATGAAGATCCATCATTGATCATTGCCAGAAGAATCCCAAAAGACGCGGCACGGCCCGCGACTCTTCAACTGCTCGGCGACCACTTAATGCGATTAATTGACTAGCTTTATTACAGTCATTAATCCATTTCTTTGGATGGCCCAATCAGAAGCAAGCATTCGGGAGTTACAAGTCAAGAGATTCATGGCATTTAACCCATGAAACTCCTCCCATCATGGCGATAAAAGGCGTTTAAAAGCCCTCAATCTCCTCCGGCCAATCAGAAGCCAAGAAAAAGGAGTTACAAAATAAAGGAATTAAATCCTGTAACTCCTCCAATTATGCGGCTTAATGACAATAAATGCCCATAAACCCTCCTAAATGGCTACCAAAAAGCCTATAGATAGGAGAGCACTCCAATAAGAAAGAACACACACAACAGACTGCAGAAAATCCGGAAACTCATATAGAAAAAGGCATCAGAAATCGAATAGAAAGAAAGAGATAAAACTCTACGGAAGTTCTACACCGACCACCGCTACAAGGAGACAAAAGTCCCTTGGGGGGTATCCCCCCCAAGGTCCTTGCCTTCTCTTTCTGCCTCCAATGGCTTAGACGTGGCTTTTCAGCCCGTCTACTTAGTTTTTTATTGGACATAGGACCTCCTTTTGGTCTTTGTCCTCTAAAAACCTGAGGTTATAGCCAAGCCAAGCGAATCAATAGCATCCTCTGTTCTCATCTGCATGGATGATGGCGATGTCCACATATGGCTTGCGACCGTCAATCTGAACGGGTCCCCCACAATCTCCTGATAAGTTAGATCCTCCTTTTCTTGCTTTTCATTGTAGTTTGTATTTTTTTTTAAAAGAGACAAAAATCACAACTCTTGTCTTTCATTATTGATAAGAATTGTAAATCGGCTATAAATGCCAAAATCGGCTATAAATGCCAAAAATCGGCTATAAACACCAAAATCGGCTATAAATGCCAAAAAAATCGCCTTTCACCGCAAATCAAGAAAATGTCTCTTTTCTTAAATATGTGTGCAATGGAAAACTTGAAAGAAGTTGATTTCTTTTTTACTTGCGAAGGTTGATCTTTGGATCACCACTTGCAATTCCAAGTAAAATAGAAAATCTGGCACACCTATACAAAAGAAATGTTGATGCGCGCATCTGCCCCCCTCCTGTTACGAAAGGGTCGGACCCAAACGGACTCCCACGTTCACCGGCCTCGGTAGAACCGAGCGAGCAGAATGCGCTGGTCCATCAAGCTGGCACACTAGGTGGGACCTGTTCATTTGAGAACACGATGCTAGAAATGAAATATTTGCATATCATATCTATTGCTCTATGCTTATACTTCTTTTCTTGATTCTTTGGCTACTTTCTAATTGGTGGCCTATGTTGGATTCTGCATCTAAAAGAAATGAGATGAGATTTTTGGAGATTTCTAATTCTTTGAATTTATTTCCACTCCCTCTTTTCAAAAAAAAAATCAGATTTTTCATTTTGAATTCAAAATTTAGAAACCTTGATTCTTTCCTATCGTTCATCGTGCTTGCAGAAATGTTGAGCCTGTTCGACTAAGGTTTTGGGCCATAGTTTATCTTCGATGAGTTCATTAAAGATCTAGAAAAAAAAACAAAAAATCAGATTTTTTATTTGGATTCAAAATTGAGAAACCTTGATCCTTTCCTATCGTTCATCGTGCTTGCAGAAATGTTGAGCCTGTTCGACTAAGGTTTTGGGCCATCGTTTCTCTTCGATGAGTTCATTAGAGATCTCAAAAAAAAAACAAAAAAATCAGATTTTTCATTTTGGATTCAAAATTGAGAGACCTTGATCCTTTCCTATCGTTCATCGTGCTTGCAGAAATGTTGAGCCTGTTCGACTAAGGTTTTGGGCCATAGTTTCTCTTCGATGAGTTCATTAAAGACATAGGAAAAAAAATCAGATTTTTCATTTTGGATTCAAAATTGAGAAACCTTGATCCTTTCCTATCGTTCATCGTGCTTGCAGAAATGTTGAGCATGTTCGACTAAGGTTTTGGGCCATCGTTTCTCTTCGATGAGTTCATTAAAGATCTAAAAAAAAAAATCAGATTTTTCATTTTGGATTCAAAATTGAGAAACCTTGATCCTTTCCTATCGTTCATCGTGCTTGTAGAAATGTTGAGCCTGTTCGACTAAGGTTTTGGGCCATCGTTTCTCTTCGATGAGTTCATTAAAGATCTAAAAAAATAATCAGATTTTTCAGTTTGGATTCAAAATTGAGAAACCTTGATCCTTTCCTATCGTTCATCGTGCTTGCAGAAATGTTGAGCCTGTTCGACTAAGGTTTTGGGCCATCGTTTCTCTTCGATGAGTTCATTAAAGATCTAAATATATATATATAAAAGACATGGACCACTAAGGTTAAACCAACTGCGTTCTTTGATCATGGTTGATTCAAGAAAACCCTTGTCCAGAGTGTAGAGACAGCTTGACTGTTCTAGGCAAGGGTCCTCCAAACGGGTTCATTAAGTAATCCTACCCTTACCTGGGGGCAATTCTATCAATCGAGATTTCATAAGACCGGGATAGGAGACCTATGTGTACTCTCTCGTCTTTTAAATAAAATTTTTTTCAAAAATAAAATTTTTAAAAATAAATATTTCAAAATAAGAAAATAAAAATTTTCAAAAAAAAAATTTCTTAAAAAAAATATAAAAATAAATAAAAAGATTTTTTTAAAAAAAACTCTTGGAAAAAAAATCTTCAAAAAAAAAACTTCCGTCATTTTGGGTTTAGATTGGAGAAATCTTGGTTTTCTCCTTTCTGAGCACTGGCGCTCGTGGAAATCGCTGAGCCCGTGTTCAGATTGGAGTACATTTTGCTCTCTTTGATGAACCCGATATTGGCCTTTCAAAAAAAAAAAACTCGTCTTTTTTGGATTCAGATCCGAGAAATTATGGTTCATTTCCTTCTGAATACTGGCGCTCGCGGAAATCGCTGAAACCGTATTTGGATCGGAATACCATCTGCTCTCTTTGATGAATCCAATCTTGACCTTTCAAAATAGAGAATCTCATCTCATGGATGCGGTCTCCAAACATTTGTGTCTAGCGGTACTAGTACGCCCTTTCAGGGTCTACTGTATTCGCGACCGGCACATATGTAACTCCAACTTTATATTCTTCTTACCTCGAGCAAGCTCTGCTTCTCAATAAATCGAATTTAAGTTCACAATTGCTTCTAGCAGTCACTGGGACGCTCATTCTGGGCTTACCATACCTGCGATCAGAACAATTGTACCCTCTATGGCTTTATGCCTTCTTCATGTTGCTTGGGTCATCTCCATCGAGCAATTTGAAAAGACAAAACCATAGAACTTCCCATATATGATCATTATATTCTTGTGATTACTAATGGATGTTGTCTTGTTTCAGAAACTTTTCGAAAAACTACCAATGGCAGCATCGTTTACCATTACTTTCGATGAGAGCAAGCACCAACTCATGCTTCAATAGAAGCAAACCACGCGCAGCTACAAGCGCCCCATAAGCTGCCGAAGCGTTAACTCCCACGGCAACTCTCTGAGCTCCGGGTCGACCTCGACTCCCCGGACTATCATCTTTGGGACGCTGGGACCATTCCCACTTCCTGAAGAACAAACTGCTCCTTCCAAGAAGCAGAAACTCGCCTCTCAATGTGTCACTACCGTGACACCAAAGGCGAGCACCAGAAAGCCCGAAGCCCGTGGCAGCCCCACGGAGCCTCAACCATCAAATGACCAGGTCTATCCCAAGACTTGGTCCCTAAGGCCTTCACCAAAACAAAGAAGGTCCCAAACATCCACCAAGCCAGCATTCCTGGCCCCACTCAAGGAGAACCAGTTCTACCCTCTTGCCTACATGAAAGAGGAGAGACCCATCTCCAATCTGACTCCTAAGTCATACTAGCATGAGCCGGCTTGTTCCTATAAGCCCAAAATCAAGTCATGCATTACAAGGCCTCTGCAAGCACCTGCTAAGGCCTACAAACCTACAGTTCGACCCTTCATCTCTACAGGGGCCGAACTCCAAAAATTCAAAGCTTCGCTGCAACAGGCGAAGGACCGGGTTCGCATCCTATCCTTGCCCAGAAACAAAGAAGACAGGCTCGGCTGCTACGCCCGAGGGAGCACATCCTTCATCGTCAAAGCCCATCCAGAGCTGACCGAAGCTCAAGTTGCTTGTCGTATACGTCGCCGCGCGTCGTATCAACAAAAGAGACTAGAGAAGCAAAGGACCCAGCCTCCTACACTTCAAGTCTCTCCCAAATGGGCCGAAAAAAAAAGACCCAACCAAGTTGCTACCATCCATATGGTTGGAAAAACCAGAAGGCGCCAAAAGTCAGCAACAAAAATCCATGTCCGACGTCCAATGACCCGCAGCGTCTCCAGGACAAGAAGACACTCAGAAGAATCCCCTGCTCCTTCAAGCAAAGGACGGCAGAGTGATCCTTCCTCAAGCTCTTCTTCAAAAAGAATGAGCCCCAGCTCAATCACCAGGACAGTTTCTTCCTTCGAATCACGAAGGATGAACATCTTGGCTACAAATTCTGAGCCACCACCCCGCAATGCACCTCAAGACGATGCGATCACCCGTATCCAGCAGTTGGAACAAGGCCAACAGAGGATTGAAACTCTGATGGAAAGCCTTCTCCTTGCCTTCTAAAATCAGGCGAACAATGAACCTCCTCCAAATCATCAAGACGATGAGGTAAATGGAGAAGAAAATGAGTCACGCGCCCTTACCAAAAAGGACGTAGACAGTATCCTCGCCAAAGCAAAAGAAGAGGATATACTCAAGGAGCATGGGATCAAGCCACCATATCCCTTATGGATGGACTCGGTCCCGTTCCCCACAAAATTCAAGCATCCTACTCTCCAAACATATACGGGGAAAGGATCAGCCAGACAACACGTCATCCACTTCAAGAACCTGACGAGAGCTATCGCGGATCAAGATGCACTCAAGTTCCGCCTCTTTGCAAGTACCCTAAAAGGTACGGCCTTCGATTGGTACTCCACTCTGCCGGAGGACTCCATCCAAAATTGGGCAATGCTAGAGACACGCTTCCTAACTCACTTCAAAGGTGAGGATCATCCTACTACTATGGCTCAGCTGTGCAGTCTAAAACAGGGGGAGAATGAGTCAACATATGACTTCATTCACAAGTGGAAAGCAATGGCATACAAATGCTCTGATATATTGCCACAAGCGTCGCTAGTCGACATCTGCCGAAACAACATGAGAGCGAGAATCCGCTCCATGATCATCGGCAACAAATCAAAAAACCTGGGAGAACTCCTAGAAGCTTCAATGGAAGCTGAAACAGTGATTAAAGACCTCAACAGTCAGAAATCATCAAGAAAAGATCCAACCGCCATTGCAACCTCTAAACCAAAGAAGAAAGGGGTCCTCAATGTGCAGAACAAGTCAGCTCCTCAGCCACCAAAGAAAGCTGAAAACAAAGCTGCTGGTAAGAGACCTGAACTCTCAGATGCCTTTAAAGTACGAGTAGAGAAGAAATACCCGTTTGATGAAGATATTGATGAAATCTTCGGGGCTCTTGTGGCAAACGGCAAGCTCACCTTGCCTGAACCAAAAAGACCGGGTGATTGATGGAACAGCGCTTCCGCTCGGTTCTACTGAGGTCGGCGGACGTGGGAGTCCGTCGGATCCGACCCTTTCGTAACCGGAAGGAGGCAGAGGCGTGCATCAACATTTTTTTGTGTGGGTGTGCCGGATTTTCTATTTTACTTGGAATTGCAAGTGGTGATCCGGAGATCAACCTTCGCAAGTAAAAAGGAAATCAACTTATTTCAAGTTTTCCATTGCACATATATTTAAGAAAAGAGACATTTTCTTGATTTGCGTTAAAAGGCGATTTTTTTGGCATTTATAGCCGGGTTTTGGCGTTTATAGCCGATTTACAATCCTTATCAATAATGAAAGACAAGAGTTGTGATTTTTGTCTCTTTTGAAAAAATACAAACTACAATGAAAGGCAAGAAGAGGAGGATCTACCTTCTCAGGAGATTGTGGGGGACCCGTTCAGATTGACGGTCGCAAGCCATATGTGGACTTCGCCATCATCCATGCAGATGAGAATAGAGGATGCTATTGATTCGCTTGGCTTGGCTATAACCTCAGGTTTTTAGAGGACAAAGACCAAGAGGAGGTCCTATATCCAATAAAAAACTAAGTAGACGGGCTGAAAAGCCACGTCTAAGCCATTGGAGGCAGAAGGAGAAGGCAAGGACCTTGGGGGGGGTACCCCCAAAGGGACTTTTGTCACCTTGTAGCGGTGGTCGGTGTAGGATTTCCACAGAGTTTTCTCCCTTTGATGCCCTTTTTTGTCTGAGTTTCTGGATTTTCTACAGTCTGTTGTTTGTTTTCTCTGCTGTCTGTGTTTTTTTCTTCTTGGTGAGCTCTCCTATTTGTAGGCTTTTAGGTAGCCATTTAGGAGGGTTTATGAGCCTTAATTGTCATAAAGCTACATAAAGGGAGGAGTTACAAGATTAAATTCTTTATTTTGTAACTCCTTTTTCTTGGCTTCTGATTGGCCGGAGGAGATTGAGGGCATTTAATCGCCTTTAATCGCCTTTAATCGCCATTATGGGAGGAGTTTCATGGGTTAAATTCCATGAATCTCTTGACTTGTTACTCCCGGATGCTTGCTTTTGATTGGCCTTTCCAAAGAAATGGATTAATGACTGTAATAAAGCTAGTCAATTAATCGCATTAAGTGGTCACCGAGCAGTTGAAGAGTCGCGGGCCGTGCTGCGTCTTTTGGGATTCTTCTGGCGATGATCATCGATGGATCTTCATGTAGATCGACATCGGATGACCATGTAACTTCAAGTGTTGGTTGCCAACAGTGGGTCGGTGCCATCTGTCCTGTCGATTTCTCGATCGGTCGGGTAGAAAGCACACTTTTTTTGGTTGACCAATTGGCGATCAATGTTGATTTCGATACTCTTGATGATTAACCCGTGTTTTTGATGGATGTCAGAGGATTTGGTGTCTCAAAAGTATGAATTTTGAAAATACCAGGGGCCGGACGCTTCGAATCGCGAAAAAACGGCGAAAAAAGGGGTTTTCGGGGCCCACCGGGCGATCCCGGCCCCCAGGGTCGCAGGGGGGGTTTTCCCCCTTTTGTCCCGTTTTATGTCCGTTTTTGCTATTTTTTTATTCTTTTTTTCTTCTGTGTTTTTCCTTGACATTTTTTATCATTCATTGGCCTGATTTCCCTGTAGAAAACCTGATAAGAATCCTTGCATTTTATTTTACAAAGTTTCAAATTTTCTGAGAAAGCCGAAGACTTTGTCGCGCAGAGCTGCCGATTTTTCGTCAGAAGTTGAAACTGGGCCAAACGATGTCGGAATGACCTGAAATTTGGGGTGAAGCCCACTGACCAATAAATAAGACCAACCATAGGCTTTTGTTTGAGTCTTGAAGCCGTTTGGGGTCCTATCACTAGTAGACTTGCTTTTGTCGCGATGAGGATGTCGCGGTTTGATGTGCGGTCAACCGATGTCCGATTGACTTGAAATTTGACAGGGAACCTATTGGAGTCATTTTAAGATGATCTATAGGCTCTGTCTTGGAAACCATGGTCCTGGGGAGCTTCACCGCCGAGAGGTTTGATTTGGCTTCCTAGCGTCAAAGTATGGTCAAATGTTGTCGAAATGACCAAAAATTTGACGTGTAGCCCTTTGTAAGCATTTTGAAGCCGTCCATGTGCTCTATCTGATGAGTGATGGCCTCGGCAGTTTTCGCCGCCGAGAGGCTTGATTTATCTATTCGAGGGTTGATGTAGGGTCAAACGTTGTCGGTTTGACTCTGAACTTGACGTGGAGCTTTTTGGATGTATTTTGAGACCATCCATCGGCTCTGATCGAAGATTTGGTGTCTCCGATGCTTTCGCCGCAGGGAGCTCCTTTTCAGCTGTCGGAAAAGCAAAGTTAGGCCAAATGATTTTGAAATGACCCGAAACTTCTTGTGTACTCCTCTTTGGGCTGTCTTGAAGGATCTTGCAGTTTTTGTTTGATTCTGACAAGATTTGATTTTTTGGAAGTAGCATTGCCTATTTATGGCAGGTTGCAACTTCATGTAGCTCTTTGGATCTTGAAGAGGCAAAGTGACATTTTTGGTGTCAACAAATGCCCTCTTGAGGTACAGCGACGAGTTGCTTAACTTTTGTAGTCGATGTGCCTCGAAGAGATTTTGTAAAGGAGAGCTTGTGACTTGACCAAGAGTCTTTGAGCAGTCTTTCTTTTTGGTATTTGTAGCCTTTTGAGCTTCCAAGGGAATTTTATGGTAGTGAAAAGGATCACGTACCATCTTGAGGCAAAGTTTTGAAGATGACATCAGGGATGTGGATTTGGGTTTTGACCTTGTGACCTAACAGGCTGTATGTGGCAGGTTAGGGGGTCGGGTTTGGTTTTGACCGTGTGACCCAACAAGCTGTATGTGGAATGTTGGGGGTTCAATTTTGGTTTTGATCTTGTGACCTAACAGGCTGTATGTGGCAAGTTAGGGGATCAGGTTTTGGTTTTTGGTTTTGGTCTTGTGACCTAACAAGCTGTATGTGGCAAGTTAGGGGACCAGGATTTGGTTTGGTTTTTTTATGAAATGTCAATTTCAAGATTTTGGCTCAATTTGGTAGATGAGGCTGGATGGTTTGATTTTTTGGAAGCTCATGGGGCTTGGAATTCTCTTTTGTATGGTCGAATCAACTCAAAAGAGGCATGGAACCATTTTTGTATGCTCTTGGTAAGAGGGATTTCTCTTTGACTAAAAGCCCTTCTTTTTTTTTAGTGCCTAGGTGGTCAAACCTGGCTCATATGGGCTAACCCATGGGACCTTAAGCTTTTGAAATGGCTTAGATCTCATATGGTGTCATTTTTGTAAAGAATATCCAAAAATATCTCATTTGGATAGAGAATATCTAAGAATATCTTTATTTGGAGAGAATCTCTCATGTTCCCTTTATTTTGGGATAGGATATCTCAAGATATCTTTCTTTTGGGAAAGAATCCTTCAGTGATCCTATCTTTTGGGAGAAAATCTCTCATTGATTTCTTTTTTGGGAGAAAATCCCTCAAGATATCTTTCTTTTGGGAAAGAATCTTTCTAATCTCTTTCTTTTAGTAAGGTTACTAATTAGTAACACTTACCTCTTTCTTCTTTCCTTCTTTGGTTTGCTTTCTTCTATAAAAGCAAGGAGGAGGTTGGATCTCTTGCTCTTATTACTTTCTTTTGCAACAATCCCAAGAGGGCTTCAAGACCAAGAGTACTTATTCTTCAAGATCTTCAAGACTTTTCTTCTTCTTCTACATCAATAGCTTCAAGTAAGTTCCCTTTTTTTCAAGAAAACCCCATTGTAGAAAAAAAAGGTTATTTCTTTTTTTTGTTTCTTTCTTTTCTTTTCTTCTTTTTTTTTCTTTTCCACGTGTTTGCTTCTTCTTTTTTTTCACACATTTTTTTTTTGCTTTCTTTTTCTTTATTTTTTTTTCATTTTTTTTGTTTCTTTTGTGGGAGTGGGCCAATCATTTTTTTCTTTTTTTTTTTGTTTCTTTCTCTCTCCTTTTTTTTTTGAGAAAGTTTTCTATTTTTTATGTTCGTTTCTTTCTCCCCCTTTTTTTTTGAGAAAGTTTCTTTCTTTTTTTTTTGCTCATCATGATAATGCGTTTTTTTTCGCAAACCAAGATGTTCATGCATGTATATATATATATATATATTTTGAAAATTGAATTGTAGCATGATGTGATAGCATACCTGAAAGTTTTCGTAAATTTGGGAATTTGGAGCTCGCAGCGATGTTGAGCCCTTCCTGATTTTACGGAGACTTTGAGGTTTTGAAAGTTTGGAGTTTCGGAGCTCGCAGCAATGTTGAGCCCATCTTTAAGCTTTCTGTTTCTTTCGGGATAATTCCTTTTCTTCGGAATTGCCCCGTCATCATGTCAAAATTTCGCCAGATTTTTTTTTAGCGAGATTCTATCATTTTTATGTTAGATCTTTTTCTTTTCCATCCTTTGCAGGTGGTTCCTCCAGAACGAACAAGGGTAAAGAGCCTGCTACAAGCGTACCTCGTCGATCTGCTAGATCTTCTAATCCAGCCGTTCAGCAGGCCTTTGAGAAGGTCCAGTATGTTGAGAGAAATCTGGAAGAATGCGACTCCCTTAACAGAGATGAGATGAGGCAGCGACTGATCGCTCTAAAGAGAGAGGAATTCTATAAGATCATGGTAAGCAGTCGTCCATGGGTGATGGGAGATCAGAGTGTTTTACCCAAGCCTACCTTCTTTGGTGATGCCGTCCCTGATGACATGACATATTAGAGGAGATGTTTTCAGTTCTCTTTCACAGCAGATGGTGAGAAGAAGACTGTTGCTACCCGGTCGACATTTGATCGCACCGTCTCGATCATGAGCCTTACCCCCACGTGCTCTAAGAGGAAAGATCCTCCAAGCTGGGTGAAAAGGACAAATGTAATCAAGACCGGGGTTTTTGTTGGCGGTTCTCCTGGATATACGGAGAGGTCGCTTGTTGACATGGACCAGTTGATGCCATCCAGCGGCTACCACGGTTCTGATTATCCGTCGGTCGATTTGAGACCGGTGGGCCTTGGTATTTTCAGCGGTGACGGCAGCAATTGGATAAAGCCTTTTCGACTTCGTGGCCGTTTCAATGCTGACTCCGAGTGGAAGTCGTGGACTGATCGCGTCCTATTGATTGGTGGTGCCGTTTTGAAGGAAGCCGGGATTTTTGATGCGGTCCGCCTCTTTAGGGAGACCGTGATCTTTTCCGAGGAGGCCTTCATGGCTATGCTGGAGTCATTCCTCCCACAAACCAATACCTTCGTTGTGACGAATGGTGAGATTGGTTTCTCTTTGAAGGAGCTGAGCACCATTACTGGATTGCCCATCCTTGGCAAACTCTATGAGGAGTTTATGCCGATCGACAACGTCCTTGAGGAGCAGTCTGAGGAGTTCAGGCTTCTGTACTTTCAGCTCGTCGCCTTCTATGATTTTTTGAAGGAGAAGGAGGGTTTGAAAGTTAGATCCAGCAGTTGGAAGAGTTCTAGCTCTTCGTTCCCTAACTTTTTTGATAGCAGGGAGTCTTCTGATAGTGTGACCCAGGAAGCCAGGGCTCAGGATCCAAGTTCGAAGAAGATCTTCGCTATGCAAGAAGAGTTGAGAGATTTCTGTGCGAGAACAAACGCCATATGTCCTGACATTGCACTGCGGAGAGATCTCGCTATTTACCTCACTTATTGGCTTGGTGAGGCTATTTTTTGCTGGAGGAGATGGAACGCACATCAGGCCGCATTGTATTTTTCTGGTTTGTCAGATGGCGTTTGGAGAGCAGCTTGCATTGGTGCCAGCTCTTTACTCCTACCTTTGTACCGAACTGTAGGCTGTTGCTTTTTTGGTTCGGCTTGGGCTCCCTATGAATTGGGTATTTTCAGCCCACATCTTTTATTCGTGGTATGTGTACCACTGTCCTGGCTTCCACTGGCTGGGTGCTGCACAGGATGATGCTCCTCTGATGATTCGGCTGGCTAAGGGCAAAGCCGTGTCCGAATCACTTTTGTTTGCCCGCATGAGGATCCGACGGTTCAGGGACGTCGAGATGGGGCAGTCTTCAGTGAAGCTTTCTCCGGAGTTGCTGAAGAAGGCTTTTGATTTTGGTGCCTCCCGAGACTCTACCAGTGTGGGGTCGGGAAGGCATTACTCCCTGACGAACGCAGAGAAGGAGTGGTTTTTCAGCATACGTGTCGGCACGATGGTGTACCGCAGACATCTTTTCGTCGACATCCAGCCGTATGTACCCTCTCACTTTGCTTTGCAGTTGGTTTTTTTCTCAAGGCGTTGTTGGAGCGCCTTCAAGCATGGTGAAGTGCTTTGGAGGTTTACAGGACGGGAGAAATGCATGGGCTTTCTATAGTGCTGAAGACACTACAGCCATGATCTCTTATCCTGTGTTGTTGACTTCCCGGACTGCCGGCTTTGCGAAGTGGTTCGCAGAGAGCTTTTTGGCATATCGGGGGCTTTCCAAGAAGGAGCTTGATGTGAAGCTGGCATCTGGAAAGGGCCTTGGAAAGTCGGATGGCGTCCGGCGAGAGGAAGTTTAGGCCTTCCTTTCTGGAGAGAAGCACAAGATAGGCTTTCTCGGTGACCAGGGCGTCATTGGTTCTGAAGCTGTTCGAGAAATACCTGATGAGGCTTTAGAGCAGCTAGAATAGGAAGAAGCTGAACTTGGAGCTTGGATGCAAGCGGCGCAAAGGCAAGCTTCCGTGGAGTCTACTGATAAGGGTAGACCATCTAGTGAGGAGTCAAGTGGAAGACCTGACTCTGACAGTGGGGCAGGTTCCTTTAAGAAGCGAGCCCGCAGGAGTAAGAGGAGGAGGAGTCATGATCGTAGCAAGGGGCAGCATGAGGACTCTCCTGGCTTGGAAGTCCCTCTTATTATCAATGAGGATGTGCCAGTGGATGCTGATGAGCCTCCAGAGAAGAGAAGCCGAGAAGAAGAGACCGTCGGTGAAGGTATGATTCTTCCTTTTTCTCTTTCCATTTCTTTTCATGGGATCTTTCCATGTTCTGATTTGCTTCTTGTTTCTGCTTTTCTCTCTCTGTTTTTCTTTTTTAAGCAGAGGAAGACTTGGTGATGCCTGAGGTTCCAACCGATGAGGTGGTGACGGATCCTGTCGGGGCACTTGAAGAAGAACCGAGGGACTTTGGAGTGAATCTAGAATCTACAATTGGTATAACTTCTTTTGCTTTTTTTTCTTTTTTTTTGTCTGTGTCTGTGACTTGGTTTGCTAACATTTTTCTTGTCAGCTGACTTGCCACAGGATTCCGATGACTTTGAACCATCGATGGATGCAAATGTTGATGATGCTTCCGATGAGTTCATGGAGGAAGAGAGTGTTCCACCAGTCGTCGAAGAAGGTATTTTGTAGTATTAACCCTGATAATGATTTTCAAACAGGATCATATTCATATCTTTTTTTGTTTCTTTGGCAGGTTTTGAAGTGATAGAGGAGGGTCTGTCGCTTCCTTTAGAACTAGAGCAAGGGATGCCAGAGGTTGATCCAGAGATAGAGACTCCTGGAACCAGTTCTGACACTGTTGAGGAGATACCTCGTGCCGAGATTCCTTCCCGAGCAGGAGCAACTTCAGCTGGAAAGAGTTCTTTTGTTACTCTTCCAACGGGTGATGACATGAGCAGCCGACCAACGGAGTTGGGCGAATCTTCAGCTGGGCCATCTCTTCTTTTTGCGAAGAAGGTGGTGGTGCGGGTTCTATGCTCTTGGATTGAGACTCTGCTTTCTGGGCACTTAGATGCCGGATTTGGGATGATCCAGCATGTGCGTGAGATTCTTGGTGATGCCGAAGAGGCTGGTCTGGATGTCACAAGTGCCAGGGCGATCGTTGATATGATCATTGAGCTGGGTGACAAGTGTTTTGAGACCATCGGTTTTCCTGACGACCAGTTCTTCAAGGAGATGTTCCTGGACCCTGCGGATAAGGCTCAGTCTAACCTGGATGAGGCTACACAAAGCAGGAAGCAGATAGTTCGAGAGAAGAACTTAGAAGAGCTAGCCATCATTGGGCTGACACATGACCTTAACATCCTTGATAGGGAGGTCGATGAGGCCAGGAAACGTCTTGAGCATCTGCAGGCACAAGTCGCTGCCAAGTGGGCTGCAATAACAGAGGCTCGCGACAGGGAGAGTGCTCTGATTCGCCGGGTTGCAGATGCCGATCTAGCTCTTAAAAGGAAGTCTAAAGAGAACAAACAATGGCGAACTGCTCGACATAAGCTTCCCGGTGCGAAAGAAGGGTTACAGCTCACCCCAGCATCTCATGGCAAGTTCCTGAAGAAGCGTGCCTTGGAATCCCTGACGGCTGAGGCCAAAAGTTTGCTTGAGGAGTTGAACTCTTGGCTGGAGACCATTTTTGGCTGAGCTCCTGATTTTTGTAGCAGAAACTATCCTTCTCTTTTTTTTGGTACCACTTGTATTTTTTTGGTACTTTTTTTGTAGTGCTTGTGAACACTTTCTTTTTTTGGTACCACATGTATTTTTTTTTGTACTCTTTTTTTTTCCCTACGCTCGCTTAAACCTTTTTGTGATTTTGTGAAAATCTTTTGTCAAATGATTGTTTTGGCATGGGAGCCAGATTTTGTTTGTGGCATGGAAGCCGATTTTGTGGCATTGATAGCCGGTTTTGGTGGCATCTATAGCCGGGGTTTTTTTTTTTTTGAAAGCCATTTTTTTTTGTTCTGTGGCATTGATAGCCGGTTTTGTTTTGTGGCATTGATAGCCGTTTTGTGGCATTTATAGCGGGTTTGGTTTTCAAAAAGTGCAAGTATCGACTAAAAGTCACCTCCCTGCTGAATGTTCTTGCAAGTATCGATGGAATGTCGCATCCTTGCTCATTTGGTTATGAGTATCGATGGAATGTCGCATCCTCGCGGATTTGGGTGCAAGTATCGATGGAATGTTGCATCCTTGCTTTTCAGAAATTTTGGTTTTACGGGTACTGACTTGATGTCGTTTCCCCATGATTTTTGAAACTTGTGGTTTTCTCGAACCTTTGGGTTATGGATATCAACTGAAATGTTACGTCTCCATGGTTTTTTTCGGTTTTTTTCGAACCTTTGAAATTTGGGCTGTGGATATCAACTGAAATGTTGCGTCTCCACGGTTTTTTAGGTTTTTTCGAACCTTTGAAATTTAGGTTTGTTGGATATCGCGATCACTGAGAGGGGGGGGGGGGTGAATCAGTGATTTCTAAAAACAGGTCCAATTCAACAACAAAACAAGTCAAACCACACAATGACACCAGATTTAACGTGGTTCACCAAAAGGCTACGTCCACGGATCAAAACCGTCCGAACACCGATCCGGTACAGGTCTGAATATATTTAGTCGCACCAACGACAAAGAGCACCAACTCATAGTTTCAGATAGCACCAACTATCTAGGAAGCACCGACTCCCTTTACAATTTATCTGCACCCACAGATAGGATCACCAAACCCCAAACACCAGGCACCAACTTGATGTAAAAAAACAGAATAGAAGATAAACTCTGTCTACAGCCCTTCCCCTCTACAATTCTCTCTCTCTCAATCCCTTACAAATTGAAATCTAAAGCATAAAGAGAGACACTTAACTCATGGACGAATCACCATCTTCAAGAGCACAATCTCGTCCACAATTGCTGTAGAAAACGTCTGATAATGCAGCAACACAGCAACACAGCAACCTCTTCTCTCTTCTCTTCTCTCTTTTCTCTTCTCTTCTGGTGTGTTGTCTTTATGAACGACCCATACATGCCTTTTTATAGGTTATGTTAACCCTTAATTGTATTCAAAACAGGCTACAATTCGTTTAGAAAGAGTCCCAAACAAAATAGAAAAGAATGCTGAATTTTCGTGCAAGACTTCTGTTTCTGCGCAACTCTGGTTCCCGTGCTCGGTCGACATCCTTGCTTGCTCGGTCGACATCATACACAGTCTGGAATCAGACAACTATCGCGCTCGGTCGACATCCTGGGGTCCCGGTCGACCGAAGACACACTGTGTCATGAAAATAACTGAGAGGTGCCTGAAACTTTTTCTGCAGGTTTCTCTTTGCTCGGTCGACCGCATGGGGTGCTCGGTCGACCGACGACTCTGCTTCAGGAATTCTGAATTCTTCTTTTCAGCTCTATCAACACCAGCCTTTTAACATCACGTTTGTGACAATGTGTTGACAAGAATTCCAACTCAAAACAATACTTTGAGATATTAATTCCTTCAATTCTTCAAAGACTACTCAAGTCATCTCAAATTCCAACAATCTCCCCCTTTGGAATTGTTGGCAACACTATTGGAACTTCAACACTTTCAACTCCAGCTTGCAGCTCTTCCAAGTTCTTTTCAACACTCACTTGGAACCAATTCTAAAATTCTGAAATAACAACCATGCACTGTTAACAATCTCCCCTTAGCTTTCATAGCATAACATCTCTCCTTGCTATCATAGCATAACATCTCTCCCCCTTTGACAACAAGTCCAAAGGGACCAAACCGAGGAGCGATTAGGATATTCAATGAATGCATTGCTCCCCCTTTCAAGCACAACTCCTACGGTTTAGGAGAGTGAGTAACTCCTAACTTTTTCCGGAGATACTCGAAGACTTCCTTTGGCAGAGGTTTCGTGAAAATATCAGCCACTTGCTCAGTTGTTGGAACATATTCCAACTTGACCTCTCCATCAGCAACTTTATCTTTAAGAAAATGATAACGAATTGCTACATGCTTTGTTCGAGAGTGCTGAACAGGATTCTTAGATATATGAATTGCACTCGTGTTGTCACATAGGATCGGCGTAGGATCCGTTGTAGGAACTCCTAGATCAGAGAGCATTTGCCGCATCCATAACACTTGCGTACAACAAGTTGCCGCTGCAATATATTCCGCTTCCGCTGTCGAAAGGGATACTGAGTCTTGCTTCTTACTATGCCAAGCAACTAATCGTTCTCCAAGATAAAATGCGCCGCCGCTAGTACTCTTGCGATCATCTACGCATCCAGCCCAATCGGCATCATAATATGCAACAAGAGTGAAGGATTTGCCTTTGGGATACCAGATACCAAGCTCCATAGTACCTTTCAGATATCGAAAGATTCTTTTCACTGCTGTAAGGTGCGTTTCAGTTGGTGCTGCTTGAAAACGTGTAACCATACATAATGCTTGTAGAAGATCTGGTCTTGTAGCAGTCAAGTAGAGCAAGCTTCCTATCATAGAGCGATAGGCGGTATGATCAACGGACGAGGCCTTATCATCTTTGCTAAGCTTCGTGTTCGTTGACATTGGTGTGCTCACTGGCTTGCTGTCTTCCATATTGAACCGTTTCAGCATTTCCTTAATGTACTTCATTTGTGATATGAAGATGCCATGTTTCAGTTGCTGAACTTGTAAACCAAGAAAGAACTTTAGTTCTCCAAGCATCGACATTTCAAATTCTTTCTTCATCTCTTCAGCAAAATTCCTGCACATCTCCTCATCATTGCCACCAAAGATTATGTCATCAACATAAACAATGACAACCAGCTGTTTGCTTAACTCAGTTTTGACATACAGATTGCTATCAACCATTCTTTTTCCAAAACCGATCTTGCGGAGATAGAGATCCAGCCTTGCATACCATGCCCTTGGCGCTTGTTTCAGTCCATAAAGAGCCTTTTTCAACTTGCACACTAGATCTGAATGTTTGCTGATGAGAAAACCATCAGGTTGCTCAATGTAGACCTCTTCTTCAAGTAAACCATTCAAGAAAGCTGACTTTACGTCCATCTGAAATACCTTGAAGGTTTTGTATGCTGCCAATGCAAGAAACATACGAATAGCTTCCAGACGAGCCACCCGGTGCAAAGGTCTCTTCAAAATCTATGCCTTCAACTTGAGCATAGCCTTTACAAACCAACCTTGCTTTGTTTCTAATGACTTGACCATCTTCATTCAGCTTATTCCGAAAGACCCATTTAGTACCAATAACATTCTTATCAGTAGGTCTAGGAACAAGTTCCCATGTGGAGTTCTTCTCAATTTGCTCCAACTCCTCATGCATAGATTTCAACCAACTTTCATCGAGACTGGCTTCAGCCACAGTCTTGGGTTCAATGGTGGACATAAGTGAGTAATTGCTAACTACACTTTGTCTAGTTTGAACGCCTGCCTTAGGATCTCCAATGATTTGATCCTTAGGGTGTTGCTCTACCCAAGTGCTGTGCTTCTTAGGTGTAGTATCTTCTGAGTCATCCTTTGATTTCTCAGAATCATTAGATTCAGCCATCTCATCATCAATCTCACTCGAGTCCTCATAAACTGGACTGTCATTATGAGTTGCATTCTTTGGTTCAATATTCTCATCTATTCTCACATCAGCACTTTCTATGATTTTTCTGGTTCTTTTATTAAGACACCTATATGCCTTGCTAGTAGAGGAGTAACCCAGAAATATACCTTCGTCAGCTCTTTCTTCAAATTTGCCCGGATTTTGTTCGAGCCGCTTGATGTAACACTTGCTGCCGAAGACTCTGAAGTGCTTGACTGTTGCTTTTCTTCCAAACCAGAGCTCATAGGCAGTTTTGTCTGCATGTGGCCTGATCAAGCATCGATTTTGAATGTATACAGCCGTATGAATTGCCTCTTTCCAATACTTGTCAGCCATCTTGCTTTCACTTAGCATCGTACGAGCCATCTCTTGTACGGTGCGATTCTTCCGTTCCACAACTCCATTTTGCTGTGGAGTTCTAGGGGCTGAGTACTGTCTTTGAATGCCATGATGTTCACAATATTTAGTGAACTCTTCAGATGTGAACTCGCCTCCACGATCAGACCTTAAAATCTTGATACGTTTTTCCAATTGATTTTCAACCTGTGCTTCAAACACTTGAAAACGATCAAGTGCTTGATGCTTATGCTTAAGAAACAATACCCATGTCATACGAGTATAATCATCAATGCATAACATGAAATACTTATCTCCATTGGTGCTTTGAGTTCGCATCGGTCCACAGAGATCAGTGTGCACTAGCTCAAGAGGTTTCTTGGAATGATGCTCCTTTGACTTGAACATAACCCTCGTTTGCTTTCCCTTTTGGCAAGAGTCGCAAATGGGATTGGAAGGCTTTTCAACTTTAGACATGCCTCTTACAGCCTTTGAATTGCAAATCTTTGACATGTTATCAAAGCTTAGATGCCCAAGGCGTTTGTGCCACAACCAACTTTCCTCTGTCCGACTCATCAAGCAGGTCTTTTCAGCTCCATCTGACAATGTATAGAGATTTCCAGCAGTTCTTGATCCAGTTGCCACTGTTTTGCCGTTGCTACTCTTCTTGATGGCAAACCCATTCTTTGTGAAGATAACTTCGTGACCCTTGTCACAGATCTGGCTCACACTAAGCAGGTTGTGTCTCAATCCAGACACATATAAGACTTCTTCCGATCTGATCTTGTTTGCCATAAGCTGAATAACACCTTTTCCGCAGATTTTGGCACCATCATTGTTGCCAAACTTCACTAAACCGCCTTCATAGTGCTGTAATTTGATGAATTTCTCTTTATCACCAGTCATATGGCTTGAACAACCACTATCAAGGACCCATGGTGCTGCCTTCTTTTGTGCATTGAATGCCATTTGCACAATGAGAGATTCTTTGGGACTTTCTGCACTTTGCTTTGCTCTCCAAGCCTTGACTAACTTGGGTTTCTTTTCAACCTGAAATTTGTTAGCAATATGCAACCTACAATCCCTAGCCAAGTGTCCATAATTATAGCACTTATGGCACTCAATTTTGTGGCTACTTAAGATTGAAAAAGGGTTCCTAGTCACAAGTGAGCTGTATTGCACATAGAATTTGCAATCGTCTCTTTTATGTCCAAACATATTACAATGAAAGCAATAACCATAGAATTTGTATCTTCTTTGTGGCTGGTTAGTCTTCATTACCTTTCTAACAGGAATGGACTCCTTTCTAGGTTGAGTGGGCTTCATAGAGTTAGAAGGTGCAGTGACTTGCTTCACAAACTCTTTCTTTTCAGGAGGTGCAATCTTAGAGGATTCACCTTTCTCAAATCCTAGACCAAATCTGAAGTGGGCAGGTCTTTGAACTTTCAGTAGTTCATCGAGTTTCATAGTCCCTTCAATCACTTGGAGCGCTTTGAGTTTTTTGCTATTTTCCAAATTTTCAGCCTTTGCTCTAGCGATCTCAGTTTCAAGTTTCATAGCCTCTTCCTTTTTGATACTTATTTGGTTTTCAAGGACTTCTACCATTCTTTTATATTCTTCTACTTGAGTTTTCAAAGCAATAATAGAACTTTCAGATTCATGGAGAAGTTTCAGATTTTTCTTACTTGATTTGCGTTCCATGCTAAGCTCCTCAAGTGCGGCTATGAGTTCCTCTTCAAGATTGACTTCAGCCTCCTCATCCTCTTCCGGATCTAGCTCTTCTTCTTCTTCAATAGTGACCATGAAGAGAGCTTCGGTTGATTCATCATCGTCTGAAGATTCAGACGTGCTGTCATCTTGTTGACATAGAAAGTTTTTAGCTTTGCCCCTTTTTTTGAAATTTCTCTTTACTTTACTCTTTTCAACATAAGAGTCATTATCATTGTCTTCTTTTAGCGGACACTTCGCAGCAAAGTGACCAACACCTCCATAATTGAAGCATTTAAAGGGTAGCTTCCCTTTGTACTTGCCATTGCTTCCTTTCTTCAACTTTCTAACAAATTGAGCCTCAAGCTCATCATCATCAGAATCAACATCATGACCAGCAGTCTCTTTTGCCTTTTTCTGAACTTTGAAGGGCGCTTCTTTATCAGATGAAGACGTCTTTCCTATGCGCATCTCATAGGCAGTTAGAGAACCATGTAATTCATCCATGGAAAATGCATTCAGATCTTTGGCTTCTTCGATGGCTGAGACTTTTGAATCAAACCGGGGAAGAAGAGATCTTAGAACCTTTTTGACGATGACCGGCTCTTTAATCTCCTCCCCTAGTCCACGAATATCATTCGTGACTTCATTCACTCGTTGCATATACGAGTCAACATTCTCGCTTTCCTCCATGCGAAGAGACTCGAATTGAGAGCGATGAGTTTGCAATTTGGCTTCTTTAATCTTCTCATCACCTTCATGTATGCTTTGCAACTTGTCCCAAATTTCCTTGGCTGTTTTACATGCAATTACTTTGACAAGCTCGCTGTCCACAAGGCCACTAAAGAGTGCATTTGGCGCCTTAGAGTCGTTGTCTGCCAACTTCTTCGATGCAGTATCATTGGGTACGGTGGCAGCATTGTAACCGGCTCTGACAGCCTCCCAAACATCATAGCCAAGAGATTTGATGAAGGCTTGCATCCTAATCTTCCAAAAAGAGTAATTAGAACCATCAAACAGAGGTGCTTTCATATTCCCTGTATTTACTGCCATGTGATTTGACAAGAGATCACCCTTAGCGTATTAAACTGATCAAGGGAGCCTCGCTCTGATACCAATTGTTGGATATCGCGATCACTGAGGGGGGGGGGGTGAATCAGTGATTTCTAAAAACAGGTCCAATTCAACAACAAAACAAGTCAAACCACACAATGACACCAGATTTAACGTGGTTCACCAAAAGGCTACGTCCACGGATCAAAACCGTCCGAACACCGATCCGGTACAGGTCTGAATATATTTAGTCGCACCAACGACAAAGAGCACCAACTCTTAGTTTCAGATAGCACCAACTATCTAGGAAGCACCGACTCCCTTTACAATTTATCTGCACCCACAGATAGGATCACCAAACCCCAAACACCAAGCACCAACTTGATGTAAAAAAAACAGAATAGAAGATAAACTCTGTCTACAGCCCTTCCCCTCTACAATTCTCTCTCTCTCAATCCCTTACAAATTGAAATCTAAAGCATAAAGAGAGACACTTAACTCATGGACGAATCACCATCTTCAAGAGCACAATCTCGTCCACAATTGCTGTAGAAAACGTCTGATAATGCAGCAACACAGCAACACAGCAACCTCTTCTCTCTTCTCTTCTCTCTTTTTTCTCTTCTCTTCTGATGTGTTGTCTTTATGAACGACCCATACATGCCTTTTTATAGGTTATGTTAACCCTTAATTGTATTCAAAACAGGCTACAATTCGTTTAGAAAGAGTCCCAAACAAAATAGAAAAGAATGCTGAATTTTCGTTGCAAGACTTCTGTTTCTGCGCAACTCTGGTTCCCGTGCTCGGTCGACATCCTTGCTTGCTCGGTCGACATCATACACAGTCTGGAATCAGACAACTATCGCGCTCGGCCGACATCCTGGGGTCCCGGTCGACCGAAGACACACTGTGTCACGAAAATAACTGAGAGGTGCCTGAAACTTTTTGTGCAGGTTTCTCTTTGCTCGGTCGACCGCATGGGGTACCCGGTCGACCGCAGACTCTGCTTCAGGAATTCTGATTCTTCTTTTCAGCTCTATCAACACCAGCCTTTTAACATCACGTTTGTGACAATGTGTTGACAAGAATTCCAACTCAAAACAATACTTTGAGATATTAATTCCTTCAATTCTTCAAAGACTACTCAAGTCATCTCAAATTCCAACAAGGTTGTGGATATCAACTGAAATGTTGCGTCTCCACGATTTTTAGGTTTTTTCGAACCTTTGAAATTTGGGTTGTGGATATCAACTGAAATGATGCGTCTCCATGGTTTTTAGGTTTTCTCGAACCTTTGAAATTTGGGTTGTGGATATCAACTGAAATGTTGCATCTCCACGGTTTTGGATTTTGCAAGTATTGACGAAATGTCGCTTCCCTGCGATTTGGAAGTGTCGAACGTGGTTCGCATGCTTCCGATTTGTGCGAGTATCGACTAAACGTCGCTTCCCCACGGCTTTTTGAAAAACCAATTTTTTTTGTCTAAAGACACGAGGGACATAAGTTTTGACCTAAAACCATTTAGGCGGTAAAAGGTAGGGTGGACTAGGGTGGAAATCCCAGAATCCGGATTTTGTTCAAACCATGGATTTTGAGTTCAAGGGTTGAAGATTTTGGTCAAGTTAGGGAAAGGTTCCTAAACTTGGGTTTTTTTGAACAATGAAACGATGAAAGTAAGCATTGTTTAAATTTCTAGAAATTTCAACATTTGATATGAAAATTCTAAAAAAAGGTGGGTTTAGCGAGCGTGTACCTGGAAACCGGTTTTAGCCATACAGGCATTGCTCTTACCGAGTTGGGTAAGTCTTTAAGGGTAGTACCGCTTTAAGAACTTGCCATTGATGGGCAGCATACATCTGTCACCTTCCATGTTTAGGAGTGCGTATGCGCCAATAAAGAAAACCTTGTCGATGACGTAGGGTCCCTCCCATTTTGGCTCAAATTTGCCTTTGGACTTGTGAGCAAAGACCATTGGTCTTTTTACCACAAGAACCAAGTCACCCTTTTTGTAGGCGCGTTGCCTGACCTTTTTGTCGAAAGATCCTGCCATGCGTGCTTGGTAAAGTTCAATGCTTTGTTGAGCTTCGAGCCATCTCTCATCGAGATTGTCCAGCTCATGGAGTCGTAATTTGACATTGCTTTCTTGAGTCATGTCATTTTGCAAGGATACCCTTAAGGAAGGAATTTGTACTTCCAAGGGCACAACAGCTTCGCATCCATAGACCAAGGAGAATGGTGTGCTTTGGGTTGGTCCTTGAACGGTGATTCGATAGACCCACAAAGCTTCAGACATTATATTGCTCCAATCTCTTTTGTGACTAGAGACCATTTTTTTTTAGGATTTTGCATAGTGTCTTGTTGAAAGCTTCTGCTAATCCGTTTGCTGCCGGATTGTATGGAGTCGAAGGACAGCTTTGGATTTTGTATTTGTCGCAGAACCTGTAGAATCGATGATCCCGGAATTGTGGTCCGTTATCATGGATGAATCTTTTGGGTATGCCGAAACGACAAATGATGTTGGTGCGCAGGAACTGAAGGACTGATGAGGTCTTCATTTCGTTGAACGCAAATGCTTTTGACCACTTGGAGAAATAATCCGTAGCGGCGAAGATGAAGCGATGACCTTTGCTTGAAGGGGGAGAAATAGGACCTATGATGTCCATACCCTAGGCTTCAAAAGGCCATGAAATCGCTGTAGGATGCAGCCATTCTGGAGGCATGTGAATGTAATCTCCATGAACTTGGCATTGGTGGCAGCGCTAAGCAAATTGCATTGCGTCAGCTACCATGGTAGGCCAGTAATAACCTAACCATTTTATCTAATCATAGAGCTTGGGACCAGCCTGATGAGCTCTGCAAAGACTAGCATGAACTTCTTTGAGTGTTTCTTCAGCCTCTTGTTGTGACAAGCAGCGTAGAAGTACTCCGTTGAAGGATTTCCTGTAAAGGAATTTTGAAGGAATATCCAAATGAAAGCTTGGGGTTCGCCTTTGGATGCTTACCCGTTCTTTTGGACCTTCAGGTAGGATTCTGAACATAATGTAATCAATGAACGGATCCCTCTAGTCGCCAATTGAAGTTTGAAGGATTGAAATCCGACTTCCAACCACTTGGTGGCATTCAGCAATTGCTTGGTGTGTGTTAAGAGGAGGAAGGATTCTCCTTTCGCACACTGTGATTTGCATGTTTTCCCCTTCCTGGATTGCCATAGATGCGGAAAGTCCAGCTAGGGCATCTACACGTATGTTTTCACCTCTACGAATGTGGGTGATGTGATAGATGTCAAACTTTTGCAGAAGTGATTGTGCCTTGTTGTAGTAAGGCAGCAAATCTGGCTTCCTGACTTCAAATTTCTGATTCATCTGGTTGACAATCAGTTGAGAGTCTCCAAAGACTTCCAGCATGGTGATACCGGATTCGATGGCGAGTTCCAATCCTAGGATCAGAGCTTGATATTCAGCTGCATTGTTTGTGCATGGTTCCAGTAGCGAGAAAGCATGTGGAATCATGTATTTGTCGGGGCTAACAAAGAGGATGCCAACTCCTGAGATCAGCTGTCTTTTTTCATTTGTCCTGGTTGCACCGTCAAAGTACATGTCCCAGGAGGCACTTTGTGAGAAAGTCTCCACATTGTAGACTGGTTCGTCTGGGAGATCATCTCTAAGTGGAGAATCTTTAGGCAATGGATGCTCTGTGAGGAAGTCCGCTAGAGCTTGCCCTTTGATTGCCTTTTGTGGTACATATCTAATATCAAATTTTGACAAAAGGATGGACCATTTTGCCAGTCGACCATTGAGAGAACCTTCCTTTGTGACGAGGACCTTCAAAAGGTTGACCCTCGAGACCAGGTAGACTGTGTTGGAAAGCAAGTAGTGACGCAGCTTTTGTACGGCGAACATCACTACAAGACATTCTTTTTCGACTGGAGAGTAGCGATGCTCTGCACCTAGTAGCATACGGCTGAGGTAATATAGAGCAGCTTCTTTTCTTTGATCATTTTCTTACGCAAGCGGAGCTCCCAAAGAGTGATCAAGGGCTCTTGTGTACAAGATGAATGGTTTTCCAGTGGTAGGAGCAGATAACACTGGAGGTTTTGTTAGGTATGACTTGATATCTTGGAAAACATCTTCACAGTCAGCATCCCAGACAAAGTTTACACCTTTTTTCATCAACCGGGAGAATGGACGGCATTTCCCCGAAAGATTGGAGATGAACCGTCTGATGTAGGCCAATCTCCCTTGAAGCCCTTTGAGTTCTCTCAAGGTTCTTGGAGAGGGCATTTATAGAATGGCTTTGACTTTTATAGGGTCAAGCTCTATTCTAGCTTTCCGAACTAGGAATCCAAGGAACTTACCCGACGAGACGCTGAAGAAGCATTTCAAAGGATTCATTCGCAGTTTGTGTTTGCGAAGCCGGAGGAAGACTTCTCAAAGGTCTTCGAGATGATCTTCTTTTCTTTTCCTTTTGACGGCGAGGTCATCAACGTAACATTCGACCTTGTGCTGCATATCTTGGAATATCTTCATCATAGCCTTCTGATATGTGGCACCAGCATTTTTCAGACCAAATGGCATGACAGTGTAACAATACACGCCAAATGGGGTCCGAAACGATGTATGTTTTTCATCTTCAGGATGCATCTTTATCTGATTGTAGCTTGAGAAACCATCCATTAATGTCATTCGCTCGAATCCAGAGGTATTATCAATCATTACCTCTGGTATGGGGAGCGGAAATTCATCTTTTGGGCATGCGCCATTCAGGTCTCTATAGTCAATGCAGACCCTGATCTGCCCATTTTTCTTTGTCACGGGGACAATGTTGGCCAACCATTCAGGATGTTGTTCCTCACGGATGAAGCCGACGCTTTTGAGTTTTTGAACTTCTTGTTCAATTTATCCATCACATCTGGACGAAATCTTCTTTGGCCTTACTTGACAGGTTTGATGTCTTCTTGAAGATTGAGTTTGTGGACCGCTATTTTGGGATCTAAGCCAGGCATTTCAGCGTAAGACCATGCAAAGCAATCAACGAACTCACGAAGAAATGATATACTCGGGTAACTCATCATCCTTTATATTCTTGCTAATGAATACAGGACGTGGGTTGTATGGTGTTCCCAAGTCTATCTTTTGAACAGGATCTTCTATTGGAAGGTTCGAAGGTGGTTCCTCCACAATATTTTCAGAGGCTTCCAGCTCAATGAAACCTTCTGGGGTTTCAAGGGCATTTCCAGACCAAGGTTTTGTTCCTTACCACGGGTCTTCTTGATCGGTAATTTTCCCAAGGCTTGCTATGAGATGATCCCAATCGCCTGTTGAAACCGGGTCGAAGTAGGCTACTTCTTTTGGAGATGAGGGTTCTTCTGGGTCAGAAGACCACATGTCTGTACCATCGGATAACTCCTCTTCATTCTCAGAGAAATCATGCCAATTGGATGAGCTTCCTGGATCTTTGTCAGGTGACTCATCAAAGAGATATCCAGGGAGATCGATGTCTTCATGGACTTGAGATGTTGAGGCTTGGTCAGTATATTGACTTTTAAGCCTTTGTGTCAACTGTCTCAAGGGAGTGTCGGGATCGTACCCTAGACCGTGTGAAGACTTTTCTACATAGCCATAGAGTCTCCAATCTTCCAGCTGGCTTTTGGTCAAGACGGGCCCCAATGGCGTGAGAATACCGCGTCCTTCTCCCAAACTGACTGGGTTTTGAGCGTCATAGCCCATTTTCTTCATAATAGCTTGTGCCACAGAACTATATAAGGATAGTTGAGGCATACCTTCATTTTGGAAAGGTTCAAGCATGGAGTTTGATAAAGAAGCATCCGATCTATGGAAGAAGATCGGCTTTTCCTTTGCTGAAGTTGCTGGAACAATGAAGGAAGCTGACGTGGGATCTTCTATGTCTGAAGTTGTCTCCATTGGAGTGAGAGCAGGCTGAACTTGCTGAGTGTCAGCTTGGCTTGACGATGTGTCGTCTTCTGGCTCTGAATCCGAATCCGTGTCTTGCATGATAGACACGAAAGAGACAACAAATTTGCCCCCAGGCTTTTGCTTTACCTTCTTCACTTTAGTTGTGATGACCAAAGGTTTTGAAGGTTTGAGGGAGATGATGAAGGGAGTTTGAATGCTCTCTTCGGATTTACCGGATGGTTTGTTTTCTTCCGGCGATTGTTGAGGAGCTTTGCCTTTATCTTTCTGGAGATTTTCGGCAAAGGATGCTGTGTGCTTCTCCTCTTCTTCTTTTTCACCTTCATACATTTGTGAGTCTGCAAAGTGGACTTCTTTACCTTTGAAGGGTTTTCTGTCCGCAAAGACTCGACGTATCATGCCGTCATCGCCAACAAACTTGATGCATTGATGTAGAGTTGAAGCGATAACACCATTCTTGTGGATCCAAGGGCGTCTGAGAAGGATGTTGTAGCATGAAGGGGTTTTTATTGCATACACAGTGACCTCAGAATTAAGATCACCGATCTGTAACTTGAACCTGATTTTGCCGATAGGCCTTTAAGTACTCCCATCATATCCAAAGATAGATACAGATGAGTGGCTCAGTTTGCTGGGTGGGATGCCCAACTCTTCGAGAGTTGATGTGGAGATAAGGTTGAGTGCAGAACCTAGGTCGATCTGAACTCTGTGCATAGGCATTTCCTTGATGTACCCTGTGAAGTACACGGGTCGGTTATGCCTTATTTCGCCAAGTAGGAGGTCGTCCTTTGTGAAGGCGATGGTTACACTGGCTGCTTTTTTAACCGAGAGGCATTCATTGCATGATCATTTCAGTTTTCTTCTTTACTCACTTTGAGGAGGCTTCTGAGTTTTTGACCCGGTAATCCATTTCAATTTGGAGGACTTGCGGGGGATGTTTGTCGACATCCTTATTCAGCTTTTGTAATTCTGAAATGAGATTATCATGAGTGTGCGGAGACATTCGCAATAAATCCAGGATGTGCAGACGTGCGGTAATGTGCTTGAAGTGTTCAATCAAGTCATACTTGAAAGCCTCCTTAGGGCCTGCATGTTCATCATTGTTTCCACTAGGGGCGCTTACAACATCTTTTCCCAAAGGATTTACATATGTAAAGGAAGATTGGTTGTAATTTTTGTGGTAGTCCCGGCCAGAGCGGGTGCCTCTACCAACTTCGAGAGCTTTTTGAGAAGGGTCTTCATTTGGAAGATTGTCTTCAGGATCAAGAGGCTGTCGTTTTTCATTTGCTGAGGATGTATCAGCAGCGAAGTTGCCATCCTCAGTGATTGCGTTGCACAGAGCATTTTCTGGGAACAAGTCCTGAACAGCATCCAGCAACCTTTCTTCTTTGTTGACCAATTCATCATCCCAAGCATCTATAGTTGGGAATTCTTCAGCCAGGAAGGGTGTGAACTTTGAAGTCACAGTCTCAGGAGAAGAAATTTGAGAGGGGGTCATCTCAGTGAAAGTCACATGAGATGAGGTGGCTCCAGAAGATACATTGCTAGGCGTCGCCGGAGTGTAAGTGCTCTCATCAGACGATGCTTCAGAAGAGCTATAATCCCGAATTATCACATTACAGGAAGCTCTGACGGGAGACGTTGCCTGATTGGAGTTAGACTCATCCTCGGATGTAAGAGGATCATCTATCCAGCAATTTTCTCCATTTTCAGTAGTTAAGGGAGGATGTACCTGATGGTCTTTAGGGACTTCAGGCTCTGGATTGTGAGGAGGCTCGTTGACGCGATCTTGCTCTTGTTCTAGAGTGAGACGCTGCAAGATCCTTGCATATTCTTCAAGATCAGGCATGGGAGCCAAAACTTCTTCTTCATCAACTCTTTGTGGTTCAAGATTGTTGATTTCCTCTGGAGCAATGAGGGGTGCTGGTCCAATAGCATTTTCTTATACAGCCTCTTGGTCTTCTTCATCATCAGACCAGGATCCTTGTGGTTGTAGGGGGTTATACCAGATTATTGGCATAAGATGAGTCTCAGGAACCCATTCTTCATCGGAGATGTATTCTCCTGTTTCAAGGGACTCCTCCCACTCGTCTGTGTAGTTGGATTCGAATCCATCATCGGCGTCGCTGGACTCGTATCCATCAATGGAGAATCCAACTACCGAATTGCAAGTGTATGATGCCTCCTGCGTGGCTTCTTTGAATTGAGGTGGCCTGAAATCACTAAGAGTGAATTTTCTTACCCCATTTGAAGTCTCTGGAAGGGATGTTTTTGTTACCTCCAGTGAAGCGGTAGAGGAAGCCTCTGCCTTTTCTTTGACTTCTTGTTTCGGCTGGGTCTTCTCTTGTCGTTTGAGCTTAAGGAGATATTTCCTAGCCTGCCTTCGCTGTTGAGCTGTAGGCTTTGTTTTCACGACCTCCCAATTTTCATCTTCCAGGAGATCGGGATGTACCCATATGGGTTGTCCGTCTGGTGTCGGGTAAGGAACCAGTTCCTCGTACGCTTGGATTGAGTTTATCACCTTGAAGGAAGTAGTGATCTTCTTCTTCGGTGATTTTGATGTTTGTCCACATGTCACCATGTTGACGGAGGCAGACCCATAGTTTTTGTCAAAGGTGATGACTCTGGTTTTCCACATCTCGCTTATTTTCTCCCTCACAATGAAGCATTGATTGAGAGGATGCGAGATCATCTGGTGGTATGGACAGTACCGAGGATCGCTGGTTTTGCCAACATCACCCGTTCTTTTTGGTTCAGGCAAGGTGAGCATGCCGTTTGCCACAAGAGCCCCGAAGATTTCATCAACATCTTCATCAAACGGGTATTTCTTCTCTACTCATTCTTTGAAGGCATCTGAGAGTTCAGGTCTCCTTCCAGCAGCTTTGTTTTCAGCTTTCTTTGGTGGCTGAAGAGCTGACTTGGTCTGCACATTGAGGACCTCTTTCTTCTTTGGTTTAGAGGTTGCAATGGCGGTTGGCACTTTCCTCGATGATTTCTGACTGTTGAGGTCTTTAATCACCGTTTCAACTTCCATGGAAGCTTCTAGGAGTTCTCCCAGGTTTTTTGAATTGTTGCCGATGATCATGGAGCAGATTCTAGCTCTTATGTTGTTTCGGCAGATGCCGACTAGCGATGCTTGTGGCAGTACATCAGAGCATTTGTACGCCATTGCTTTCCACTTATGAATGAAGTCATATGTTGACCCATTCTCCCCTTGTTTTAGGCTGCACAGCTGAGCCATAGTAGCAGGATGATCCTCACCTTTGAAGTGAGTCAGGAAGCGTGAATCTAGCATGGCCTAGTTTTGGATGAAGTCCTCCGGCAGAGTGGAGTACCAATCGAAGGCCGTACCTTTTAGGGTACTTGCAAAGAGGCGGATCTTGAGTGCATCTTGATCCGCGATAGCTCCCGTCAGGATCTTAAAGTGGATGACGTGCTGTCTGGCTGATCCTTTCCCTATATATGTTTGGAGAGTAAGATGCTTGAATTTGGTCGGGAACGGGACCGAGTCCATCCATAAGGGATATGTTGTCTTGATCTCGTGCTCTTTGAGTATATCCTCTTCTTTTGCTTTGGCGAGGATACTGTCTACGTCCTTTTTGGTAAGGGCGCGTGACTCATTTTCTTCTCGATTTACCTCATCGTCTTGATGATTCGGAGGAGGTTCATTGTTCGCCTGATTTTGGATGGCGAGGAGAAGGTTTTCCATCAAAGTTTCAATCCTCTGTTGGCCTTGTTCCAACTGCTGGATGCGGGTGATCGCATCATCTTGAGGTGGATTGCGAGGTTGTGGCTCATAATTTGTAGCCAGGACGTTCATCCTTCGGGATTCGAACGAAGAAACTATCCTGGTGACTGAGCTGGGGTTCATTCTTTTTGATGAAGAGCTTGAGGAAGGACCACTCTGCCGTCCTTTGCTTGAAGGAGCAGGGGATTCTTCTGAATGTCTTCTTGTCCTGGAGACGCTACGGGTCATCGGACGTCGGACATGGATTTTTGTTGCTGACTTTTGGCACCTTCTGGTTTTTCCAACCATATGGAGGGCAACAACTTGGTTGGGTCTATCTTTTTCGACCCATTTGGGAGAGACTTGAAGTGTAGGAGGCTGGGTCCTTTGCTTCTCTAGTCTGTTTTGCCGATACGACGCGTGACGGCGTATACGACGAGCAACTTGAGCTTCGGTCAGCTCTGGCTGGGTTTTGACGATGAAGGATGTGCTCCCTTGGGCGCAGTAGCCGAGCCTGTCTTCTTTGTAGCTGGGCAAGGACAGGATGCGAACCCTGTCCTTCGCCTGTTGCGGCGAAGCTTTGAATTTTTGGAGTTCGGCCCCTGTAGAGATGAAGGTTCGAACTGCAGGTTTGTAGGCCTTAGCAGGTGCTTATAGAGGCCTTGTGATGCATGACTTGATTTTGGGCTTGTAGGAACAAGCCGGCTCATGCTGGGTTGACTTGGGAGTCAAGTTGGAGATGGGCCTCTCCTCTTTCATGTAGGCAAGAGGGTAGAACTGGTTCTCCTTGAGTGGGGCCAGGAATGCTGGCTTGGTAGATGTTTGGGACCTTCTCTGTTTTGGTGAAGGTCTTGGGGACCAAGTCTTGGGATAGACATGGTCGTTTGCTGGTCAAGGCTTCGTGGGGCTGCCACGGGCTTCGGGCCTTCTGGTGGTCGCCTTTGGTGTGACGGTAGTGACACGTTGAGAGGCGAATTTCTGCTTCTTGGAAGGAGCAGTTTGTTCCTCAGGAAGTGGGAATGGTCCCAGCGTCCCAAAGACAATAGTCCGGGGAGTCGAGGTCGACCCAGAGCTTAGAGAGTTCCCGAGGGAGTTGACGCTTCGCAGCTGATGGGGCGCTTGTAGGTGCGCGTAGTTTGCTTCTGTTGAAGCTTGAGTTGGTGCTTGCTTTCATCGAAAGTAATGGTAAGCGATGCTGCCATTGTTAGTTTTTTTCGGAAATTTCTGAAACAAGACCACATCCATTAGTAATCACAAGAATATAATGATCATAAATGGGAAGTTCTATGGTTTTGTCTTTTCAAATTGCTCGAGGAAGATGACCCAAGCAATATGAAGAAGGCAAAATGCCATAGAGGGTACAATTGTTCTGATCGCAGGTGTGCTAAGCCCAGAATGAGCGTTCCAGTGACTGCTAGAAGCAATTGTGAACTTAAATTCGACTTATCGAGAAGCAGAGCTTGCTTGAGGTAAGAAGAATAGAAAGTTGGAGTTACAAATGTGCCGGTCACAATACAGTAGACCCTGAAAGGGCGTACTAGTACCGCTAGACACAAATGTTTTGAGACCGCATCCATGAGATGAGATTCTTTGTTTTGAAAGGTCAACATTGGATTCATCAAAGAGAGCAGATGGTATTCCAATCTGAACACGGGCTCATCGATTTCCGCGAGTGCCAGTGCTCAGAAAGAAATAAACCATAATTTCTCAGATCTGAATAAAAAAATGACGAGTTTTTTTTTTGAAAGGCCAATATCGGGTTCATCAAAGAGAGCAAAAGGCACTCCAATCTGAACACGGGCTCAGCGATTTCCGTGAGCGCCAGTGCTCAGAAAGGAGAAGACCAAGATTTCTCCAATCTAAACCCAAAATGACGGAAGTTTTCTTTTAAGATTTTTTTTTCAAGATTTTTTTTAAAAAAAACTTTTATTTATTTATTTATTTTTTTTTAAGATTTTTTTTTTCAAATTTTTTTTTTTTTTTATTTTTTATTTTAAAATTTTTATTTTTAAAAATTATATTTTTGAAAAAAAAAATTATTTAAAACACAAGAGAGTACACATAGGCCTCCTAACTCGGTCTTATGATATCTCGATTGATAGAATTGCCCCCAGATAAGGGTAGGATTACTTAATGAACCCGTTTGGAGGACCCTTGCCTAGAACAGTCAAGCTGTCTCCACACTCTGGACAAGGCTTTTCTTGAATCAACCATGATCAAAGAACGCAGTTGGTTTAACCTTAGTGGTCTATGTCTTCTTTTTTTTTTATATATATATTTTTAGATCTTTAATGAACTCATCGAAGAGAAACGATGGCCCAAAACCTTAGTCGAACAGGCTCAACATTTCAGCAAGCACGATGAACGATAGGAAAGGATCAAGGTTTCTTAATTTTGAATTCAAACTGGGAAATCTAATTTTTTGTTTTTTTTTTTGTTTTTTTTATCGTTAATGAACTCATCGAAGAGAAACGATGGCCCAAAACCTTAGTCGAACAGGCTCAACATTTCTGCAAGCACGATGAACGATAGGAAAGGATCAAGGTTTCTCAATTTTGAATTCGCACTGAGAAATCTAATTATTTGTTTTTTTTGTTTTTGTTTTGTTATCTTTAATGAACTCATCGAAGAGAAACGATGGCCCAAAACCTTAGTCGAACAGGCTCAATATTTCTGCAAGCACGATGAATGATAGGAAAGGATCAAGGTTTCTCAATTTTGAATCCAAAATGAAAAATCTGATTTTTTGTTTTTTTGTTTTTGTTTTTTTTTCTAGATCTTTAATGAACTCATCAAAGAGAAATGATGGCCCAAAACCTTAGTCGAACAGGCTCAACATTTCTGCAAGCACGATGAACGATAGGAAAGGATCAAGGTTTCTCAATTTTGAAACCAATATAAAAAATCTGATTTTTTGTTTTTGTTTTTTTTTTTTCTAGATCTTTAATGAACTCATCAAAGAGAAACGATGGCCCAAAACCTTAGTTGAAAAGGCTCAACATTTCTGCAAGCACGATGAGCGATAGGAAAGGATCAAGGTTTCTCAATTTTGAATCCAAAATAAAAAATCTGATTTTTTTTTGTTTTTTTTTTAGATCTTTAATGAACTCATCGAAGAGAAACGATGGCCCAAAACCTTAGTCGAACAGGCTCAACATTTCTGCAAGCATGATGAACGATAGGAAAGGATCACGGTTTATCAATTTTGAATCCAAAATGAAAAATCTGAATTTTTTTTTTAGAACTTTAATGAACTCATCGAGGAGAAACGATGGCCCAAAACCTTAGTCGAACAGGCTCAACATTTCTGCAAGCACGATGAACGATAGGAAAGGATTAAGGTTTCTCAATTTTGAATCCAAAATGAAAAATATGATTTATTATTTTTTTTGTTTTTTTTTAAAGAGAAAGAGTGGAAATAAATTCAAAGAATTAGAAATTTCCAAAAAACTCATTTCATTTTTTTTTAGATGCAGAATCCAACATAGGCCACCAATTAGAAGGTAGCCAAGGAATCATGAAAAGAAGTATAGGCATAGAGCAATAGATATGATATGCAAATAGTTCATTTCTAGCATCGTGTTCTCAAATGAACGGGTCCCACCGGGTGTGCCAGCTTGATGGAACAGCGCTTTCGCTCGGTTCTACTGAGGTCGGCGAACGTGGGAGTCCGTCGGATCCGACCCTTTCATAACTGGAAGGGGGCAGAGGCGTGCATCAACATTTTTTTGTGTGGGTGTGCCAGATTTTCTATTTTACTTGGAATTGCAAGTGGTGATCCGGAGATCAACCTTCGCAAGTAAAAAGGAAATCAACTTCTTTCAAGTTTTCCATTGCACATATATTTAAGAAAAGAGAAATTTTCTTGATTTGCCGTGAAAGGCGATTTTTTTGGTATTTAGAGCCGATTTTTGGCGTTTATAGCCGATTTTGGCGTTTATAGCCAATTTACAATCCTTATCAATAATGAAAGACAAGAGTTGTGATTTTTGTCTCTTTTGAAAAAATACAAACTACAATGAAAAGCAAGAAAAGGAGGATCTAACTTCTCAGGAGATTGTGGGGGACCTCTTCAGATTGACGGTCGCAAGCCATATGTGGACTTCGCCATCATCCATGCAGATTAGAACAGAGGATGCTATTGATTCACTTGGCTTGGCTATAACCTCAGGTTTTTAGAGGATAAAGACCAGGAGGAGGTCCTATATCCAATGAAAAACTAAGTAGACGGGCTGAAAAGCCACGTCTAAGCCATTGGAGGTAAAAGGATAAGGCAAGGACCTTAGGGGGGGGGTACCCCCTAAGGGACTTTTGTCACCTTGTAGCGGTGGTCGGTGTAGGATTTCCGTAGAGTTTTCTCTCTTAGATGCCTTTTTCTGTCTGAGTTTTCTGATTTTCTGCAGTCTGTTGTTTGTTTTCTTTGTTGTTTGTGTTTTTTTCTTCTTGGAGAGCTCTCCTATTTATAGGCTTTTAGGTAGCCATTTAGGATGGTTTATGAGCCTTAATTGTCATAAAGCTACATAAAGGGAGGAGTTACAAGATTGAATTCTTTATTTTGTAACTCCTTTTTCTTGGCTTCTGATTGGTCGAAGGAGATTGAGGGCATTTAATCACCTCTAATCGCCATGATGGGAGGAGTTTCATGGGTTAAATGCCATGAATCTCTTGACTTGTAACTCCCGGATGCTTGCTTCTGATTGGTCCGTCCAAACAAATGGATTAATGACTATAATAAAGCTAGTCAATTAATCGCATTAAGTGGTCACCGAGCAGTTGAAGAGTCGCGGGGCCGTGCCGCGTCTTTTGGGATTCTTCTGGCGATGATCATCGATGGATCTTCATGTAGATCGACATCGGATGACCATGTAACTTCAGGTGTTGGTTGCCAGCAGCGGGTTGGTGCCATCTGTCCTGTCGATTTCTCAATCGGTAGGGTAGAAAGCACACTTTTTTTAGTTGACCAGTTGGCGATCAATGTTGATTTCGATACTCTTGATGATTAACCCGTGTTTTTGACGGATGTCAGAGGATTTGGTGTCTCAAAAGTATGAATTTTGGAAAATATTAGAGGCCGAACGCTTCGAATCGCGAAAAAACGGCGAAAAATGGGGTTTCTGGGGCCCACCGGGCGATACCTGGCCCCAGGGTCGCAGGGGTCTGCGACCCTCGGGGGGTTTTCCCCCTTTTGTCCCGTTTTGTGTCCATTTTTGCTGTTTTTTTTTTCCTTTTTTATTCTATATTTTTCCTTGATATTTTTGATCATTTATTGGCCTGATTTCCCTGTAGAAAACCTGATGAGAATCCTTGCATTTTATTTTGCAAAGTTCCCAATTTTCTGAGAAAGCCGAAGACTTTGTCGCGCAGAGCTGCCGATTTTCCGTTAGAAGCTGAAATTGGGTCAAATGATGTCAGAATGACCTGAAATTTTGGGTGAAGCCTACTGAGCAATAAATATGACCAACCATAGGCTTTTGTTCGAGTTATGAAGCCGTTTGGGGTCCTATCACTAGTAGACTTGCTTTTGTCGAGATGAGGATGTCGCGGTTTGATGTGCGGTCAACCGATGTCCGATTGACTTGAAATTTGACAGGGAACCTATTGGAGTCATTTTAAGATGATCTATAGGCTCTGAATTGGAAACCATGGTCTCAGGGAGCTTCGCCGCCGAGAGGCCTGATTTGGCTTCCGAGCGTCAAAGTATGGTCAAATGTTGTCGAAATGACCTGAAATTTGACGTGTAGCCCTTTTGTAAGCATTTTGAAGCCGTCCATGTGCTCTATCTGATGAGTGATGGCCTCGGCGGTTCTCACCTCCGAAAGGCTTGATTTAGCTGTTCGAGGGTTGATGTTGGGTCAAATGTTGTCGGTTTGACTCGGAACTTGACGTGGAGCCCTTTGGAAGTATTTTGAGACCATCCATCGGCTCTGATCAAAGATTTGGTGTCTCCGATGCTTTCGCCGCCGGGAGCTCCTTTTCAGCTGCCGGAGAAGCGAAGTTAGGCCAAATGATTTTGAAATGGCCCGAAACTTCTTGTGTACTCCTCTTTTGGCTGTCTTGAAGGATCTTGCAGTTTTTGTTTGATTCTGACAAGATTTGATTTTTTGGAAGTAGCATTACCTATTTATGGCAGGTTGCGACTTCATGTAGCTCTTTGGATCTTGAAGAGGCAAAGTGACATTTTTGGTGTCAACAGTGATGTTGGCAAAACCAACGATCCTCAGTATTGTCCATACCACCAGATGATCTCGCATCCTCTCAATCAATGCTTCGTTGTGAGGGAGAAAATAAACGAGATGTGGAAAAACGGAGTCATCACCTTTGACAAAAACTATGGGTCTGCCTCCATCAACATGGTGACATATGGACAAACATCAAAATCACCGAAGAAGAAGATCACTACTTCCTTCAAGGTGATAAACCTAATCCAAGCGTCTGAGGAACTGGTTCCTTACCCGACACCAGACGGACAACCCATATGGATAAATCCCGATCTCCTGGAAGATGAAAATTGGGAGGTCGTGAAAACAAAGCCTACAGCTCAACAGCGAAGGCAGGCTAGGAAACATCTCCTCAAGCTCAAAAGGCAAGAGAAGACCCAGCCAAAATAAGAAGTCAAAGAAAAGGTAGAGGCTTCCTCTACCGCTTCACTGGAGGCAACAAAAACATCCCTTCCAGAGACTTCAAAGGGGGTAAGAAAATTCACTCTCAGTGATTTCATGCCACCTCAATTCAAAGAAGCCACGCAGGAGGCATCATACTCTTGCAATTCGGTAGTTGGATTCTCCATTGATGGATACGAGTCCAGCGACACTGATGATGGATTCGAATCCAACTACACAGACGAGTGGGAGGAGTCCCTTGAAACAGGAGAATATATCTTCGATGAAGAATGGGTTCCTGAGAATCATCTTATGCCAGTAATCTGATATAACCCTCTACAGCCACAAGGATCCTGGTCTGATGATGAAGAAGACCAAGAGGATGTATAAGAAAATGCTGTTGAACCAGCACCCCTCATTGCTCCAGTGGAAATCAACAATGTTGAGCCACAAAGAGATGATGAAGAAGAAGATTTGGCTCCTATGCCTCATCTTGAAGAATATGCAAGGATCTTGCAACGTCTCGCTCTAGAACAAGAGCAAGACCGCGTCAACGAGCCTCCTCGCAATCCAGAGCCTGAAGTCCCTGAAGACCATCAGGTACATCCTCCCTTAACTCCTGAAAATGGAGAGAATTGCCGGATAAACGATCCTCTTACATCCAAGGATGAGTCTGACTCCGATCAGGCAACGTCTCCTGTCAGAGCTTCCTGTAATGTGATAATTCGGATTATAGCTCTTCCGAAGCATCGTCTGATGAGAGCACTTACACTCTAGTGATGCCTCGCAATGTATCTTCTGGAGCCATCTCATCTCACGTGACTTTCACTGAGATGACACCCTCTCAGGTTTCTTCTCCTGAGACTGTGATTTCAAAGTTCACACCCTTCCTGACTGAAGAATTCCCAGCTATTGATGCTTGGGACGACGAATTGGTCAACGAAGAAGAAAAGTTGCCGGATGCTATTCAGGACTTGTTCCCAGAAAATGCTCCGTGCAACACAATCACTGAGGATGGCAACTCTGCTGCTGATACACCCTCAGGAAATGAAAAACGACAGCCGCTTGATCCTGAAGACAATCTTCCAAATGAAGAGCCTTCTCAAGAAGCTCTCGAAGTTGGTAGAGGCACCTGCTCTGGCCGGGACAATTACAAAAATTACAACCAATCTTCCTTTACATATGTAAATCCTTCGGGAAAAGATGTTGTAAGCACCCCTAGTGGCAACAATGATGAACATACAGGCCCTAAGGAGGCTTTCAAGTATGACTTGATTGAACACTTCAAGCACATACCTGCACATCTGTACATCCTGGATTTATTGCGAATGTCTTCGCACACTCGTGATAATCTCATTTCAGAATTACAAAAGCTGAATAAGGATGTCGACAAACATGCCCCGCAAGTCCTCCAAATTGAAATGGATTACCGGGTCAAAAACTCAGAAGCCTCCTCAAAGGGAGAAAGTAAAGAAAACTGAAATGATCATGCATTGAATGCCTCTCGGTTAAAAAAGCAGCAAGTGCAACCATCGCCTTCACAAAGGACGACCTCCTACTTGGCGAAACAAGGCATAACCGACCCCTGTACTTCACAGGGTACATCAAGGAAATGCCTATGCACAGAGTTCAGATCGACCCAGGTTCTGCACTCAACCTCATCTCCACATCGGCTCTCGAAGAGTTGGGCATCCCACCCAGTAAACTGAGCCACACATCTGTATCTATCTTTGGATATGATGGGAGTACTCAAAGGCCTATCGGCAAAATCAGGTTCAAGTTGCAGATCGGTGATCTTATTTCTGAGGTCACTGTGTACGCAATAAACCCCTTCATGCTACAACATCCTTCTCGGACGCCCTTGGATCCACGAGAATGGTGTTGTCCCTTTAACTCTACATCAATGCATCAAGTTTGTTGGCGACGACGGCATGATATGTCGAGTCTTTGCGGACAGAAAATCCTTCAAACAGAAAATCCTTCAAAGGTAAAGAAGTCCACTTTGCAGACTCACAAATGTATGAAGGTGAAAAAGAAGAAGAGGAGAAGCACACAGCATCCTTTGCCGAAAATCTCCAGAAAGATAAAGGCAAAGCTCCTCAACAATCGCCGGAAGAAAACAAACCATCCGGTAAATCCGAAGAGAGCATTCGAACTCCCTTCATCATCTCCCTCAAACCTTCAAAGCCTTTGGTCATCACAACTAAAGTGAAGAAGGCAAAGCAAAAGCCTGGGGGCAAATTTGTTGTCTCTTTCGTGTCTATCATGCAAGACACGGATTCGGATTTAGAGCCAGAAGACGACACATCGTCAAGCCAAGCTGACACTCAGCAAGTTCAGCCTGCTCTTACTCCAATGGAGACAACTTCTGACATAGAAGATCCTACGTCAGCTTCCTTCGTTGTTCCAGCAACTTCAACAAAGGAAAAACCGATCTTCTTCCGTAGATCGGATGCTTCTTCATCAAACTCCATGCTTGAACCTTTCCAAAATGAAGGTATGCCTCAACTATCCTTATATAGTTCTGTGGCACAAGCTATTATGAAGAACCTTCATCTCCAAAAGAAGTAGCCTACTTCGACCCGGTTTCAACAGGCGATTGGGATCATCTCATAGTAAGCCTTGGGAAAATTACCGATCAAGAAGACTCGTGGAAAGGAACAAAACCTTGGTTTGGAAATGCCCTTGAAACCCCAGAAGGTTTCGTTGAGCTGGAAGCCTCCGAAAATATTATGGAGGAACCACCTTCGAACCTTCCAAAAGAAGATCCTGTTCAAAAGATAGACTTGGGAACACCAGATAACCCACGTCCTGTATTCATAAACAAGAATATAAAGGATGATGAGTTACCCGAGTATATCGCCTTTCTTCGTGAGTTCGTTGATTGCTTTGCATGGTCTTACGCTGAAATGCCTGGCTTAGACCCCAAAATAGCGGTCCACAAACTCAATCTTCAAGAAGACATCAAGCCTGTCAAGCAAGGCCAAAGAAGATTCCGTCCAGATGTGATGGATAAAATTGAACAAGAAGTTCAAAAATTCAAAAGCGTCGCCTTCATCCATGAGGAACAACATCCTGAATGGTTGGCCAACATTGTCCCCGTGACAAAGAAAAATGGGCAGATTAGGGTCTGTATTGACTATAGAGACCTGAATGGCGCATGCCCAAAAGATGAATTTCCGCTCTCCATACCAAAGGTAATGATTGATAATACCTGTGGATTGAGCGAATGACATTCATGGATGGTTTCTCTGGCTAAATCAGATAAAGATGCATCCTGAAGATGAAAAACATACATCTTTTCGGACCCCATTTGGCGTGTATTGCTACACTGTCATGCCATTTGGTCTGAAAAATGCTGGTGCCACATATCAGAGGGCTATGATGAAGATATTCCAAGATATGCAGCACAAAACGGTTGAATGTTACGTTGATGACCTCGCTGTCAAAAGCAAAAGCAAAGAAGATCATCTCGAAGACCTTCGAGAAGTCTTCCTCCGGCTTCGCAAACACAAACTGCGAATGAATCCTTTGAAATGCTTCTTCGGGGTCTCATCGAGTAAGTTCCTCGGATTCCAAGTTCGAAAAGCTGGAATATAGCTTAACCCCATAAAAGTCAAAGCCATTCTATAAATGCCCTCTCCAAGAACCTTGAGAGAACTCAAAGGGCTTCAAGGGAGATTGGCCTACGTCAGACGGTTCATCTCCAATCTTTCGTGGAAATGCCGTCCATTCTCCCGGTTGATGAAAAAGGGTGTGAACTTTGTCTGGGATGCTGACTGTGAAGCTACTTTCCAAGATATCAAGTCATACCTAACAAAACCTCCAGTGTTAGCTGCTCATACCATTGGAAAACCATTCATCTTGTACACAAGAGCCCTTGATCACTCTTTGGGAGCTCTGCTTGCACAAGAAAATGATCAAAGAAAAGAAGCTGCTCTATATTACCACAGCCGCATGCTAGTAGGTGCAGAGCATCGCTACTCTCCAGTCGAAAAAGAATGTCTTGCAGTGATGTTTGCCGTACAAAAGCTGCGTCACTACTTGCTTTCCAACACAGTCTACCTGGTCTCAAGGGTCAACCTCTTGAAGGTCCTTGTCACAAAAGCAGGTTCTCTCAATGCCCGACTGGCAAAATGGTCCATCCTTCTGTCACAATTTGATATTAGGTATGTACCACAAAAGGCAATCAAAGGGCAAGCTCTAGCGGACTTCCTCGTAGAGCATCCATTGCCTAAAGATTCTCCACTCAGAGATGATCTCCCAGACGAACCAGTCTACAATGTGGAGACTTTCTCACAAAATGCTTCATGGGACATGTACTTTGACGGTGCAAATAGGACAAATGAAAAATGACAGCTGATCTCGGGAGTTGGTATCCTCTTTGTTAGCCCCGATAAATACATGATTCCACACGCTTTCTCACTACTGGAACCATGCACAAACAATGCAGCTGAATATCAAGCTCTGATCCTAGGATTGGAACTCGCCATCGAATCTAGTATCACCATGCTGGAAGTCTTTAGAGACTCTCAACTGATCGTCAACCAGATGAATCAGAAATTTGAAGTCAGAAAGCCAGATTTGCTGCCTTACTACAACAAAGCACAATCGCTTCTACGAAAGTTTGACATCTGTCACATCACCCACATTCGTAGAGGTGAAAACATACGTGCGGATGCCCTGGCTAGAGTTGCCGCATCTATGGCAATCCATGAAGCGGAAAATATGCAAATCACAATGTGCGAAAGAAGAATCCTTCCTCCTCTTAACACACATCAAGCAGTTGCTCAATGCCACCAAGTGGTTGGAAGTCGGATTTCAATCATTCAAACTTCAATCGGCGACTGGAGGGATCTGCTCATTGATTACATTATGTTCGGAATCCTATCTGAAGATCCAAAAGAACGGGTAAGCATCCAAAGGAGAACCCAAGCTTTCATTTGGATATTCCTTCAAAAATCCTTTACAGGAAATCCTTCAACGGAGTACTTCTACGATGCTTGTCACAACAAGAGGCTGAAGAAACACTCAAAGAAGTTCATGCTGGTCTTTGCGGAGCTCATCAGGCTGGTCCCAAGCTCTATGATCAGATAAAAAGGTTAGGTTATTACTGGCCTACTATGGTAGCTAACGCAATGCAATTTGCTAAGCGCTGCCAACAATGCCAAGTTCATGGAGAATACATTCACATGCCTCCAGAATGGCTACATCCTATAGCGATTTCATGGCCGTTTGAAGCCTAGGGTATGGACATCATAGGTCCTATTTCTCCCCCTTCGAGCAAAGGTCATCGCTTCATCTTCGCCGCTACAGATTATTTCTCTAAGTGGTCAGAAGCATTTGCGTTCAATGAAATGAAGACCTCATCAGTCCTTCAGTTCCTGTGCACCAACATCATTTGTCGTTTCGGCATACCCAAAAGATTCGTCCATGATAATGGACCACAATTCCGGGATCATCGATTCTACAGGTTCTGCGACAAATACAAAATCCAAAGCTGTCCTTCGACTCCATACAATCCGGTAGCAAACGGATTAGCAGAAGCTTTCAACAAGACACTCTGCAAAATCCTAAAAAAAATGGTCTCTAGTCACTAAAGAGACTGGAGCGACAAACTGTCTGAAGCATCGTGGGCCTATCGAACTACCGTTCGAGGACCAACCCATAGCACACCATTCTCCTTGGTCTATGGATGCGAAGCTGTCGTGCCCTTGGAAGTACAAATTCCTTCCTTGAGGGTATCCTTGCAAAATGACATGACTCAAGAAAGCAATGTCAAATTACGACTCCATGAGCTAGACAATCTCGATGAGAGACGGCTCGAAGCTCAACAAAGCATTGAACTTCACCAAGCACGCATGGTAGGATCTTTCGACAAAAAGTTCAGGCAACGCGCCTACAAAAAGGGTGACTTGGTTCTTGCAGTAAAGAGCCAATGGTCTTCGCTCACAAGTCCAAAGGCAAATTTGAGCCAAAATGGGAGGGACCCGACGTTATCGACAAGGTTTTTTCCAACTGCGCATACGCACTCCTAAACATGGAAGGTGACAGATGTATGCTGCCCATCAACGGCAAGTTCTTAAAGCGGTACTACCCACGAAGACTTACCCAACTGGGTAAGAGCAATGCCTGTATGGCCAAAATCGGTTTCCAGGTACACGCTCGTCAAACTCACTCTTTTTAGAATTTTCATATTAAATGTTGAAATTTCTAGAAGTTTAAACAACTCTTACTTTCATCGTTTCATTGTTCAAAAAATCCAAGTTTAGGAGCCTTTCCCTAACTTGACCAAAATTTTCAACCCTTGAACCTAAAATTCATGGTTTAAAGCAAAATCCGGATTTAGGGATTTCCACCCTAGTCCACCCTACCTTTTACCGCCTAAATGGTTTTAGGTCAAAACTTATGACCCTCGTGCCTTTAAACAAAAAAAAATGGTTTTTCAAAAAAGCCGCGGGGAAGCGACACTTAGTCGATACTCGCACAAATCGGAAGCATGCGAACCACGTTCGACACTTCCAAAATCGCAGGGAAGCGACATTTCGTCGATACTTGCAAAATCCAAAACTATGGAGATGCAACATTTTAGTTGACATCCACAACTCAAATTTCAAAGGTTCAAAAAAACCTAAAAACCATGGAGACGCAACATTTCAGTTGATATCCATAACCCAAAGGTTCGAGAAAACCATAACCACAAATTTCAAAAATCATGGGGAAACGACATCAAGTCAGTACCCGCAAAACCAAAATTTTTGAAAAAGCAAGGATGCGACATTCCATCGATACTTGCACCCAAATCCGCGAGGATGCAACATTCCATCGATACTCGCAACCGAATGAGCAAGGATACGACATTCCATCGATACTTGCAGGAACATTCAGCAAGGAGGCGACTTTTAGTCGATACTTGCATTTTTGAAAACCAAACCAGCTATAAATGCCACAAAACGGCTGTAGATGCCACCAAAACAGGCTATAAATGCCACAAACTGGCTATCAATGCCACAAATCAAAACCGGCTATCAATGCCACAAACAAAAAAACTTGGCTTTCAAAAAACCCGGCTATAGATGCCACCAAAACAGGCTATAAATGCCACCAAAGTTGGCTCTCATGCCACAAAACCGGCTTCCATGCCACAAACAAAAATCTGGCTTCCATGCCAAAACAATCATTTGACAAAAGATTTTCACAAAATGACAAGCTTTTGATCAAATCCCATTTAGCAATTACTTTTATCACAAAAAGATTTAAGTGAGCGTAGGGAAACAAAAAAAAAGCATCCCATTTAGCAATTACTTTTATCACAAAAAGATTTAAGTGAGCGTAGGGAAAAAAAAAGCATCCCATTTAGCAATTACTTTCATCACAAAAAGATTTAAGTAAGCGTAGGGAAAACAAAACAAAAAAAAAAAGAGTACCAAAAAAATACATGCGGTACCAAAAAAAAGTGTTCCCAAGCACTACAAAAAAAAAGAGTACCAAAAAAAATACATGTGGTACCAAAAAAAAAGAAAGATAGTTTCTGCTACAAAAATCAGGAGCTCAGCCAAAAATGGTCTCCAGCCAAGAGTTCAGCTCCTCAAGCAAACTTTTGGCCTCAGCCGTCAGGGATTCCAGGGCACGCTTCTTTAGGAACTTGCCATGAGATGCTGGGGTGGGCTGTAACCCTTCTTTCACACTGGGAAGCTTATCCCGAGCAGTTTGCCATTGTTTGTCCTCTTGAAACTTCCTTTCAAGGCTCGATCAGCATGTGCAACCCGGCGAATCAGAGCACTCTCCCTGTCGTGAGCCTCTGTTATAGCAGCCCACTTGGCAGCGACTTGTGCCTTTAAATGCTCAAGACGTTTCCTGGCCTCATTGACCTCCCTATCAAGGATGTTAAGGTCATGTGTCAGCCCACTGATGGCTAGCTCTTCTAAGTTCTTCTCTCGGACTATCTGCTTCCTGCTTTGTGTAGCCTCATTCAGGTCAGACTTAGCCTTATCAGCAGGGTCCAGGAACATCTCCTTGAAGGACTGGTCGTCAGCAAAACCCATGGTCTCAAACCACTTGTCACCCAGTGCAATGATCCTATCAGCGATCGCCCTGGCACCTGTGACATCCAGACCAGCCTCTTCGGCATCACTGAGAATCTCCTGCACATGCTAGATCATGCCAAATCCGGCATCCAACTGCCTAAAAAGGAGAGTCTCAATCTAAGAGCTCAGAACCCGCACCACCACCTTCTTCGCAAAAAGAAGAGATGGCCCAGCTGAAGATTCGCCCAACTCCATTGGTCGGCTGCTCATGTCATCACCCGTTGGAAGAGTAACAAAAGAACTCTTTCCACTTGGAACTGCTCTGAAGGGAATCTCAGCACGAGGTATCTCCTCAACAGTGTCAGAACTGGTCCCAGGAGTCTCTACCTCTGGATCGACCTATGGCATCTCTTGCTCTGGTTCTGAAGGAAGCAACGGACTCTCCGTTGTCACCTCAAATCCTGCCAAAGAAACACAAAAAGGTATGAATATGATCCTGTTTGAAAATCATTATCAGGGTTATTATTACAAAATACCTTCTTCGACAACTGGCGGAAGACTCTCTTCCTCCATGAACTCATCAGAAGCATCATCAACATTTGCATCCATCGATGGTTCAAAGTCATTGGAATCCTGTGGCAAGTCAGCTGACAAGAAAAATGTTAGCAAACCAAGTCACAGACAAAAAAAAAGAAAGCAAAAAAAAAATGTCATACCAATTGGAGATTCTAGATTCACTCCAGAGTCCCTCGGTTCTTCTTCAGGTGCCCTGACAGGGTCTGTCACCACCTCATCAGCTGGAACCTCAGGCATCGTCAAATCTTCCTCTGCTAAAAAAAGAGGAGCAGTCGGGAGAGAAAACAAATCAAGACATGGAAAAATCCCATGAAAAGAAATGGAAAGAGAAAAAGGAAGAATCATACCTTCACCGACGGTCTCTTCTTCTCGGCTTCTCTTCTTTGGTGGCTCGTCAGCATCCCCTGGCGCCTCCTCATTGATAGTAAGAGGTACTTCCAAGTTAGGAGAGTCCTCATGCTGTCCCTTGCTGCGATGATGACTCCTCCTCCTCTTACTCCAGCGGGCTCGCTTCTTAGAGGAACCTACCCCGCTGTCAGAGTCAGGTTTCCCACTTGACTCCTCACTGGATGATCTAGTCTTGCTAGTAGACTCCATGGAAGCTTGCCTTTGCGCCGCTTGCATCCAAGCACCAAGTTCAGCTTCCTCCTATTCTAGCTGCTCTAAAGCCTCATCAGGTATTTCTCGAACAGCTTCAGAACCAGTGACGCCCTGGTCACCGAGAAAGCCTATCTTATGCTTCTCTCCATAAAGGAAGGCCCAAACTTCCTCTCGCCAGACGCCATCCGACTTTCCAAGGCCCTTTCCAGATGCCAGCTTCACATCAAACTCCTTCTTGGAAAGCCCCCGATATGCCAAAAAGCTCACCGCGAACCACTTCGCAAAGTCGGCAGTCCTGGAAGTCATGAACAACACAGGATAAGAGATCATGGTTGTAGTGTCTTCAGCACTATAGAAAGCCCATGCATTTCTCCCGTCCTGTAAACCTCCAAAGCGCTTCACCATGCTTGAAGGCGCTCCAATAACGCCTTGAGAAAAGCGCAACTGCAAAGCAAAGTGAGAGGGTACATACGGCTAGATGTCGACGAAAAGATGTCTGCGGTACACCATCGTGCCGACACGTATGCTGAAAAGCCACTCCTTCTCTGCGTTCGTCAAGGAGTAATGCCTTCTCGACCCCGCCCTGGTAGAGTCTCGGGAGGCACCAAAATCAAAAGCCTTCTTTCGCAACTCCGGAGAAAGCTTCACTGAAGACTGCCCCATCCCGACATCCCTGAACCGTCGGATCCTCATGCGGGCAAACAAAAGTGATTCGGATACGGCTTTGCCCTTAGCCAGCCGAATCATCAGAGGATCATCATCCTGTGCAGCACCCAGCCGGTGGAAGCCAGGACAGTGGTACACATACCATGAATAAAAGATGTGGGCTGAAAATACCCTATTCATAGGGAGCCCAAGCCGAACCAAAAAAGCAGCAGCCTGCAGTTCGGTACATAGGTAGGAGTAAAGAGCTGGCACCATAGCAAGCTGCTCTTTAAACGCCACTGACAAGCCGGAAAAATACAATGCGGCCTGATGTGCGTTCCATCTCCTCCAGCAAAAATAGCCTCACCAAGCCAATAAGTGAGGTAAACAGCGAGATCTCTCCGCAGTGCAATGTCAGGACATATGGCGTTTGTACTCGCACAGAAATCTCTCAACTCTTCTTGCATAGCCAAGATCTTCTTCGAACTTGGATCCTGAGCCCTTGCTTCCTGGGTCACACTATCAGAAGGCTCCCTGCTATAAAAAAAGTTGGGGAACAAAGAGCTAGAACTCTTCCAACTGCTGGATCTAACTTTCAAACCCTCATTCTCCTTCAAAAAATCATAGAAGGATACGAGCTGAAAGTACAGAAGCCTGAACTCCTCAGACTGCTCCTCAAGGATGCTGTCGATCGGCATAAACTCCTCATAGAGTTTGCCAAGGATGGGCAATCCAGTAATGGCGCTCAGCTCCTTCAAAGAGAAACCAATCTCACCATTCGTCACAACGAAGGTATTGGTTTGTGGAAGGAATGACTCCAACATAGCCATGAAAGCCTCGTCGGAAAAGATCACGGTCTCCCTAAAGGCACGGACCGCATCAAAAATCCCAGCTTCCTTCAAAACGGCACCACCAATCAGCAGGACGCGATCAGTCCACGACTTCCACTCGGAGTCAGCATTGAAACGGCCACGAAGTCGAAAAGGCTTTATCCAATTGCTGGCGTCACTGCTGAAAATACCAAGGCCCACCGGTCTCAAATCGACCGACAGATAATCAGAGCCCTGGTAGCCGCTGGATGGCATCAACAGGTCCATGTCAGCAGGCGACCTCTCCGTATATCCAGCTGAACCGCCAACAAAAACCCCAGTCTTGATTACATTTGTCCTTCTCACCCAGCTTGGAGGATCTTCCCTCTTAGAGCACGTGGGGGCAAGACTCATGATCGAGATGGTGCGATCAAATGTCGACCGGGGTAGCAACAGTCTTCTTCTCACCATCTACTGTGAAAGAGAATTGAAAACATCTCCTCTGGTATGTCATGTCATCAGGGACGGCATCACCAAAGAAGAAGGTAGGCTTGGGTAAAACACTCTGATCTTCCATCACCCATGGACGACTGCTTACCATGATCTTATAGAATTCCTCTCCCTTGAGAGCGATCAGTCGCTGCCTCATCTCATCTCTGTTGAGGGAGTCGCACTCTTCCAGGTTTCTCTCAACATACTGGACCTTCTCAAAGGCCGAATTAGAAGATCTAGCAGATCAACGAGGTATGCTTGTAGCAGGCTCTTTACCCTTGTTCGTTCTGGAAGAACCACCTGCAAAGGATGGAAAAAGAAAAAGATCAAACATCAAAATGATAGAATTTCGCTAAAAAAAAAATCTGGCGAAATTTTGACATGATGCCGGGACAATTCCGAAGAAAAGGAACTATCCCGAAAGAAATAGAAAGCTTGAAGACGGGGTCAACATTGCTGCGAGCTCTGAAACTCCAAACTTTCGAAACCTCAAAATCTCCGCAAAATCAGGAAGGGCTCAACATCGCTGCGAGCTCCAAATTTCCAAATTTGCGAAAACTTCCAGGTATGCTATCACATCATGCTACAATAAAATATACATGCATGAACATCTTGGTTTGCAAAAAAAAAATGCATTATCATGATGAGCAAAAATAAAAGAAGAAAAGAAACTTTGTCAAAAAAAAAGGAGAAAGGAGAAAGAAAAAGAACAAAAAAAAAAGAAAAGAAACTTTCTCGAAAAAAAAAGAGAGAAATAAAACAAAATAAAAGAAGAGAAAGAAGAGGGCTGGCCCACAGGCCACGTGGCCGTACGGCCAGATCCGTACAAAAAAAAAACATGCAAAAAAAAGAAAGAAGAAAGCATGAAAAAAAAAAGAATGTGTAAAAAAAACACATGAAAAAAAAAGAAAAGAAAAGAAAGAAACAAAAAAGAAAGAAAGAACTTTTTCCTTTCCTACAATGGGGTTTCCTTGAAAAAGGGAACTTACTTGAAGCCATTGGTGGAGAAGAAGAAGAAAAGTCTTGAAGATCTTGAAGAAGAAGTACTCTTGGTCTTGAAGCCCTCTTGGGATTGTTGCAAAAGAAAGCAGTAAGAGCAAGAGATCCAACCTCCTCCTTGCTTTTATAGAAGAGAGCAAACCAAAGAAGGAAAGAAGAAAGAGGTAAGTGTTACTAATTAGTAACCTTACCAAAAGAAAGAAATTAGAAAGATTCTAAACCAAAAGAAAGATATCTTGAGGGATTATCTCCCAAAAAGAAATCAATGAGAGGTTTTCTCCCAAAAGATAGGATCAATGAAAGATTCTTTCCCAAAGGAAGATATCTTGAGATATTCTTTCCCCAAATAAAAGGAACATGAGATATTCTCTCCAAGTAAAGATATTCTTAGATATTCTCTATCCAAAGGAGATATTTTTGGATATTCTTTATAAAAATGACACCATATGAGATCTAAGCCATTTCAAAAGCTTAAGGTCCCATGGGTTAGCCCATATGAGCCAAGTTTGACCACCTAGGCACTAAAAAAAAAAATTTGGGCTTTTAGTCAAAGAGAAATCCCTCTTACCAAGAGCTTACAAAAATGGTTCCATGCCTCTTTTAAGTTGATTCGACCATACAAAAGAGAATTCCAAGCCCCATGAGCTTCCAAGAGTCAAACCATCCAGCCTCATCTACCAAATTGAGCCAAAATCTTGAAATTGACATTCCGCAAAAAACCAAACCAATTCCTGGTCCCCTATACTTGCCACATACAGCTTGTTAGGTCACAAGACCAAAACCAAAAACCAAAACCTGATCCCCTAACTTGCCACATACAGCCTGTCAGGTCACAAGATCAAAACCAAAATTGATCCCCCAACATTCCACATACAGCTTGTTGGGTCACACGGTCAAAACCAAACCCGACCCCCTAACCTGCCACATACAGCCTGTTAGGTCACAAGGTCAAAACCCAAATCCACATCCCTGATGTCATCTTCAAAACCTTGCCTCGAGATGGTATGTGATCCCTTTCACTACCATAAAATTCCCCTGGAAGCTCAGAAGGCTACAAATACCAGAAAAAAAAAGACTGCTCAAAGACTCTTGGTCAAGTCACAGGCTCTCCTTCACAAATCTCTTCAAGGCACATCGATTACAAAAGTTAAGCAACTCGTCGCTGCACCTCGAGGGGGCATTTGTTGACACCAAAAATGTCACTTTGCCTCTTCAAGATCCAAAAAGCTACATGAAGTCACAACCTGCCATAAATAGGCAATGCTACTTCCAAAAATCAAATCTTGTCAGAATCAAACAAAAACTGCAAGATCCTTCAAGACAGCCAAAAGAGGAGTACACAAGAAGTTTCGGGCCATTTCAAAATCATTTGGCCTAACTTCGCTTCTCCGGCAGCTGAAAAGGAGCTCCCGGCGGTGAAAGCATTGGAGACACCAAAACTTCGATCAGAGCCAATGGATGGTCTCAAAATACATTCAAAAGGCTCCACGTAAAATTTCAGGTCATTTCAACAACATTTGACCATACTTTGACGCCCGGAAGCCAAATCAAGCCTTTCGGTGGAGAAGCTCCCTGGGACCATGGTTTCCTAGATAGAGCCTATGGATCATCTTACAATGACTCCAATAGGTTCCTTGTCAAATCTCAAGTCAATCGGACATAGGTTGACCGCACATCAAGCCGCGACATCTTCATCGCGATAAAATCAAGTCTACTGGTGATATGACCCCAAACGGCTTCAAAACTCAAACAAAAGCCTATGGTTGGTCTTATTTATTGCTCAGCAAGCTTCACCCCAAATTTCAAGTCATTCCGACATCGTTTGTCCCAGTTTCAGCTTCTGACGGAAAATCGGCAGCTCTACGCGACAAAGTCTTCGGCTTTCTCAGAAAATTGGAAGCTTCACAAAGTAAAATGCAAGGATTCTCATCAGATTCTCTACAGGGAAATTAGGCCAATAAATGATAAAAAAATGTCAAGGAAAAATACAGAACAAAAAAGAATAAAAAAACAGCAAAAACGGACACAAAACGGGACAAAAGGGGGGAAACTCACCCCAGGGTCGCAGGCCCCTGCGACCCTGAGCCAAGGTCGCCTGCGACCCTGGAGCCCGGGATCGCCGGGAGGGCCCCGGAAACCCCATTTTTTGCCTTCTTTTCGCAATTCGAAGTGTCCGACCTCTGGTATTTTCCAAAATTCATACTTTTGAGACACTAAATCCTCTGACATTCGTCAAAAACACGGGTCAATCATCAAGAGTATCGAAATCAACATTGATCGCCAACCAGTCAAACAAAAAAAGTGTGCTTTCTACCCGACCGATCGAGAAATCGACAGGACAGATGGCACCGACCCGCTATTGGCAACCAATACCTCAAATTACATGGTCATCTGATGCAGATCTACATGAAGATCCATCATTGATCATCGCCAGAAGAATCCCAAAAGATGCGGCACGGCCCGCGACTCTTCAACTGCTCGGCGACCACTTAATGCGATTAATTGACTAGCTTTATTACAGTCATTAATCCATTCCTTTGGACGGCCCAATCAGAAGCAAGCATTCGGGAGTTACAAGTCAAGAGATTCATGGCATTTAACCCATGAAACTCCTCCCATCATGGCGACTAAAGGCGATTAAAAGCCCTCAATCTCCTCCGGCCAATCAGAAGCCAAGAAAAAGGAGTTACAAAATAAAGAATTTAATCTTGTAACTCCTCCTTTTATGTAGCTTTATGACAATTAAGGCTCATAAATCCTCCTAAATGGCTACCTAAAAGCCTATAAATAGGAGAGATCTCCAAGAAGAAAAAAACACAAACAACAAAGAAAACAAACAACAGACTGCAAGATCCTTGCATATTCTTCAAGATCAGGCATGGGAGCCGGATCTTCTTCTTCATCAACTCTTTGTGGCTCAACATGGTTGATTCCCACTGGAGTAATGAGAGGTGCTGAGTCAGCAGCATTTTCTTGTACAGCTTATTGGTCTTCTTCATCATCAGACCAGGATCCTTGTGGCTGTAGGGGGTTATACCAGATTACTGGCATAAGAAGAGACTCAGGAACCCATTCTTCATCGGAGAGATATTCTCCTATTTCAAGGGACTCCTCCCACTCATCTGTGTAGTTGGATTCGAATCCATCATCGGTGTCGCTGGACTCGTATCCATCAATGGAGAATCCAACTACCGAATTGCAAGAATATGATGCCTCCTGCATGGCTTCTTTGAATTGAGGTGGCATGAAATCACTGAGAGTGAATTTCCTTACCCCCTTTGAAGTCTCTGGAAGGGATGTTTTTGTTACCTCCAGTGAAGCGGTAGAGGAAGCCTCTGCCTTTTCTTTGACCTCTAGTTTTGGCTGGGTCTTCTCTTGTCGTTTGAGCTTGAGGAGATGTTTCCTAGCCTGCCTTCGCTGTTGAGCTGTAGGCTTTGTTTTCACGACCTCCCAATTTTCATCTTCCAGGAGATCAGGATGTACCCATATCGGTTGTCCGTCTGGTGTCGGGTAAGGAACCAGTTCCTCGGACGCTTGGATTGAGTTTATCACCTTGAAGGAAGTAGTGATCTTCTTCTTCGGTGATTTTGATGTTTGTCCACATGTCACCATGTTGACGGAGGCAGACCCATAGTTTTTGTCAAAGGTGATGACTCCGTTTTTCCACATCTCATTTATTTTCTCTCTCACAACGAAGCATTGATTGAGAGGATGCGAGATCATCTGGTGGTATGGACAGTACCGAGGATCGTTGGTTTTGCCAACATCACCCGGTCTTTTTGGTTCAGGCAAGGTGAGCTTGCCGTTTGCCACAAGAGCCCCGAAGATTTCATCAACATCTTCATCAAACGGGTATTTCTTCTCTACTCGTTCTTTGAAGGCATCTGAGAGTTCAGGTCTCTTACCAGCAACTTTATTTTCAGCTTTCTTTGGTGGCTGAGGAGCTGACTTGGTCTGCACATTGAGGACCTCTTTTTTCTTTGGTTTAGAGGTTGTAATGGCGGTTGGCTCTTTTCTTGATGATTTTTGACTGTTGAGGTCTTTAATCACCGTTTCAGCTTCCATGGAAGCTTCTAGAAGTTCTCCCAGGTTTTTTGATTTGTTGCCGATGATCATGGAGCGGATTCTGGCTCTCATGTTGTTTCGGCAAATGTCACACCCCGAAACCGGGCCCTGCAGTGAACCGATCCCGGAGTGCGAAATTTTGGGATAATTTGAAACTTTGTTATGTTTCCCAAGATCCGCGTGAATGAGGATAATCAAATTTCATCACAATCAGAGTATATTTTCGCGGAAGCTACACATGGTGTTACGACTCGGAATCCGTGGCCATCGGGTTCCGTGTCGCACGCAACCAATATCACAAAGCCATCACATAAGCAGGCTGGTACAAATCATCATCCAAATAAACTGAGCTGGTAGTAACAAACTATTATTTCCCACATATTCAAGTTACAATTAACAGATGTCTTAATTACAAACCCAAAGAAAAAGGCTAACATAGCCATACAAAAATATCCAACTAGACAGAATACTACCCTCAATATTAGATACGAACTCCGGTGCCATACTTGACATCTAAATGATATCAACGGGCAGCTTCTCACGTCAGACCGGCGGTCCCACCGCCTCCTCTGATCAAACACCTAAAAACAAAAGAGCGGAATCTGGCACCAAACAAATAAGGGTCAGACACGACGGTCTGGCAAGCAAATAATCAAGTAATATGAAACCAAAGAACATATATAAAACTTGATGAAATCATCGTAAAACCGGATAAATAGTCTAAACAATAATGACAATAAAACATGCTAAAACGATCGAAAGTCCGAACATAAATATCAAGACAAATAAACGAACAGTCTCTAAAGCATAAATATCTCGAAAAGATAACCACCTAAGCAAAACATTTAATAATTGGAAATACATTTAAAACTGAATAGTAGAGACAATACAATAAAGATCGATATCGTAAACATTGAACAAATCAAAGCATAAAAGTATAACAACAAGAATCATAAAATAAAGTGATATGCAGATAAAACCTTGGCGACCACAAATAGCTAAATCCTCCTATTACCGAAGTAATTAGAGCAGACAGAAACGTAGCCACTGAACGTGGTACTAGAAATAGGATCAGAACCGTAGCCATACAAATGGGACCGGCAGATCAAAATCAGAACCGTAGCCATACAAATGGGACCGGCAGATCAAAATCAGAACCGTAGCCATACAAATGGGACCGGCAGATAAAACCGTTGCCATGGTCGGTACAGACAGAATCCAAGCTGCAGCTGGCGGACAGATTAAAGATCCCAAGCCGGGTGATCAGCCCGACAAGGTGACCTAAGCCTAGTGGTGCCTTTAGTTTTCAAAACTCAAACCGATACAAATCTAACATAATACTAATCCCTTTGGCTCAGGGGCTCACACCACATAGCTCTGGCCCCGTCTTGCCTCGAGGTTTTGTTTTCGAAATCATAGCCTCTTTGGCTCATGGGCTCGCACTACAAAGCTCTGGCCCCGTCTTGCCTCGAGGTTTTTATTTTCAAATACTAGTCTTATCAAAACAATAATCTCATCGAAGAAATCCCGAATGTGACAAACATACTCCAATCTCTTTTCAAATCGAATCGGAGAAAACATACGAATATCCATGGTAACCCGTTCAAATACACATCAAAGTGATTTGTATAAAATCATACGATCAACCCTTTCGAACATGGGAAACCACATGATTTTATAACAAATCACCGATGCTATTTAAATTAGTTTACCAAAGAGTGCAAATACAAATACCAACACATTTTTCTGACTTGAAATGGAATGGATAGTGGAGAATGACTTAATGACTTACCAAGGAGCCATCCCAATACACATTTAACCTTTAAACATTGATTAGTAAAGAGTGTGCTTGATGCCAATGAAAATCCATAATGTTTAAATGATAAAGTGCGCATTGAGACACGAAAGGTTCCCGGATAATTTCACATATGTACATTCTCACATCATTCCATTTCACCAATTTCCAAGTATCAAAAGTAATGTCAAAACTCTTAAAAACAGGCCCATAGCTGGCCTTAAACCAAGTCCAAAATAGCCTACTCATTTAACCCAAAATAGCCCCTTTAAACAAGGCCTAAACAATTCTTAAAACAGTCCAAAAACTAAGCTTGAATGGACCACTAAACAAACTTTAAAAACAGCCCAAGACTAACCTGAACCAGGCCCGCAAAATAGATTTTTAACATAGCCCAAAACTAAACCTTTAATGGCCCACAAAAATGAGTTATGAAGCAACCCAAAACTGACCATGGAAACAGGCCCACCAACAGGTTTTAAAACAGCCCCAAAACCAAACTTGAATGGCCCACAAACATACTTTAAAACAGCCTCAAAACTGGACCTTTAATGGTCCAAGAATCAAGTTTTAAAACAAACCCAAACTAACCATGAAACAGGCCCACCAACAAATTTTAAAACAGCCCAAAACTAACCTCAACCAGGCCCACCAAATATGTTTTATAGCAGCCCACTATCAGGCCCTAAAATGACTCAACATCAGGTCTTGAAATGGCCCAAAAACTGACCTTGAATCAGGCCCAAGGAAGCCCTGAAATCAGGCCCAAAACAGTCCCCAAATGGGCTCAGAAAATCCTTGAAACAGTCCCCAATTCGGACCTGAACCAGACCCAAGGCAGAGCTGGGCCTCGCTCGAGCGACCCAAGGTCCGCTCGAGCGAAGCCCAGACAGAACCTGGTCCGCTCGAGCGGCCCACTGGGTCGCTCGAGCGGACTGGGCTCTGTCCCAGTCCGGGCTGAGTGCAGAATGCACTCTTTTGTGCATTTTTTTCTGATTTCTTTTCCTCTTTTTTCCATTTTTGAGATCCTTTTCATTCTCAATCTTTCACACAATTTTCCTAGATCATTTGGGCCCTTCCTTGACCTTTCAAACTCATCAAATCACCATAAATTAGAAATCAAATTAATCAAACACAAAACTTTTAATCAAAGTTTTCTCCCTTTCTTTGGACCCAAACACTTAACATAGAGAAAGCTAGTTCCCAAGATGACCAAAGTGAAGATAACCTCAAATTCATTATAAAACCATATCATAAGTGAAATCACACACAACATTTCTCCATCCAACCAAAAGAAATCTATGAAACATAAGAAGATTAGAACAAAGCATAAAACATCATGATATGAAGCAAAGTAAATAAATCATCATATTAATTGAAATCCACTTGCCTTGAGTCTAATTGAGAGAAATAAGACTCCACAAATCAAGCTCTAGAATCTCAAGCTCCCAATCTACAAAAACCCCAAATTTTCCAAGGAAAACCCTAAAATCCATTTTTCTCAAATCTCCAAAGAGAGCTCTTGCATGAGTGATGAAAACACTCTAAACAAAGAGGAAACAAAGATCTAAAGTTTGGAAAGCCATTGCAAACCTTGAAAATCCCAAACGAAGAAGAAGGGCTTGGATGAGAGGTCTCTCCTAGCTCAAAATCCTTGCAAATGACATCTTTGGAAAGCTTGAATGGAGAAGAAGGGCGCTAGGAGATCATCCCTCATGAAATCTCCATGAGATGGGTTGATTCAGAAGAGAGAGAAAGTTGCTGGAGGAGAGGGAAAGAGCCAGCTCCAAACCGTGCAAGACAAGAGAATGAAGGAGAAGAAGAAGGCTCTCCCTCTTATAAGATGGGTTTGTGGGCCCCGATCTTCACAAGGCTGAAAGTGGCATTTGCGGGCCCCGAACGAAAACGACGAAGAAGACAAAAATGATCAGCGAAATATTTACTTTCCAAAAAGTATATTTTCCCCAATTTCTGAAATTTTCGAAATTTATGGACAGATTTAGTGAAAAATGTCATTTTTGCCCTTTTTTCTCGAAAAACGCGATTTTTGAGCATCAAATCAAAATGGGTCAAACATGAAAGTGTTCAAACCCAATAAAATGAGTCAAAAGGAGCAAAATTTGTAATTTTCCAAAACAAGAATAATTTCTCACAAAATATATTTTACAAAGACCGGGGCAAACTAAAGTCAACGGTCCTTCAAAATCTCAAAGGCTATGGAAAGATCTAGTCAAACTCAAAAACAAGGTCAACTAAATCAATCTCACTACAAGTTAAACCACGATTAAAAAATACTAAACAAAGAACTGGGGTCGGGATCTTACATCCTCCCCCCTTAGACCCATTGGTCCTCCAAATGGCTTAAACCAAATCAAATCAAAAACCCAAAAGACAACGAAAACACTGACACCCTACGCTAAACCTCGGCAACTGAGAGATCCTCTTATCAACCTGACGTTGAGATGCATGGTCAACAACATTCTGATTCAATTAAATGCTTCACACTATTCAACATTCTGCTCGGAAACAAACTTCTCTGACCAAACTGGTGTGCAACAATTCTTCTAAGCCTCCTTGGTGTCATCTGTCGCTCCTGCATTGGATCATTTCTTTTGCTCACCTTATCAGTCTCTGTCGGTCTAAGAACTGCAAATTCTGCCTCTTCTACCACTTGGAATTCTGTGCCTTAAAATTTAACCGAGCTGTACGCCATATACCCTGACACTTGCACGAAGATGTGATCGTAGACAGGTTTCCTCTGAAAATAATCTCTTCATCCTGAAAAAATTCTAAAATTCATATGTTTGCTCTTACTATGTTCCTCGAATGCATCATCAGCTTCTCTGGCCTCCAAGTATACCGTCAATCTTTTCTTCGTTCGAATTACAACTCCAAATTCATTGCGTCTCCTGTCGCTGACTTGGTCTGTAACAACCCAAATGTCATACTGCTAGACACCAAATGTTAAACTGCCATAGAACTGCTGAGCTTTCTGTGTCGAAACTTCGCATGGCTTGCCTCTTCAGATTTCATTCTCACAACTCCATATTCCAATCTTTCTGTGCTGTACTCTGAATTCTGTCCACATTTGATTCTATCTATTGGCTGCTCTTGATCTCTTACCTGATAGGTGTTATCAACAAAATAGACCTGCCTAGCTGGCATCAATCCTGAAGAACGGAAACTTTCAATTCAAGTCCTGAATGATGGTGATTCTTTCATAGATCCGGACATCCATCATCCCTTCACTTCATATCACCTCCAAACTCCAACCACAAGCTATTACAACTCATTCCATTCAATGCAAACAAATCTTAAAATTTTAAAACATAATGACTAAAATAATTACTTAGTTGAATCTCATCATTTAAAACATAGTAGAAACCGAACTTTCAAATTATCAATAAAAACTTAATAAAGAAAGTTTATCAAAGTTTGAACATGGGACAACATTATTCGTTTTGAAATTCATGTTTTCATAACCCAGCAATTCATTGAAATACTCAACAATCTCAAATTAGGGTTTCAAATATAAATCAAATTCATGTAGTATGACCATACATTAAATTTTGTTGAAATCCATTTCCAGCCAAACACATACAAAATTTTGAAATCATCAAGGTTTTGAATGTAGATGTCAACATTAAAAAAAATTAAAACAAGAGCAAAATTTCAAGATCATTGTGTAACAATGTCTTAAGAAGATTAAATAAAAATTCGAACACAAAACCTCATGAAAGCAAAATCATGCAACTCATGAAAAAGAGTATAATAATATAGTTTATTTCAAAGTAAGCCTTAAAGAAGAAACATAAATCATTGTTTAAACACTACACGGATAAATCATAGACATTAAAGAAACATAACAAAGATGAAAACATCATGAAAATCATTTTAAATATAGAAATGAACATCCAAACCACTGAGGTACTCCCTTGCATATGCACGTTGTCCAATCCAATACCCTATAAGTCGGTAAAGCCCACAACGTTTCCTTTGCTGCCAAAAATTTTCCTGACCACAACGAGCCATTCACTCATTATTATCTCTGAAAAACTACACTGGCTAAGCTGCAAGTCCTGAAAATTCTCAGCCAAATCCATGACAAGGCTCGTCGAAACCGGGAAATCCCTGAGTTTATGGCACTAGCTTCCAACCTAACTAAGAATCACTTCTCCCTTCATAGAATCAATAGTTAATACGCCCCTTGCAGTCCTTCATCTTGGAAAGATGGTCTGAGTTCGCCCAAAAATCACATTTACTTACCTTAGCATGCTGCATGACAATCCTTGATTAGTTGAAAGGGGATCTTCAACTACTGCTCGAGTCCAACTCAGACGGGCAAACGCACAAGTCTTCTCTCAATAATCACATTGAAAATGCTGAAGGCTGAAAGTCTGCTGATGTTCTCCGAAAACAACATACTAAGTTCACAAGGTTCTCAGTCTCCGACACAAGCACAAACAAAAGACACCGAACAAGAGTATGGAGACTTTAAAATTCTCCACCACTAAAGAGGAAATTTGGTCATCCAAATCTCCTAACAACAAAACCAAAAGAAAAGACAAGCAAAGTCTACCGAACTGAAAGAAAAGCCGACTCAAATCCGAAGAAATCATGACACGAGAAAACAAATTGACACAATCTAACGAATCCTCACCACACGTCTTAATGTCTCTAGAGTGTTTTTATTTTCTAGAAACTAACCAGCTCTGATACCCAAACCTGTCACACCCCGAAACCGGGCCCTGCAGTGAACCGATCCCGGAGTGCGAAATTTTGGGATAATTTGAAACTTTTGTTATGTTTCCCAATATCCGCGTGAATGAGGATAATCAAATTCATCACAATCAGAGTATATTTTCGCGGAAGCTACACATGGTGTTACTACTCGGAATCCGTGGCCATCGGGTTCCGTGTCGCACGCAACCAATATCACAAAGCCATCACATAAGCAGGCTGGTACAAATCATCATCCAAATAAACTGAGCTGGTAGTAACAAACTATTATTTCCCACATATTCAAGTTACAATTAACAGATGTCTTAATTACAAACCCAAAGAAAAAGGCAACTGCCATACAAAATATCCAACTAGACAGAATACTACCCTCAATATTAGATACGAACTCCGGTGGCCCATACTTGACATCTAAATGATATCAACGGGCAGCCTCTCACGTCAGACCGGCGGTCCCACCGCCTCCTCTGATCAAACACCTAAAAACACAAGGCGAGGAATCTTGGCACCAAACAAATAAGGGTCAGACACGACGGTCTGGCAAGCAAATAATCAAGTAATATGAAACCTAAAGAACCATATATAAAACTTGATGAAATCATCGTAAAACCGGATAAATAGTCTAAACAATAATGACAATAAAACATGCTAAAACGATCGAAAGTCCGAACATAAATATCAAGACAAATAAACGAACAGTCTCTAAAGCATAAATATCTCGAAAAGATAACCACTAAGCAAAACATTAATACTTGGAAATACATTTAAAACTGAATAGTAGAGACAATACAATAAAGATCGATATCGTAAAACATTGAAACAAATCAAAGCATAAAAAGTATAACAACAAGAATCATAAAATAAAGTGATATGCAGATAAAACCTTGGCGACCACAATAGCTAAATCCTCCTATTACGAAGTAATAAGAGCGACAGAAACGTAGCCACTGAACGTGGTACTAGAAATAGGATCAGAACGTAGCATACAAATGGGACCTGCAGATCAAAATCAGAACCGTAGCCATACAAATGGGACCGGCAGATAAAACCGTTGCCATGGTCGGTACAGACAGAATCCAAGCTTGCAGCTGGCGGACAGATTAAAGATCCCAAGCGGTGATCAGCCCGACAGGGTGACCTAAACCTAGTGGTGCCTTTAGTTTTCAAAACTCAACCGATACAAATACTACATAATACTAATCCCTTTGGCTCAGGGGGCTCACACCCACATAGCTCTGGCCCCGTCGTGCCTCGAGGTTTCGTTTTCGAAATCATAGCTTCTTTGGCTCATGGGCTCGCCGACAAAGCTCTGGGCACCGTCATGCCTCGAGGTTTTTATTTTCACATACTAGTCTTATCAAACCATAATCTCATCGAAGAAATCCCGAATGTGACAACATTACTCCAATCTCTTTTCAAATCGAATCGGAAGAACAACATACGAATATCCATGGTAACCCGTTCAAAGTACAATCAAGTGGATTTGTATTAAAATCATTACGATCACCATTTTCGAACATGGGAAACCACATGATTTTATAACAAATCACCGATGCTAATTTAAATTAGTTTACCACAAGAGTGCAAATACAACATACCAACAATTTTTCTGACTTGAATGGAATGGATAGTGGAGAATGACTTAATGACTTACCAAGGAGCCATCCCAATACACATTTAACCTTTTTAAACATTGATTAGTAAAGAGTGTGCTTGATGCCAATGAAAAATCATAATGTTTAAATGATAAAAGTGCGAATTGAGACACGAAAGGTTCCCGGATAATTTCACATATGTACATTCTCACATCATTCCATTTCACCAATTTCCCAAGTATCAAAAGTAATGTCAAAACTCTTAAAAACAGGCCCATAGCTGGCCTTAAACCAAGTCAAAATAGCCTACTCATTTAACCCAAAATGCCCCTTTAACCAAGGCCTCAACAATTCTTAAAACAGTCCAAAAACTAAGCTTGAATGGACCACTAAACAAACTTTAAAAACAGCCCAAGACTAACCTGAACCAGGCCCGCAAAATAGATTTTTTAACATAGCCCAAAACTAAACCTTTAATGGCCCACAAAAATGAGTTATGACGCACCCCAAAACTGACCATGAAACAGGCCCACCAACAGGTTTTAAAACAGCCCCAAAACCAAACTTGAATGGCCCACAAACATACTTTTAAAAAGCCTCAAAAACTGGACCTTTAATGGTCCAAGAATCAAGTTTTAAAACAAACCCAAACTAACCAATGTGTGAAACAGGCCCACCAACAAATTTTAAAACAGCCCAAAACTAACCTCAACCAGGCCCACCAAATATGTTTTATAGCAGCCCACTATCAGGCCCTAAATGACTCAACATCAGGTCTTGAAATGGACCAAAAACGTGACCTTGAATCAGGCCCAAGGAAGCCCTGAAATCAGGCCCAAAACAGTCCCCAAATGGGATCAGAAAATCACTTTGAAACAGTCCCCAATCGGACCTGAACCAGACCCAAGGCAGAGCTGGGCCTCGATCGAGCGACCCAAGGTCCGCTCGAGCGAAGCCCAGACAGAACCTGGTCCGCTCGAGCGGCCCACTGGGTCGCTCGAGCGGACTGGGCTCTGTCCCAGTCCGGGCTGAGTGCAGAATGCACTCTTTTGTGCATTTTTTTCTGATTTCTTTTCCTCTTTTTTCCATTTTTGAGATCCTTTTCATTCTCAATCTTTCACACAATTTTCCTAGATCATTTGGGCCCTTCCTTGACCTTTCAAACTCATCAAATCACCATAAATTAGAAATCAAATTAATCAAACACAAAACTTTTAATCAAAGTTTTCTCCCTTTCTTTTGGACCCAAACACTTAACATAGAGAAAGCTAGTTCCCAAGATGACCAAAGTGAAGATAACCTCAAATTCATTATAAAACCATATCATAAGTGAAATCACACACAACATTTCTCCATCCAACCAAAAGAAATCTATGAAACATAAGAAGATTAGAACAAAGCATAAAACATCATGATATGAAGCAAAGTAAATAAAATCATCATATTAATTGAAATCCACTTGCCTTGAGTCTAATTGAGAGAAATAAGACTCCACAAATCAAGCTCTAGAATCTCAAGCTCCCAATCTACAAAAACCCCAAAATTTTCCAAGGAAAACCCTAAAAATCCATTTTTCTCAAATCTCCAAAGAGAGCTCTTGCATGAGTGATGAAAACACTCTAAACAAAGAGGAAAACAAAGATCTAAAGTTTGGAAAGCCATTGCAAACCTTGAAAATCCCAAACGAAGAAGAAGGGCTTGGATGAGAGGTCTCTCCTAGCTCAAAATCCTTGCAAATGACATCTTTGGAAAGCTTGAATGGAGAAGAAGGGCCCTAGGAGATCATCCCTCCATGAAATCTCCATGAGATGGGTGATTCAGAAGAGGAGAAAGTTGCTGGAGGAGAGGGAAAGAGCCAAGCTCCAAACCGTGCAAGACAAGAGAATGAAGGAGAAGAAGAAGGCTCTCCCTCTTATAAGATGGGTTTGTGGGCCCCGATCTTCACAAGGCTGAAAGTGGCATTTGCGGGCCCCGAACGAAAACGACGAAGAAGACAAAAATGATAAACGAAATATTTACTTTCCAAAAAGTATATTTTCCCCAATTTCTGAAATTTTCGAAATTTATGGACAGATTTAGTGAAAATGTCATTTTTGCCCTTTTTCTCGAAAAACGCGATTTTTGAGCATCAAATCCAAATGGTTCAAAACATGAAAGTTGTTTCAACCCCAATAAATGAGTCAAAAGGAGCAAAATTTGTAATTTTTCCAAAACACGAATAATTTCTCACAAAAATATATTTTACAAAGACCGGGTCAAACTAAAGTCAACGGTCTTCAAAATCTCAAAGGCTAGGAAAGATCTAGTCAACTCAAAAACAAGGTCAAACTAAATCAAATCTCACTTAACAAGTTAAACACGATTAAAAAAATACTAACAAAAGAACTGGGGTCGGGATCTTAACATCCTCCCCCCCTTAGAACCCATTTGGTCCTCCAAATGGCTTAAACCAAATTCAAAATCAAAAACCCAAAAGACAAACGAAAACACTGACACCCTACGCTAAACCTCGGCAACTGAGAGATCCTCTTATCAAACCTGACGTTGAGATGCATGGTCAACAACATTCTGATTCAATTAAATGCTTCACACTATTCCACAATTCTGCTCGGAACCAAACTTCTCTGACCAAACTGGTGTGCAACAATTCTTCTAAGCCTCCTTGGTGTCATCTGTCGCTCCTGCATTGGATCATTTCTTTTGCTCACCTTATCAGTCTCTGTCGGTCTAAGAACTGCAAATTCTGCCTCTTTCTACCACTTGAATTCTGGGCCTTAAATTATACCGAGCTGTACGCCATAACCCTGACACTTGCACGAAGATGTGATCGTAGACAGGTTTCCTCTGAAATAATCTCTTCATCCTGAAAATTCTAAAATTCCATATGTTTGCTCTTACTATGTTTCCTCGAATGCATCATCAGCTTCTGGCCTCCAAGTTATACCGTCCATCTTTCTTCGTTCTGAAATTACAACTCCAAATTCTATTGGTCTCCTGTCTCTGACTTGGTCTGTAACAACCCAAATGTCATACTGCTATACACCACATGTTTAAACTGCCATTAACCTGCTGAGCTTTTCTGTGTCGAAACTTCGCATGGCTTGCCTCTTCAGAATTTTCATTCTCACAACTCCATATTCCAAATCTTTCGTGCTGTACTCTGAATTCTTGTCCACATCTGATTCTATCTACTTGCCTGCTCTTGATCTCTTACCTGATACGGTGTTATCAACAAAATAGACCTGCCTAGCTGGCATCAATCCCTGAAGAACGGAAACTTTCAATTCAATCCTGAATGATGGTGATCGTTCATAGATCCGGACATCCATCATCCCTTCACTTCATACACCTCCAAACTCAACCACAAGCTATTACAACTCATTCCATTCAATGCAAAACAAATCTTAAAATTTTAAACATAATGACTAAAATAATTACTTAGTTGAATCTCATCATTTTAAAAACATAGTAGAAACCGAACTTTCAAATTATCAAATAAAACTTAATAAAGAAAGTTTATCAAAGTTTGAACATGGGACAACATTATTCGTTTTGAAATTCATGTTTTCATAACCCAGCAATTCATTGAAATACTCAACAATCTCAAATTAGGGTTTCAAAGATAAATCAAATTCATGTAGTATGACCATACATTAAATTTTGTTGAAAATCCATTTCCAGCCAAACACATACAAAATTTTGAAATCATCAAGGTTTTGAAATGTAGATGTCAACATTTAAAAAAAATTAAAACAAGAGCAAAATTTCAAGATCATTGTGTAACAATGTCTTAAGAAGATTAAATAAAAATTCGAAACACAAATCCTTATGAAGGCAAAATCATGTAACTCCTGAAAAGAGTATAATAATATAGTTTATTTCAAAGTAAGCCTTAAAGAAGAAACATAAATCCATTGTTTAAACACTACACGGATAAATCATAGACATTAAAGAAAACATAACAAAGATGAAAACATTATGAAAATCATTTTAAATAAGAAATGAACATCCAATTTACTGAGGTACTCCCTTGCATATGCACGTTGTCCAATCCAATACCCTATAAGTCGGTAAAGCCCACACGTTTCCTTTGCTGCCAAAAATTTTCCTGACCACAACGAGCCTTCACTCATTATTATCTCTGAAAAACTACACTGGCTAAGCTGCAAGTCCTGAAAATTCTCAGGCCAAATCCATGACAAGGCTCGTCGAAACCGGGAAATCCCTGAGTTTATGGCACTAGCTTCCAACCTAACTAAGAATCACTTCTCCCTTCATAGAATCAATAGTTAATACGCCCCTTGCAGTCCTTCATCTTGGAAAGATGGTCTGAGTTCGCCCAAAAATCACATTACTTACCTTAGCATGCTGCATGACAATCCTTGATTAGTTGAAAGGGATCTTCAACTACTGCTCGAGTCCAACTCAGACGGGCAAACGCACAAGTCTTCTCTCAATAATCACATTGAAGATGCTGAAGGCTGAAAGTCTTGCTGATGTTCTCCGAAAACAACATACTAAGTCCAAAGGGTTCTCAGTCTCCGACACAAGCACAGACAAAGACACCGACAAGAGTATGGAGACTTTAAAATTCTCCCACACTAAGAGGAAATTTGGTCATCCAAATCTCCTAACAACAAAACCAAAAGAAAAGACAAGCAAAGTCTACCGAACTGAAAGAAAAGCCGACTCAAATCCGAAGAAATCATGACACGAGAAAACAAATTGACACAATCTAACGAATCCTCACCACACGTCTTAATGTCTCTAGAGTGTTTTATTTTCTAGAAACTAACCAGCTCTGATACCAAACCTGTCACCACCCCGAAACCGGGCCCTGCAGTGAACCGATCCCGGAGTGCGAAATTTTGGGATAATTTGAAACTTTTGTTATGTTTCCCCAATATCCGCGTGAATGAGGATAATCAAATTTCATCACAATCAGAGTATATTTTCGCGGAAGCTACACATGGTGTTACTACCGGAATCCGTGGCCATCGGGTTCCGTGTCGCACGCAACCAATATCACAAGCCATCACATAAGCAGGCTGGTACAAATCATCATCCAAATAAACTGAGCTGGTAGTAACAAACTATTATTTCCCACATATTCAAGTTACAATTAACAGATGTCTTAATTACAAACCCAAAGAAAAAGGCTAACATAGCCATACAAAAATATCCAACTAGACAGAATACTACCCTCAATATTAGATACGAACTCCGGTGCCATACTTGACATCTAAATGATATCAACGGGCAGCCTCTCACGTCAGACCGGCGGTCCCACCGCCTCCTCTGATCAAACACCTAAAAACAAAAAGAGCGGAATCTGGCACCAAACAAATAAGGGTCAGACACGACGGTCTGGCAAGCAAATAATCAAGTAATATGAAACCAAAGAACATATATAAAACTTGATGAAATCATCGTAAAACCGGATAAATAGTCTAAACAATAATGACAATAAAACATGCTAAAACGATCGAAAGTCCGAACATAAATATCAAGACAAATAAACGAACAGTCTCTAAAGCATAAATATCTCGAAAAGATAACCACCTAAGCAAAACATTTAATAATTGGAAATACATTTAAAACTGAATAGTAGAGACAATACAATAAAGATCGATATCGTAACATTGAACAAATCAAAGCATAAAAAGTATAACAACAAGAATCATAAAATAAAGTGATATGCAGATAAAACCTTGGCGACCACAAATAGCTAAATCCTCCTATTACCGAAGTAATAGAGCAGACAGAAACGTAGCCACTGAACGTTGGTACTAGAAATAGGATCAGAACCGTAGCCATACAAATGGGACCGGCAGATCAAAAATCAGAACCGTAGCCATACAAATGGGACCGGCAGATAAACCGTTGCCATGGTCGGTACAGACAGAATCCAAGCTGCAGCTGGCGGACAGATTAAAGATCCCAAGCCGGGTGATCAGCCCGACAGGGTGACCTAAACCTAGTGGTGCCTTTAGTTTTCAAAACTCAAACCGATACAAAATATAACATAATACTAATCCCTTTGGCTCAGGGGCTCACACCACATAGCTCTGGCCCCGTCTTGCCTCGAGGTTTTGTTTCGAAATCATAGCCTCTTTGGCTCATGGGCTCGCACGACAAAGCTCTGGCCCCGTCTTGCCTCGAGGTTTTTATTTTCAAATACTAGTCTTATCAAAACAATAATCTCATCGAAGAAATCCCGAATGTGACAACATACTCCAATCTCTTTTCAAATCGAATCGGAGAAAACATACGAATATCCATGGTAACCCGTTCAAATACACATCAAAGTGATTTGTATAAAATCATACGATCAACCCTTTCGAACATGGGAAACCACATGATTTATAAACAAATCACCGATGCTATTTAAATTAGTTTACCAAAGAGTGCAAATACAAATACCAACACATTTTTCTGACTTGAAATGGAATGGATAGTGGAGAATGACTTAATGACTTACCAAGGAGCCATCCCAATACACATTTAACCTTTAAACATTGATTAGTAAAGAGTGTGCTTGATGCCAATGAAAATCCATAATGTTTAAATGATAAAGTGCGCATTGAGACACGAAAGGTTCCCGGATAATTTCACATATGTACATTCTCACATCAATTCCCATTTCACCAATTTCCAAGTATCAAAGTAATGTCAAAACTCTTAAAAACAGGCCCCTAGCTGGCCTTAAACCAAGTCCAAAATAGCCTACTCATTTACCCAAATAGCCCCTTTAAACAAGGCCTAAACAATTCTTAAAACAGTCCAAAAACTAAGCTTGAATGGACCACTAAACAACTTAAAAACAGCCCAGACTAACCTGAACCAGGCCCGCAAAATAGATTTTAACATAGCCCAAAACTAACCTTTAATGGCCCACAAAATGAGTTATGAAGCAACCCAAACTGACCATGAAACAGGCCCACCAACAGGTTTTTAAAACAGCCCCAAAACCAACTTGAATGGCCCACAAACATACTTTAAAACAGCCTCAAAACTGGACCTTTAATGGTCCAAGAATCAAGTTTTAAAACAAACCCAAACTAACCATGAAACAGGCCCACCAACAAATTTTAAAACAGCCCAAAACTAACCTCAACCAGGCCCACCAAATATGTTTTATAGCAGCCCACTATCAGGCCCTAAAATGACTCAACATCAGGTCTTGAAATGGCCCAAAAACTGACCTTGAATCAGGCCCAAGGAAGCCCTGAAATCAGGCCCAAAACAGTCCCCAAATGGGCTCAGAAAATCCTTGAAACAGTCCCCAATTCGGACCTGAACCAGACCCAAGGCAGAGCTGGGCCTCGCTCGAGCGACCCAAGGTCCGCTCGAGCGAAGCCCAGACAGAACCTGGTCCGCTCGAGCGGCCCACTGGGTCGCTCGAGCGGACTGGGCTCTATCCCAGTCCGGGCTGAGTGCAGAATGCACTCTTTTGTGCATTTTTTTCTGATTTCTTTTCCTCTTTTTTCCATTTTTGAGATCCTTTTCATTCTCAATCTTTCACACAATTTTCCTAGATCATTTGGGCCCTTCCTTGACCTTTCAAACTCATCAAATCACCATAAATTAGAAATCAAATTAATCAAACACAAAACTTTTAATCAAAGTTTTCTCCCTTTCTTTTGGACCCAAACACTTAACATAGAGAAAGCTAGTTCCCAAGATGACCAAAGTGAAGATAACCTCAAATTCATTATAAAACCATATCATAAGTGAAATCACACACAACATTTCTCCATCCAACCAAAAGAAATCTATGAAACATAAGAAGATTAGAACAAAGCATAAAACATCATGATATGAAGCAAAGTAAATAAAATCATCATATTAATTGAAATCCACTTGCCTTGAGTCTAATTGAGAGAAATAAGACTCCACAAATCAAGCTCTAGAATCTCAAGCTCCCAATCTACAAAAACCCCAAAATTTTCCAAGGAAAACCCTAAAAATCCATTTTTTCTCAAATCTCCAAAGAGAGCTCTTGCATGAGTGATGAAAACACTCTAAACAAAGAGGAAAACAAAGATCTAAAGTTTGGAAAGCCATTGCAAACCTTGAAAATCCCAAACGAAGAAGAAGGGCTTGGATGAGAGGTCTCTCCTAGCTCAAAATCCTTGCAAATGACATCTTTGGAAAGCTTGAATGGAGAAGAAGGGCCCTAGGAGATCATCCCTCCATGAAATCTCCATGAGATGGGTGATTCAGAAGAGAGAGAAAGTTGCTGGAGGAGAGGGAAAGAGCCAAGCTCCAAACCGTGCAAGACAAGAGAATGAAGGAGAAGAAGAAGGCTCTCCCTCTTATAAGATGGGTTTGTGGGCCCCGATCTTCACAAGGCTGAAAGTGGCATTTGCGGGCCCCGAACGAAAACGACGAAGAAGACAAAAATGATCAGCGAAATATTTACTTTCCAAAAAGTATATTTTCCCCAATTTCTGAAATTTTCGAAATTTATGGACAGATTTAGTGAAAATGTCATTTTTGCCCATTTTTCTCGAAAAACGCAATTTTTGAGCATCAAATCAAAATGGTCAAAACATGAAAGTTGTTCAACTCAATAAAATGAGTCAAAAGGAGCAAAATTTGTAATTTTTCCAAAACAAGAATAATTTCTCACAAAAATATATTTTACAAAGACCGGGTCAAACTAAAGTCAACGGTCTTCAAAATCTCAAAGGCTATGGAAAGATCTAGTCAAACTCAAAAACAAGATCAAACTAAATCAAATCTCACTTAACAAGTTAAACCACGATTAAAACAATACTAAACAAAAGAACTGGGGTCGGGATCTTACAGCAAATGTCGACTAGCGACGCTTGTGGCAATACATCAGAGCATTTGTATGCCATTGCTTTCCACTTGTGAATGAAGTCATATGTTGATTCATTCTCCCCCTGTTTTAGGCTACACAGCTGAGCCATAGTAGCGGGATGATCCTCACCTTTGAAGTGAGTCAGGAAGCATGTCTCTAGCATGGCCCAGTTTTGGATTGAGTCCTCCGACAGAGTGGAGTACCAATCGAAGGCCGTACCTTTTAGGGGTACTTGCAAAGAGGCGGATCTTGAGTGCATCTTGATCCGCGATAGCTCCCGTCAGGATCTTGAAGTGGATGACGTGCTGTCTGGCTGATCCTTTCCCCGTATATGTTTGGAGAGTAGGATGCTTGAATTTGGTGGGGAACGGGACCGAGTCCATCCATAAGGGATATGGTGGCTTGATCCCATGCTCCTTGAGTATATCCTCTTCTTTTGCTTTGGTGAGGATACTGTTTACGTCCTTTTTGGTAAGGGCGCGTGACTCATTTTCTTCTCTATTTACCTCGTCGTTTTGATGATTCGGAGGAGGTTCATTGTTCGCCTGATTTTGGAAGGCGAGGAGAAGGTTTTCCATCAGAGTTTCAATCCTCTGCTGGCCCTGTTCCAACTGCTGGATGTGGGTAATCGTATCTTCTGGAGGTGGATTGCGGGGTGGTGGCTCAGAATTTGTAGCCAAGACATTCATCCTTCGTGATTCGAACGAAGAAACTGTCCTGGTGACTGAGCTGGGGCTCATTCTTTTTGAAGAAGAGCTTGAGGAAGGATCACTCTGCTGTCCTTTGCTTGAAGGAGCAGGGGATTCTTCTGAATGTCTTATTGTCCTTGAGACGCTGCGGGTCATCGGACGTCGGACATGGATTTTTGTTGCTGATTTTTGGCGCCTTCTGGTTTTTCCAACCATATGGACGGCAGCAACTTGGTTGGGTCTTTCTTTTTCGACCCATTTGGGAGAGACTTGGAGTGTAGGAGGCTGGGTCCTTTGCTTCTCTAGTCTCTTTTGCCGGTATGACACGCGGCGGCATATACGGCGAGCAATTTGAGCTTCGGTCAGCTCTGGCTAGGCTTTGACGATGAAGGATGTGCTCCCTCTGGCGCAGCAGCCGAGCCTGTCTTCTTTGCAGCTGGGCAAGGACAGGATGCGAACCCTGTCCTTCGTCTGTTGCTGCGAAGCTTTGAATTTTTGGAGTTCGGCCCCTGTAGAGATGAAGGGTCGAACTGCAGGTTTGTAGGCCTTAGCAGGTGCTTGCAGAGGCCTTGTGATGGATGACTTGATTTTGGGCTTGTAGGAACAAGCCGACTCATGCTGGGATGACTTGGAAGTCAGGTTGGAGATGGGTCTCTCCTCTTTCATGTAAGCAAGAGGGTAGAACTGGTTCTCCTTGAGTGGGGCCAGGAATGCTGGCTTAGTGGATGTTTGGGACCTTCTCTGTTTTGGTGAAGGTCTTGGGGACCAAGTCTTGGGATAGGCCTGGTTGCTTGCAGGTCGAGGCTTCGTGGGGCTGCCACCGGCTTCAGGCCTTCTGGTGCTCACCTTTGGTGTCACGGTAGTGACACGTTGAGAGGCGAGTTTCTGCTTCTTGGAGGGAGCAGTTTGTTCCTCAGGAAGTGGGAATGGTCCCAGCGTCCCAAAGACGATAGTCCGGGGAGTCGAGGTCGACCCGGAGTTCAGAGAGTTGCCGAGGGAGTTGATGCTTCGGCAGCTGATGGGGCGCTTGTAAGTGCGCGAGGTTTGCTTCTTTTGAAGCATGAGTTGGTGCTTGTTTTCATCGAAAGTAATATTTAGTGAAGCTGCCATTGTTAGTTTTTCGAAAATTTCTGAAACAAGACCACATCCATTAGTAATCACAAGAATATAATGATCATAAATGGGAAGTTCTATGGTTTCGTCTTTTCAAATTGCTAGAGGAAGATGACCCAAGCAACATGAAGAAGGCAAAACGCCATAGAGGGTACAATTGTTCTGATCGCAGGTATGGTAAGCCCAGAATGGGCATCCCAGTGACTGCTAGAAGCAATTGTGAACTTAAATTCGACTTATCGAGAAGCAGAGCTTGCTCGAGGTAAGAAGAATATAAAGTTGGAGTTACAGATGTGCCGGTCGCAATACAGTAGACCCTGGAAGGGCGTACTAGTACCGCTAGACACAAATGTTTTGAGACCGCATCTATGAGATGAGATTCTCTGTTTTGAAAGGTCAAAATTGGATTCATCAAAGAGAGCAGATGGTATTCCTATCTAAACACGGGCTCAGCGATTTCCGCGAGCGCCAGTGCTCAGAAAGAAATGAACCATAATTTCTCGTATCTGAATCTAAAAATGATGAGTTTTTTTTTTTAAAAGGCCAATATCGGGTTCATCAAAGAGAGCAAAAGGCACTCCAATCTGAACACGGGCTCAGCGATTTCCGCGAGCGCCAGTGCTCAGAAAGGAGAAGAGCAAGATTTCTCCAATCTGAACCCAAAATGACGGAAGTTTTTTTTTTTTGAAGATTTTGAAGTTTTTTTTTTAATCTTTTTTTTTATTTTTTATTTAGTTTTTTATATATTTTTTAAGATTTTTTTTTGAAAATTTTTTATTTTTATTTTTATTTTATAATTTTAATTTTTTAAAAATTTTATTTTATTTTATTTTAAAATTTGTTTAAAAGACGAGAGAGTACACATAGGCCTCCTAACCCGGTCTTATGAAATCTTGATTGATAGAATTGCCCCCAGGTAAGGGTAGGATTACTTAATAAACCCGTTTGGAGGACCCTTGCCTAGAACAGTCAAGCTGTCTCCACACTCTGGACAAGGCTTTTCTTTGAATCAACCATGATCAAAGAACACAGTTGGTTTAACCTTAGTGGTCTATGTCTTTTCTTTATATATATATATATATATTTTTAATGAACTCATCGAAGAGAAACGATGGCCCAAAACCTTAGTCGAACAGGCTCAACATTTCTGCAAGCGCGATGAACGATAGGAACGGATCAAGGTTTCTCAACTTTGAATCCAAAATGAGAAATCTAATTTTTTTTATTTCTTTTTATTTATATTTTTTTTTAGATCTTTAATGAACTCATTGAAGAGAAACAATGGCCCAATCCCCGATCCGAACATGGTCTCAGCGATTTCCGTGAGCGCCAGTGCCCAGAAGGGAGAGGATCAAAGTTTCTCAATTTTGAATCCAAACTGAAAAATCTGATTTTTTTTTTGTTTTTTTTTTAAAGAGAAAGAGTGGAAATAAATTCAAAGAATTAGAAATTTCCAAACAAAAAATCTCATCTCATTTTTTTTAGATGCGGAATTCAACATAGGCCACCAATTATAAAGTAGCCAAGGAATCGAGAAAAGAAATATAAGCATAGAGCAAAATATATGATATGCAAATATTTCATTTCTAGCATCGTGTTCTCAAATAAACGTGTCCCACCGGGTGTGCCAGCTTGATGGACCGCGCTCCTGCTCGGTTCCTACCGAGGTCGGCGGACGTGGGAGTCCGTTCGGTTCCGACCTTTTCGTAACCAGGGGGCAGGGGCGTGCATCAACATTTCTTTTTTTTTTTAGGGTATGCCAGATTTTCTATTTTACTTGGAATTGCAAGTGGTGATCCGGAGATCAACCTTCGCAAGTAAAAAGGAAATCAACTTCTTTCAAGTTTTCCATTGCACATATATTTAAGAAAAGAGACATTTTTCTTGGTTTGCCGTGAAAGGCGATTTTTTTGGCATTTATAGCCGATTTTGGCGTTTATAGCCAATTTACAATCCTTATCAATAATGAAAGACAAGAGTTGTGATTTTTGTCTCTTTTGAAAAAATACAAACTACAATGAAAAGCAAGAAAAGGAGGATCTAACTTCTCAGGAGATTGTGGGGGACTCGTTTAGATTGACGGTCGCAAGCCATATGTGGGCTTCGCCATCATCCATGCAGATGAGAACAGAGGATGCTATTGATTCGCTTGGCTTGGCTATAACCTCAGGTTTTTAGAGAACAAAGACCAAAAGAAGGTCCTATGTCCAATGAAAAGCCGAGTAGACGGGCTTGAAAAGCCATGTCTAAGCCATTGGCGGCAGAAGGAGAAGGCAAGGACCTTGGGGGGGAGTACCCCCCAAGGGACTTTTGTCACCTTGTTGCGATGGTCGGTGTAGAACTTCCGCAGAGTTTTCTCTCTTTTTTCCTTCTCTGGATTTCTGTGCTTTGTCTGTCTGTCTGTTTGTGCTTTTTTCTGATGATTCTTTCTTCTTGGAGAGCTCTCCTATTTATAGGCTTTTAGGTAGCCATTTAGGAGGGTTTATGAGCTTTGATTGTCATAAAGCTACATAAAGGGAGGAGTTACAGAATTGAATTCTTTATTTTGTAACTCCTTTTTCTTGGCTTCTGATTGGCCGGAGGAGATTGAGGGCATTTAATCGCCTTTAATCGCCATGATGGGAGGAGTTTCATGGGTTAAATACCATGAATCTCTTGACTTGTAACTCCCGGATGCTTGCTTCTGATTGGTCCGTCCAAAGAAGTGGATTAATGACTGTTATAAAGCTAGTCAATTAATCGCATTAAGTGATCGCCGAGCAGTTGAAGAGTCGCAGGCCGTGCCGCATCTTTTGGGATTCTTCTGGTGATGATTATCGATGGATCTTCATGTAGATCGACATCAGATGACCATGTAATTTCAGGTGTTTGTTGCCAACAGCGGGTCGGTGCCATTTGTCTTGTCGATTTCTCGATCGGTCGGGTAGAAAGCACACTTTTTTTGGTTGACCGGGTGGCGATCAATATTGTTTTCGATACTCTTGATGATTGACCCGTGTTTTGGACGGATGTCAGAGGACTTGGTGTCTCAAAAGCATGAATTTTGGAAAGTACCAGAGGCTGGGCGCTTTGAATCTAGAAAAAACGGCGAAAACCGGGGTTTCCGGGGCCTTCCCGGCGACCCTGGGGGGGTTTCCCCCCTTTGTGTCCCGTTTTGTGTCCGTTTTTGCTGTTTTTCGATTCTTTTTTCTTCTGTATTTTTCCTTGACATTTTGACCATTTATTGGCCTGATTTCTTTGTAGGAAACCTGATGAGAATCCTTGCATTTTATTTTGCAAAGTTTCCAATTTCCTGAGAAAGCCGAAGACTTTGTAGTGCAGAGCTGCCGATTTTCCGTCAGAAGCTGAAACTGGGTCAAACGATGTCGGAATGACCTGAAATTTGGTGTGAAGCCTCCTGAGCAATAAATAAGACCAACCATAGGCTTTTGTTTGAGTTTTGAAGCCGTTTGGGGTCCTATCGCCAGTAGACTCGCTTTTGTCGCGATGAAGATGTCGCGGTTTGATGTGCGGTCAACCGATGTCCGATTGACTTGAGATTTGACAGGGAACCTATTGGAGTCATTTTAAGATGATCCATAGGCTCTGTCTTGGAAATCATGGTCCCAGAGAGCTTTGCCACCGAGAGGCTTGATTTGACTTCCGAGCGTCAAACTATGGTCAAATGTTGTGGAAATGACCTGGAATTTGACGTGTAGGCCTTTATAAGCATTTTGAAGCCGTCCATGTGCTCTATCTGATGAGTAATGGTCTCGGTGGTTCTTGCCGCCGAGAGGCTTGATTTAGCTGTTCGAGGGTTGATGTAGGGTCAAACGTTGTCGGTTTGACTCGGAACTTGACGTGGAGCCTTTTGGAAGTATTTTGAGACCGTCCATCTGCTCTGATCGAAGATTTGGTGTCTCCTATGCTTTTGCCGCCGGGAGCTCCTTTCGGAGAAGCGAAGTTAGGCCAAATGATTTTGAAATGGCCCGAAACTTCTTGTGTACTCCTCTTTTGGCTGTCTTGAAGGATCTTGCAGTTTTTGTTTGATTCTGACAAGATTTGATTTTTTGGAAGTGGCATTGCCTATTTATGGCAGGTTGCGACTTCATGTAGCTCTTTGGATCTTGAAGAGGCAAAGTGACATTTTTGGTGTCAACAAGGTCCCCTAACCTGCCACATACAGCTGTTAGGTCACAAGGCCAAAAAATTGAAAACCAAATCCCGAACCCCTAACCTGCCACATACAGCTTGTTAGGTCACAAGATCAAAACCAAAATCGACCCCCCAACCTGCCACATATAGCTTTTTGGGTCACAAGGTCAAAACCAAAAAATCAAACCCGACCCCCTAACCTGCCACATACAGCTTGTTAGGTCACAAGGTCAAAAAACCAAATCCACATCCCTAATGTCATTTTCAAGACTTTGCCTCGAGATGGTACCTGATCCCTTTCACTACCATAAAATTCCCCTGGGAGCTCAAAAGGCCACCTTACCAAAAGGAAGACTGCTCAAAGACTCTTGGTCAAGTCAGAAGTTCTCCTTCAAGGTTCTCTTCGAGGCACATCGACTACAAAAGTTAAGCAACTCGTCGATGTACCTCGAGGGGGCATTTGTTGACCCCAAAAATATCACTTTCCCTCCTTAAGCTCAAGAAAGCTACATGAAGCCGCATGATGGACCGTGCTCCTGCTCGGTTCTAACGAGGTCGGAGGACGTGGGAGTCCGTCGGGTCCGACCCTTTTGTAACCGGGGGGCAAGGGCGTGCATCAACATTTCTTTTTTTGTGTGGGTGTGCCAGATTTTATATTTTACTTGGAATTGTAAGTGGTGATCCGGAGATCAACCTTCGCAAGTAAAAAGGAAATCAACTTCTTTCAAGTTTTCCATTGCACATATATTTAAGAAAAGAGACATTTTCTTGGTTTGCCATGAAAGGCGATTTTTTTGGCATTTATAGCCGATTATGGCGTTTATAGCCGATTTTTGGCGTTTATAGCCGATTTTGGCGTTTATAGCCGATTTACAATCCTTATCAATAATGAAAGACAAGAGTTGTGATTTTTGTCTCTTTTGAAAAAATACAAACTACAATGAAAAGCAAGAAAAGGAGGATCTAACTTCTCAGGAGATTGTGGGGGACCCGTTTAGATTGACGGTCGCAAGCCATATGTGGGCTTCACCATCATCCATGGAGATGAGAACAGAGGATGCTATTGAATCGCTTAGCTTGGCTATAACCTCAGGTTTTTAGAGAACAAAAACCAAAAGAAGGTCCTATGTCCAATAAAAAGCCGAGTAGACGGGTTGAAAAGCCACGTCTAAGCCATTGGAGGCAGAAGGAGAAGGCAAGGACCTTGGGGGGGGGTACCCCTGTTGGGATTGGTGTATGCCCTAAAGCCCACTAGCTGCACTCTCATCTTTTATTACTGGATATTTACTGGTTATTTAATAGAAAGACTCTTTTATGCTTAAACATGTATATATGTATGGTTGTGTAAGGCCCATTGTTTCTAGTAAATGAATTAGGTGTGTAGTGTCTACACACAGATAGGTCTAATTCATGGACACTGGAAACATCATATTCGTTCACAACTGAAAGATGGAGCTGGGCACTTCATCTTGGTATAAGTTATAATGAGAGACTCTCCTGTATTCAGGGTGACTTACCTAAGTCATGGGAGGGCTTTCCCGGATTCATCTCATTAGTGCATATGCAATGCATTGAATAGGACCATGGTAGGTGTGATCTCTAAAAAAGTACTATCACAGAAAGAGATCAAGTCACCTCATGCTACTGAGTGACCGGTGCTCTTAATCTTGAGCATTTGTGGATGAACTGACGAAGTCAAGTTCTTGTGCTTTAATTCACTATGGGTGAGATTCTTTTCATGGGTCAACAGCTCTGTGTTTTGGGTACTCGGACTTGATCAGTTGGGACGTGCAGATGCAACATAGAATCTATGCCATCTGATGATGGAATAATCGTCCCCTTAGAATTATCCGATTAATCATCAAAATCTAAGATCTTAGTATATGGATGTTCCATATGGATATTGAACTTGTGGGTCGCTCCCTGGATCAAGAGAATGATATTCGTATGATAATTATGTTAAGGATATGAAGTTCTAAGGTTTAGATGTAATCGGGAAGGTTGATAGTACATGTGATAACCTGACTCGATTATGGATGTTACATAGAGGGGCATTCAGGTCATTACACTTAGTAGGTCGAAGACAACCGTCATTTTATGACGAGCTTATTATATTATATATTTGTCCTTGGAGTTCAACCATAACTCTTTAGTGGAATGAGTTAAGGTTAAAATGGTCTTAATGTTGCTATGGGTTTAGCATGGACATTTTGGTCATTTTGGGAGCCAATGGCAAATATGTCTTTTGGTCCCTTCTCTAGTCACTTACCAAGATTGGCATGGTTTCCTAAGATGTTTAGATAACATAAGGATGAATTATTTTAGTGGAAAAATTAATTTTGAGTTTAAATTCAAATAGGCCTTTGATGGCATACATGAATTTAACTCTAGATAAATTGTATGTGGGCCATGGTGTGCATTATCATAAGGGACGTCCATAATAGGATTTCCATAGGTAAGGTTTCCAACTTTGAGTAGGACTCTCTACTTGGAAAGTTGGACTCCTCTTTGGATTAGTATTCCTATGAGAAAGTTTCCTTTTTGGATTAGGAACTTAAAATTAGTAAGTTTTCTACAACTAGGATTACTAATTGTATGGGAAGTTCCTTTTGGTTTCCTTTTCTAATTAGAGTGTTTCTTAAAGGAAATAAGTCTTTCCGTTTTGGACAACAATGAGAATTAGAAGAGATAAGCTTCTAGGAAAAGGTTTCCTAAGTTTCTATAAAAGGGAGAGAGCCTTCCCTTTGGATGTCCATACAAGGAGAGTCACAAAGTTGCACACGTCCAGCCCTTTGGAGGTTTTCTTCTTCATTGAAGAAGGCTTGAGGTCTGAGATTTTCCCTTGGAGAAATACTTCTTGATTCCTAGATTAAGATCCCACCATCTTAGCCAATCAGATTTGGAAGTGAGATAGAGAAGAAGATCAAAGGCAATACTAGTGCAGAAAAATTCCAGCAACTTGTTTGCAAATTGCAAGTCTGAGTTCGGGCCTTTGGATCTATTTTTTCAGAGATTTGAAGTCTACAAATCTTCGAGGTATTAGTCTTCTTCATTCTCCTTTAATTATACACTTGTTGGTCATGAATTCATGGAGTTCTCATGCGATCTATATGGCTGATTTATGCTGGCCAAATCAGATTTTTTAAAATCTATCATGTTACAAATTAGCCATGAATATCTTCCGCTAATTCAGATCTGAATCGCATTTTCTTTCAGTGGTATCAGAGCCACTCCATGTGAAATCATGATCCCATGTTGTGTATAATTAATCCTAGATTGATTATGGGTATGGTGGCACCCTATTAAAGTTATGTTGTGATGCATGTTGTGTGCAAGTTTCATTAACATTACTGGAATTTATTTTCCAGATTTGTTTAATGATGCACATAGTGAGTTTGCATGCACTAACCTCTTTGTTTGCAGCCATGTATTGCATCCTTGATGGTTCGCATGATTGTTATGTGGATTTGGATGTTTTTTCATTAGTTGGAAAGTGTACGATTGCGCGTTTAGCAATCATAGGAAGTTGTAATTCTTTCTTTACTTTTATTCCAACTAGTCTTGATGTAAGCTTTCTTGAAAAGCATAGGTATCTCCAATGTAATTTGGGTTTTTGTTTTTTATGGGTTTGCTTGTAGAAATTTGATTTATTGGATCAGGCAAGAAGAAGAAAGTTTCAAGAAAGGTTGCAAGTAACCGGACTCCTTAGTGGTGGAGGAGACAAGACTTCTTGGTGAAAGATGAGGCCTATTCTTGATGTCCTAGTTCGATAAGGATTACAAGTCCGAAGAGCAAGGAGCCATCAAGGATTGCATACTTTTATTTGCTTTTATATATGGAATGCATGGATGAGTGCTTTATATAATTGCTATAATTGTCACCTAGAAACATGGCCACCATTAGGTTCTAAAATTGGCATCTTTATTGTATTAGATTGTTTTTAGTTTGGCAAATTGTTTTAAACGGAACTTACACCAGCACCTTTTATTTGTCTAAGGTTTAAAATTGGATAGGGTTTGGTTTATCTTGGTACCCTTGGTTTCCAAAGATGGCTAAACTAAAATCTAATTAGATGCTAACTATGGGTTTCCATAACCCAAGATAGGTTTTTGATTCTTTAAAGGGATTTGCTCAAATGTTTTAAAGCAAAGGTTATTTATTTTTAAGATGACTTGAGTCATAAATTTAATTAACCAAGTTTGCTAGATTTGAAAAGAGCTTTTTAGTAAAACAATGCAAAGGTCAAGTAGTATAAACCCTAGTGATAAATAATCAAGTGGGAGAGGGGTTTTAGGAAAGACCCCACGGCCTTCCATTTTCGGTTCATGTTATCTCATTAAAGTGTTAGTAGGAACGGCCATCCCTTCGGTGGAGTTCTTTAACTAAAGACCGCTTTGATGGGTTAATGGGTGAACTAATGTGAATATTCGTAATGAGGTGTTAGTAGGAGCGGCCATCCCTTCGGTGGAGTTCTTTACTAAAGATCACTTCTATAGAATGTCAATGAAGTGTTGGTGGGAGCGGCCATCCCTTCGGTGGAGCTCTTTGCTAAAGTTCACTTCTAGGAAGGATAAAAGTCTCTTCCCTTCGGAAGACTTAATCATAGACATTCTGGGAATTTCATAAGAGATGGTTATACACTTGACATAAGACGGTGATGACCTCTCCTTAGGAGTTAAGGGTTATTTGTCATATGAGGCCAAACCAATCAGTGATTGGACTACCACTGGATGGGTATCCAGATAGTGATAATCCAAATAAGTCTGCCTTAATTCAACGTGACTGTAGGCTCGGCCATCCCTTCGATGGAGGGTCTATGAGGAGGTTGAAACACTGATACATTATGATTGGGGTTGAATAATATAAAAAGTTTCGTGCTTTGTTTTTCCTTTTATAACAAGCACCATATGCATATTACATATATACTGCATGTCTAATTATAAACCGTTTTATATCCAGAAAAAGATGGGTAGAGATTCTTTTAGTCCGTTGATGTGCATTCTTCGTGAGAACAAACTGACTGGCCCTAACTACGTAGACTGGAAAAGAAATCTTGACATAGTACTTACAGCCGAGGAGTACAAGTATTTCTTGCTGGAAAACTGTCCCGATATTGATGCTAATTCTACCGATGACCAGCAAGAGGCTGAGAGGAAATGGAAGAAAGCGAATAGCATGGCTAAATGCTACATGCTCGCTTCCATGTCCAACGTGTTGCAAACATAGCACGAGCAAATGGACACAGCCTATGAAATCATGATGTCCTTGTCTGAGATGTTTGCAGACAAGAGCAGGCCAGCTAGACAAGCTGCTATGAGGACTATCATGAATGCTAGGATGGCTGAGGGAACACCTGTCAGAGAGCATATGCTCAAGCTGATAGATTGTTTCAATGAAGCTGAGATTCTAGGGGCTGAGATTGATGCAGGGAGTCAAACTGACATGATTCTCGAAACTCTGTCGGACTCTTTTAATCAGTTCAAGCTCAATTTCAATATGAGCAAGATGGACATGACTCTACCTGAGTTAATGAAAGAACTCCAGGCGGCGGAGGCTATCATGAAGCCCAAAGCCCAAGCTCATTTTTTCCAGTCTTCCTCTAAACTGAACCCGAAAGGGCAGAAGTCCGAGAGGAAGCAGAATAAGGGAAAAGGGCAGAAAAAGAACAATGTTGGTAATAAGAAGGACAAGGGTACAGATGGAAAGCCCAAAGGGAAATGCTTCAAGTGTGGCCTCAAAGGTCATTGGAAGAAAGATTGTCCCAAGTTCCTGGCCTCAGTTAAGAAAGGTACATCTTTTTCATACTACATTGAAACTTGTCTAGTGGTTGATTTTACTGACTCATGGATAGTAGACTCAGGAGCCACTAATCACATCTGCAATTCATTGCAGGGGTTTCAGATAATGCAGAGAATTGAGAAAGGAGAGTTTGCTTTCAGAGTCAGAACTGGAGCTAAAGTTTGGGCAGTTGCAGTAGGAGTAGTTACCTTACATTTTCCATGTAATAGGATATTAGTTTTAAATAATGTTTTCTATGTTCCGGACATAAAGAAGAATTTAATTTCAATTTCCAGATTAATTGAATTTAATTATTCAGTTTCTTTCCATTCTGGTGTTGATATCAGTAGAGATGGAAATATTATATGTTCCGGTAGAATACATGACAACTTATTTTATATATATCATATTGCTCCCACACTGCATAATGTACAACAAGGAAACTCAACTTCCCTTAAGAGGAAGGTATCTTCAATCAATGACACATATCTTTGGCACTTACGTTTGGGTCACATTAACCTAAAATGGATTCAGAGGTTGGTAGAAGATGGGCCCTTAAGCTCATTAGATTTCGAACCTTTTCCTCAGTGCGAATCTTGTCTCAAGGGAAAGATGACCAAACGGTCGTTCTCTGGAAAGGGACTTAGGTCAAAGGAGTTGTTAGAATTGATTCACACTGATGTGTGTGGTCCTATGAACAAACCGGCTCGAGGAGGGTAGGAGTATTACATCACCTTCACCGATGATTACTCTAGGTATGGATATGTATACCTAATGCGACGCAAGTCTGAGGCGTTTGATAAGTTCAAACAATTCAAGGCTGAGGCGGAGCTACAACTAGGAAAACATATCAAAGCCCTTCGATCTGATCGAGGTGGCGAGTACCTCCTGGGTGAGTTCAAGGAGTACCTCACACAACATGGGATTGTGTCTCAGTTGTCTGCACCGGGTACACCCCAGGAAAATGGTGTAGCGGAGAGAAGAAACCGTACCCTTCTTGATATGGTAAGGTCCATGATGAGTCATGCAACTCTACCTATATCTTTTTGGGGATATGCCCTAGAAGCAGTAGCATACATTTTAAATCTGGTGCCTTCTAAATCAGTACCTAGGACACCCCAAGAAATGTGGACAAGTCGAAAACCTAGTTTAAGACATATTCACATTTGGAGTTGTCCATCCTATGTACTGAATGATAAAGCTACCAAGCTGGAACCCAGATCGGAAATGTGCTACTTCATTGGGTATCCTAAGGGAACGAGAGGTGGCATCTTTTATCATCCAAAGGAGCAAAAAGTGCTCATAAGCACTCATGCTAGGTACTTGGAGGATGATTGTATGATGCACCAAGAGCTTAGTTGTAAAGAAACCCTTGAGGAGATTCTTCCGGGATCTCCTATAACATCTGTACCAGATCCTGAAACAGTAGATGAACAAGATATTCCTTTAAACACTCTGGAGCCTCGTCGTAGTGGGAGAATTTCTAGACAGCCAGAAAGATATCTAGGAGTGTCTTTTAAGACAGACTCTGAAGATCCGGTTGAGGATCCTACTAGTTATGATGAAGCAGTAACGGATATAGATGCTGACATGTGGCAGCAAGCGATGAAATCTGAAATGGATTCTTTGTATTCCAATCAAGTCTGGGAACTTGTAGATGCACCTGAAGGGATCAAACCCATAGGGTGCAAGTGGATCTACAAGAGAAAGAGAGGAGTGGATGGGAAGGTGGAAACCTTCAAAGCAAGACTGGTGGCGAAAGGATATACTCAGAAAGAGGGTATCGATTATGAGGAAACCTTTTCACCAGTGGCTATGCTTAAGTCCATAAGGATTCTCTTGGCCATCGCATGTCATTATGACTACGAGATATGGCAGATGGATGTCAAGACAGCTTTTCTTAATGGAAGTCTTGACAAATGCATCTATATGATGCAACCAGAGGGCTTCATTGCTAGTGGCCAAGATAACATGGTTTGTAAACTTAAGAAGTCCATCTATGGACTTAAGCAAGCATCTAGAGCACGGAACATCAAGTTTAATCAGGCAGTCAAATCCTTTGGCTTTGATCAAAACATTGATGAACCATGTGTGTATAAGAAAGGAAATGGGAAAGCAGTTGCATTTTTGGTTCTGTATGTAGATGACATATTACTCATAGGAAATTATGTAGGTTTATTGTCATCCACAAAGGTTTGGTTATCGTCTCAATTTCAGATGAAGGATTTGGGTGAGGCCAGCTATATCTTAGGGATCAAGCTTTTGCGTGATCGCAAGAATAAGATGTTAGCCTTATCTCAATCTTCATATATTGAGAGATATTGGTCAAGTTTAACATGCATGACTCTAAGAAGGGCCTCCTACCTTCTAGACATTGAGTACCACTGTCCCGAGATCAATGTCCAAAGACATCTGAAGAGATAGAGAGAATGAGGAGAGTTCCATATGCATCTGCTGTTGTAAGCCTCATGTATGCTATGTTATGTACTAGACCAGATATTTGCTTTGCCGTTGGCATGGTTAGCAGATATCAGTCAAACCCTGGACCTATGCATTGGACAGCTGTTAAGCATATATTCAAGTATCTTCGGAGAACGAAAGATTATATGCTAACCTTTCGAGCAGATGATCTAACGCCATTGGCGTATACAGACTCTGATTTCCAATCTGATAGTGACGCCAGAAAGTCTACCTCAGGGTACGTCTTTACTTTGTCAGGAGGGGCTATATCATGGAGAAGTGTGAAGCAATCCTGTATAGCTGATTCTACCATGGAAGCAGAGTATGTGGCGGCATCGGAAGCTGCGAAGGAAGCGGTATGGCTCAGAAAATTCCTGTTGGAATTGGGAGTTGTTCCTGCAGTGCATAAACCGATTGTCATGTACTGCGATAACACTGGTGCTGTAGCACAGTGCAAAGAGCCCAGGAATCACAAGAAAGGCAAGCACATTCAGAGAAAGTACCACTTGATCCGGGAATTCATTCAGGATGGAGAGATAGTGGTGGAGCATATTGCTTCAGCAAATAACTTAGCTGACCCATTCACTAAGACTCTTACTGAGAAAGTCTTCACTTCTCATGTTGAGTCTATGGGTGTTAGGTTAGGAAGTAGTGATCTTTAGTGCAAGTGGGAGTTTGTTGGGATTGGTGTATGCCCTAAAGCCCACTAGCTGCACTCTCATCTTTTGTTACTGGATATTTACTGGTTATTTAATAGAAAGACTCTTTTATGCTTAAACATGTATATATGTATGGTTGTGTAAGGCCCATTGTTTCTAGTAAATGAATTAGGTGTGTAGTGTCTACACACAGATAGGTCTAATTCATGGACACTGGAAACATCATATTCGTTCACAACTGAAAGATGGAGCTGGGCACTTCATCTTGGTATAAGTTATAATGAGAGACTCTCCTGTATTCAGGGTGACTTACCTAAGTCATGGGAGGGCTTTCCTGGATTCATCTCATTAGTGCATATGCAATGCACTGAACAGGACCATGGTAGGTGTGATCTCTAAAAAAGTACTATCACAGAAAGAGATCAAGTCACCTCATGCTACTGAGTGACCGGTGCTCTTAATCTTGAGCATTTGTGGATGAACTGACGAAGTCAAGTTCTTGTGCTTTAATTCACTATGGGTGAGATTCTTTTCATGGGTCAACAGCTCTGTGTTTTGGGTACTCGGACTTGATCAGTTGGGACGTGCAGATGCAATATAGAATCTATGCCATCTGATGATGGAATAATCGTCCCCTTAGAATTATCCGATTAATCATCAAAATCTAAGATCTTAGTATATGGATGTTCCATATGGATATTGAACTTGTGGGTCGCTCCCTGGATCAAGAGAATGATATTCGAATGATGATTATGTTAAGGATATGAAGTTCTAAGGTTTAGATGTAATCGGGAAGGTTGATAGTACATGTGATAACCTGACTCAATTATGGATGTTACATAGAGGGGCATTCAGGTCATTACACTTAGTAGGTCGAAGACAACCGTCATTTTATGACGAGCTTATTATATTATATATTTGTCCTTGGAGTTCAACCATAACTCTTTAGTGGAATGAGTTAAGGTTAAAATGGTCTTAATGTTGCTATGGGTTTAGCATGGACATTTTGGTCATTTTGGGAGCCAATGGCAAATATGTCTTTTGGTCCCTTCTCTAGTCACTTACCAAGATTGGCATGGTTTCCTAAGATGTTTAGATAACATAAGGATGAATTATTTTAGTGGAAAAATTAATTTTGAGTTTAAATTCAAATAGGCCTTTGATGGCATACATGAATTTAACTCTAGATAAATTGTATGTGGGCCATGGTGTACATTATCATAAGGGACGTCCATAATAGGATTTCCATGGGTAAGGTTTCCAACTTTGAGTAGGACTCTCTACTTGGAAAGTTGGACTCCTCTTTGGATTAGTATTCCTATGAGAAAGTTTCCTTTTTGGATTAGGAACTTAAAATTAGTAAGTTTTCTACAACTAGGATTACTAATTGTATGGGAAGTTCCTTTTGGTTTCCTTTTCTAATTAGAGTGTTTCTTAAAGGAAATAAGTCTTTCCTTTTTGGACAACAATGATAATTAGAAGAGATAAGCTTCTAGGAAAAGGTTTCCTAAGTTTCTATAAAAGGGAGAGAGCCTTCCCTTTGGATGTACATACAAGGAGAGTCACAAAGTTGCACACGTCCAGCCCTTTGGAGGTTTTCTTCTTCATTGAAGAAGGCTTAAGGTCTGAGATTTTCCTTGGAGAAATACTTCTTGATTCCTAGATTAAGATCCCACCATCTTAGCCAATCAGATTTGGAAGTGAGATAGAGAAGAAGATCAAAGGCAATACTAGTGCAGAAAAATTCCAGCAACTTGTTTGCAAATTGCAAGTCTGAGTTCGGGCCTTTGGATCTATTTTTTCAGAGATTTGAAGTCTACAAATCTTCGAGGTATTAGTCTTCTTCATTCTCCTTTAATTATACACTTGTTGGTCATGAATTCATGGAGTTCTCATGCGATCTATATGGCTGATTTATGCTGGCCAAATCAGATTTTTTAAAATCTGTCATGTTACAAATTAGCCATGAATATCTTCCGCTAATTCAGATCTGAATCGCAGTTTCTTTCAGTGGTATCAGAGCCACTCCATGTGAAATCATGATCCCATGTTGTGTATAATTAATCCTAGATTGATTATGGGTATGGTGGCACCCTATTAAAGTTATGTTGTGATGCATGTTGTGTGCAAGTTTCATTAACATTACTGGAATTTATTTTCCAGATTTGTTTAATGATGCACATAGTGAGTTTGCATGCACTAACCTCTTTGTTTGCAGCCATGTATTGCATCCTTGATGGTTCGCATGATTGTTATGTGGATTTGGATGTTTTTTCATTAGTTGGAAAGTGTACGATTGCGCGTTTAGCAATCATAGGAAGTTGTAATTCTTTCTTTACTTTTATTCCAACTAGTCTTGATGTAAGCTTTCTTGAAAAGCATAGGTATCTCCAATGTAATTTGGGTTTTTGTTTTTTATGGGTTTGCTTGTATAAATTTGATTTATTGGATCAAGCAAGAAGAAGAAAGTTTCAAGAAAGGTTGCAAGTAACCGGACTCCTTAGTGGTGGAGGAGACAAGACTTCTTGGTGAAAGATGAGACCTATTCTTGATGTCCTAATTCGATAAGGATTACAAGTCCGAAGAGCAAGGAGCCATCAAGGATTGAATACTTTTATTTGCTTTTATATATGGAATGCATGGATGAGTGCTTTATATAATTTCTATAATTGTCACCTAGAAACATGGCCACCATTAGGTTCTAAAATTGGCATCTTTATTGTATTAGATTGTTTTTAGTTTGGCAAATTGTTTTAAACGGAACTTAGATCAGCACCTTTTATTTGTCTAAGGTTTAAAATTGGATAGGGTTTGGTTTATCTTGGTACCCTTGGTTTCCAAAGAAGGCTAAACTAAAATCTAATTAGATTCTACCTATGGGTTTCCATAACCCAAGATAGGTTTTTGATTCTTTAAAGGGATTTGCTCAAATGTTTTAAAGCAAAGGTTATTTATATTTAAGATGACTTGAGTCATAAATTTAATTAACCAAGTTTGCTAGATTTGAAAAGAGCTTTTCAGTAAAACAATGCAAAGGTCAAGTAGTATAAACCCTAGTGATAAATAATCAAGTGGGAGAGGGGTTTTAGGAAAGACCCCACGGCCTTCCATTTTCGGTTCATGTTATCCCATTAAAGTGTTAGTAGGAACGGCCATCCCTTCGGTGGAGTTCTTTAACTAAAGACCGCTTTGATGGGTTAATGGGTGAACTAATGTGAATATTCGTAATGAGGTGTTAGAAGGAGCGGCCATCCCTTCGGTGGAGTTCTTTACTAAAGATCACTTCTATAGAATGTCAATGAAGTGTTGGTGGGAGCGGCCATCCCTTCGGTGGAGGTCGATGAGGCCAGGAAACGTCTTGAGCATCTGCAGGCACAAGTCGCTGCCAAGTGGACTGCAATAACAGAGGCTCGTGACAGGGAGAGTGCTCTGATTCGCCGAGTTGCAGATGCCAATCGAGTTCTTGAAAGGAAATATCAAGATAGCGAACGATGGCAAACTGCTCGGGATAATCTTCCTGGTGTGAAAGAAGGGTTTCAACCCACCCCAGCATCTCATGGCAAGTTCTTGAAGAATCGTGCTCTGGAATCCTTGACGGCTGAGGCCAAAAGTTTGCTTGAGGAGCTGAACTCTTGGCTGGAGACCATTTTTGATTGAGCTCCTGTATTATTTTTTTTTTACAGAAACCATCCTTCTCTCTTTTTTGGTACCACTTGTATTTTTTTGGTACTTACTTTTTTGTAGTGCTTGTGAACACTTTCTTTTTTTTGGTACCACATGTATTTTTTGGTACTCTTTTTTTTTGTAGTGCTTGTGAACACTTTCTTTTTTTGGTACCACATGTATTTTTTTGGTACTCTTTTTTTTTATAGTGCTTGTGAACACTTTCTTTTTTTTGTTATCCCTACGCTCACTTGAATCTTTTTGTGATAAAAGTAATTGCTAAATGGGATGCCTTCTTTTTTTTGTTATCCCTACGCTCACTTGAATCTTTTTGTGATAAAAGTAATTGCTAAATGGGATGCCTTCTTTTTTTTTGTTATCCCTACGCTCACTTGAATCTTTTTGTGATAAAAGTAATTGCTAAATGGGATTTGATCAAAAGGTTGTCATTTTGTGAAAATCTTTTGTCAAATGATTGTTTTGGCATGGAAGCCAGGTTTTTGTTTGTGGCATGGAAGCCAATTTTGGCATGAGAGCCAGCTTTTCTTGTGGCATTGATAGCCGAGTTTTTTTTCTTTTTTGTGGCATCTATAGCCAGTTTTGGTGGCATTGGTAGCCGGTTTATGGCATTGATAGCCTGTTTTTGGTGGCATTGATAGCCTGTTTTGTTTTGGTGGCATTGATAGCCGGTTTTTTTTGAAATCCAAGTTTTTGTTTGTGGCATTGATAGCCGGTTTTGTTTTGGTGGCATTGATAGCCGGTTTGTGGCATTTATAGCCTGTTTTGATGGCATTTATAGCCGGTTTGGTTTTCAAAAATGCAAGTATCGACTAAAAGTCGCCTCCCTGCTGAATGTTCTTGCAAGTATCGATGGAATGTCGCATCCTTGCTCATTCGGTTGCGAGTATCGATGGAATGTCGCATCCTTGCGGATTTGGGTGCAAGTATCGATGGAATGTCGCATCCTTGCTTTTCAAAAATTTTGGTTTTGCGGGTACTGACTTGATGTCGTTTCCCCACGATTTTTGAAATTTGTGGTTTTCTCGAACCTTTGGGTTATGGATATCAACTGAAATGTTGCGTCTCCATGGTTTTGGATTTTGCAAGTATCGACGAAATGTCGCTTCCCTGCGATTTTGGAAGTGTCGAACATGGTTCATATGCTTCCGATTTGTGCGAGTATCGACTAAGCGTCGCTTCCCCGCGGTTTTTTGAGAAACAATTTTTTTTTGTTTAAAGACACGAGGGTCATAAGTTTTGACCTAAAACCATTTTGGCGGTAAAAGGCAGGGTGGACTAGGGTGGAAATCCCTGAATCCGGATTTTGTTTCAAACCATGAATTTTGGGTTCAAGGGTTGAAAATTTTGGTCAAGTTAGGGAAAGGTTCCTAAACTCGGATATTTTTTTTTTTAACAATGAAACGATGAAAGTAAGCATTGTTTTAGATTTCTAAAAATTTCAACATTTGATATAAAAATTCTAAAAAAAGGGTGGGTTTAGTGAGCGTGTACCTTGAAACCGGTTTTGGCCATACAGGCATTGCTCTTACCCAGTTGGGTAAGTCTTCAAGGGTAGTACCGCTTTAAGAACTTGCCGTTGATGGACAGCATACATCTGTCAACTTCCATGTTTAGGGGTGCGTATGCACCATTAGAAAAAACCTTGTCGAGGACGTAGGGTCCCCCCCATTTTGGCTCAAATTTGCCTTTGGACTTGTGAGCGAAGACCATTGGTCTTTTTACCGCAAGAACCAAGTCTCTCTTTTTGTAGGCGCGTTGCCTGACCTTTTTATCGAAAGATCCTGCCATGCGTGCTTGGTAAAGTTCAATGCTTTGTTGAGCTTCGAGTCGTCTCTCATCGAGATTGTCCAGCTCATGGAGTCGTAATTTGACATTGCTTTCTTGAGTCATGTCATTTTGTAAAGATACCCTCAAGGAAGGAATTTGTACTTCCAAGGGTACGACAGCTTCGCATCCATAGACCAAGGAGAATGGTGTGCTATGGGTTGGTCCTCGAACGGTGGTTCGATAGGCCCACAAAGCTTCAGACATTTTGTCACTCCAGTCTCTTTTGTGACTAGAGACCATTTTTTTGAGGATTTTGCAGAGTGTCTTGTTGAAAGCTTATGCTAACCCGTTTGCTGCCGGATTATATGGAGTCGAAGGATAGCTTTGGATTTTGTATTTGTCGCAGAACCAGTAGAATCAATGATCCCGGAACTGTGGTCCGTTATCATGGACGAATCTTTTAGGTATGCCGAAACGACAAATGATGTTGGTATGCAGGAACTGAAGGACTGATGAGGTCTTCATTTCGTTAAACGCAAATGATTCTGACCACTTGGAGAAATAATCCGTAGCGGCGAAGATGAAGCGATGACCTTTGCTCGAAGGGGGAGAAATAGGACCTATGATGTCCATACCCCAGGCTTCGAAAGGCCATGAGATCGCTATAGGATGCAGCCATTCTGGAGGCATGTGAATGTAATCTCCATGAACTTGGCATTGTTTACAGCGCTTAGCAAATTGCATTGCGTCAGCTACCATGGTAGGCCAGTAATATCCTAACCTTTTTATCTGATCATAGAGCTTAGGTCCAGCCTGATGAGCTCCGCAAAGACCAGCATGAACTTCTTTGAGTGTTTCTTCAGCCTCTTGTTGTGACAAGCAGCGTAGAAGTACTCCGTTGAAGGATTTCCTGTAAAGGATTTTTGAAGGAATATCCAAATGAAAGCTTGGGGTTCGCCTTTGGATGCTTACCCGTTCTTTTGGATCTTCAGGTAGGATTCCGAACATAATGTAATCAATGAACGGATCCCTCCAGTCGCCGATTGAAGTTTGAAGGATTGAAATCCGACTTCCGACCACTTGGTGGCATTCAGCAACTGCTTGGTGTGTGTTAAGAGGAGGAAGGATTCTTCTTTCGCACACTGTGATTTGCATGTTTTCCCTTTCCTGGATTGCCATGGATGTGGCAAGTCCAGCTAGGGCATCTGCACGTATGTTTTCACCTCTACAAATGTGGGTGATGTGACAGATGTCAAACTTTTGCAGAAGTGATTGTGCCTTGTTGTAGTAAGGCAGCAAATCTGGCTTCTTGAAATCTGCACGTATGTTTTCACCTCTACGAATGTGGGTGATGTGATAGATGTCAAACTTTTGCAGAAGTGATTGTGCCTTGTTGTAGTAAGGCAGCAAATCTGGCTTCTTGACTTCAAATTTCTGATTCATCTGGTTGACGATCAGTTGAGAGTCTCCAAAGACTTCCAGCATGGTGATACCGGATTCGATGGCGAGTTCCAATCCTAAGATCAGAGCTTGATATTCAGCTGCATTGTTTGTGCATGGTTCCAGTAGCGAGAAAGCGTGTGGAATCATGTATTTGTCGGGGCTAACAAGGAGGATGCCAACTCCCGAGATCGGCTGTCTTTTTTCATTTGTCCTGGTTGCACAGTCAAAGTACATGTCCCAGGAGGCACTTTGTGAGAAAGTCTCCACATTGTAGACTGGTTCGTCTGGGAGATCATCTCTAAGCGGAGAATCTTTAGGCAATGGATGCTCTGCGAGGAAGTCCGCTAGAGCTTGCCCTTTGATTGCTTTTTGTGGTACATACCTAATGTCAAATTGTGACAGAAGGATGGACCATTTTGCCAGTCGAGCATTGAGAGAACCTGCCTTTGTGACAAGGACCTTCAAGAGGTTGACCCTCGAGACTAGGTATGCTGTATTGGAAAGCAAGTAGTGACGCAGCTTTTGTACGGCGAACATCACTGCAAGACATTCTTTTTCGACTGGAGAGTAGCGATGCTCTGCACCTACTAGCATGCGGCTGAGGTAATATAGAGCAGCTTCTTTTCTTGATCATTTTCTTACGCAAGCAGAGCTCCCAAAGAGTGATCAAGGGCTCTTGTGTACAAGATGAATGGTTTTCCAGTGGTAGGAGCAGCTAACATTGGAGGTTTTGTTAGGTATGACTTGATGTCTTGGAAAGCAGCTTCACAGTCAGCATCCCAGACAAAGTTTACACCTTTTTTCATCAGTCGGGAGAATGGACGGCATTTCCCTGAAAGATTGGAGATGAACCGTCTGATGTAGGCTAATCTCCCTTGAAGCCCTTTGAGTTCTCTCAAGGTTCTTGGAGAGGGCATTTCTAGAATGGCTTTGACTTTTATGGGGTCAAGCTCTATTCCAGCTTTCCGAACTAAGAATCCGAGGAACTTACCCGACGAGATGCCGAAGAACCATTTCAAAGGATTCATTCGCAGTTTGTGTTTGCGAAGCCGGACGAAGACTTCTCGAAGGTTTTCGAGATGATCTTCTTTTCTTTTGCTTTTGACGGCGAGGTCATCAACGTAACATTCAAACGTCTTATGCTGCATATCTTGAAATATTTTCATCATAGCCCTCTGATATGTGGCACCAGCATTTTTCAGACCAAATGGCATGACATTGTAGCAATACACGCCAAATGGGGTCCGAAAAGATGTATGTTTTTCATCTTCAGGATGCATCTTTATCTGATTGTAGCCAGAGAAACCATCCATGAATGTCATTCGCTCGAATCCACAGGTGTTATCAATCATTACCTCTGGTATGGGGAGCGGAAATTCATCTTTAGGGCATGCGCCATTCAGGTCTCTATAGTCAATACAGACCCTGATCTGCCCGTTCTTCTTTGTCACGGGGACAATGTTGGCCAACCATTCAGGATGTTGTTCCTCACGGATGAAGCCGACGCTTTTGAGTTTTTGAACTTCTTGTTCAATTTTATCCATCACATCTGGACGGAATCTTCTTTGGCCTTGCTTGGCAGGCTTGATGTCTTCTTGAAGATTGAGTTTGTGAACCGCTATTTTGGGGTCTAAGCCTGGCATTTCAGCGTAAGACCATGCAAAGCAATCAACGAACTCACGAAGAAAGGCGATATACTCGGGTAACTCATCATCCTTTATATTCTTGCTTATGAATACAGGACGTGGGTTATCTGGTGTTCCCAAGTCTATCTTTTGAACAGGATCTTCTGTTGGAAGGTTCGAAGGTGGTTCCTCCACAATATTTTCGGAGGCTTCCAGCTCAACGAAACCTTCTGGGTTTTCAAAGGCATTTCCAGACCAAGGTTTTATTCCTTTCCACGGGTTTTCTTGATCGGTAATTTTCCCAAGGTTTGCTATGAGATGATCCCAATCGCCTGTTGAAACCGGGTCGAAGTAGGCTACTTCTTTTGGAGATGAGGGTTCTTCTGGGTCAGAAGACCACATGTCTGCTCCATCGGACAACTCCTCTTCATTTTCGGAGAAATCTTGCCAATTGGATGAGCTTCCTGGATCTTAGTCAGGTGACTCATCAAAGAGATATCCAGGGAGATTGATGTCTTCATGGTCTTGAGAAGTTGAGGCTTGGTCAGTATATTGGCTTTTAAGCCTTTGTGTCAACTGTCTCAAGGGAGTGTCGGGATCATACCCTAACCCGTGTGAAGACTTTTCTACATAGCCATAGAGTCTCCAATCTTCCAGCTGGCTTTTGGTCAAGACGGGCCCCAATGGCGTGAGAATATCGCGTCCTTCTCCCAAACCGACTGGGTTTTGAGCGTCATAGCCCATTTTCTTCATAATAGCTTGTGCCACAGAACTATATAAGGATAGTTGAGGCATACCTTCATTTTGGAAAGGTTCAAGCATGGAGTTTGATGAAGAAGCATCCGATCTATGGAAGAAGATCGGCTTTTCCTTTGCTGAAGTTGCTGGAACAACGAAGGAAGCTGACGTAGGATCTTCTATGTCAGAAGTTATCTCCATTGGAGTGAGAGCAGGCTGAACTTGCTGAGTGTCAGCTTGGCTTAAGATGTGTCGTCTTCCGGCTCTGAATCCGAGTCCGTGTCTTGCGTGATAGACACGAAAGAGACAACAAATTTGCCCCAAGGCTTTTGCTTTGCCTTCTTCACTTTAGTTGTGACGACCAAAGGCTTTGAAGGTTTGAGGGAGATGATGAAGGGAGTTTTAATGCTCTTTTCAGATTTACCGGATGGTTTGTTTTCTTCCGGTGATTGTTGAGGAGCTTTGCCTTTATCTTTTTGGAGATTTTTGGCAAAAGATGCTGTGTGCTTCTCCTCTTCTTCTTTTTCTCCTTCATACATCTGTGAGTCTACGAAGTGGACTTCTTTACCTTTGAAGGGTTTTCTGTCCGCAAAGACTCGATGTATCATGCCGTCGTCGCCAACAAACTTGATGCATTGATGTAGACTTGAAGGGACAACACCATTCTCGTGGATCCAAGGGCGTCCGAGAAGGATGTTGTAGCATGAAGGGGTTTTTATTGCATACACTGTGACCTCAAAGATAAGATCACCGATCTGCAACTTGAACCTGATTTTGGCGATAGGCCTTTGAGTACTCCCATCATATCCAAAGATAGATACATATGTGTGGCTCAGCTTGCTGGGTGGGATGCCCAACTCTTCAAGAGCCGATGTGGAGATGAGGTTGAGTGCAGAACCTGGGTCGATCTGAACTCTGTGCATAGGCATTTCCTTGATATACCCTGTGAAGTACAGGGGTCGGTTATGCCTGGTTTCTCCAAGTAGGAGGTCGTCCTTTGTGAAGGCGATGGTTGCACTGGCTGCTTTTTTAACCGAGAGGCATTCAATGCATGATCCCTCAATTTTCTTCTTTTCTCCCTTTGAGGAGGCTTCTGAGTTTTTGACCCGGTAATCCATTTCAATTTGGAGGACTTGCGGGGCATATTTGTCGACATCCTCATTCAGCTTTTGTAATTCCGAGATGAGATTATCACGAGTGTGCGGAGACATTCGCAACAAATCTAGGATGTGCAGACGTGCAGGTATGTGCTTGAAGTGTTCAATCAAGTCATACTTGAAAGCCTCCTTAGGGCCTGCATGTTCATCATTGTTGCCACTAGGGGTGCTTACAACATCTTTTCCCAAAGGATTTACATATGTAAAGGAAGATTGGTTGTAATTTTTGTGGTAGTCCTAGCCAGAGCGGGTGCCTCTACCAACTTCGAGAGCTTCTTGAGAAGGGTCTTCATTTGGAAGATTATCTTCAGGATCAAGAGGCTGTCGTTTTTCATTTGCTAAGGATGAATCAGCAGCAGAGTTGCCATCCTCAATGATTGTGTTGCACGGAGCATTTTCCGGGAACAAGTCCTGAACAGCATCCAGCAACCTTTCTTCTTCGTTGACTAATTCATCGTCCCAAGCATCAATAGCTGGGAATTCTTCAGTTAGGAAGGGTGTGAACTTTGAAGTCACAGTCTCAGGAGAAGAAACCTGAGAGGGTGTCATCTCAGTGAAAGTCACGTGAGACGAGGTGGCTTCAGAAGATACATTGCTAGGCGTCGCCGGAGTGCAAGTGCTCTCATCAGACGATGCTTTGGAAGAGCTATAATCCCGAATTATCACATTACAGGAAGCTCTGACGGGAGACGTTACCTGATCGGAGTCAGACTCATCCTCGGATGTAAGAGGATCGTCTATCCAATAATTTTCTCCATTTTCAGGAGTTAAGGGAGGATGTACCTGATGGTCTTCAGGGACTTCAGGCTCTGGATTGCGAGGAGGCTCGTTGACGCGTTCTTGCTCTTGTTCTAGAGCGAGTCGCTGTAAGATCCTTGCATATCCTTCAACATCAGGCATGGGAGCCGTATCTTCTTCTTCATCAACTCTTTGTGGCTCAACGTGGTTGATTTCCACTGGAGTAATGAGAGGTGCTGGGTCAGCAACATTTTCTTGTACAGCTTCTTGGTCTTCTTCATCATCAGACCAGGATCCTTGTGGGTGTAGGGGTTATACCAGATTACTGGCATAAGATGAGACTCAGGAACCCATTCTTCATCGGAGAGATATTCTCCTGTTTCAAGGGACTCCTCCCACTCATCTGTGTAGTTGGATTCGAATCCATCATCGATGTCGCTGGATTCGTATCCATCAATGGAGAATCCAACTACCGAATTGCAAGAGTATGATGCCTCCTGCATGGCTTCTTTGAATTGAGGTGGCATGAAATCACTGAGAGTGAATTTCCTTACCCCCTTTATAGTCTCTGGAGGTATATTTTTGTTGCCTCCAGTGAAGTGGTAGAGGAAGCCTCTGCCTTTTCTTTGACCTCTAGTTTTGGCTGGGTCTTCTCTTGTCGTTTGAGCTTGAGGAGATGTTTCCTAGCCTGCCTTCGCTGTTGAGCTGTAGGCTTTGTTTTCACGACCTCCCAATTTTCATCTTCCAAGAGATCGGGATGTACCCATATGGGTTGTCCGTCTGGTGTCAGGTAAGGAACCAGTTCCTCGGACGCTTGGATTGAGTTTATCACCTTGAAGGAAGTAGTGATCTTTTTCTTCGGTGATTTTGATGTTTGTCCACATGTCACCATGTTGATGGAGGCAGGCCCATAGTTTTTGTCAAAGGAGATGACTCCGTTTTTCCACATCTCATTTATTTTCTCTCTCACAACGAAGCATTGATTGAGAGGATGCGAAATCATCTGGTGGTATGGACAGTACCGAGGATCGTTGGTTTTGCCAACATCACCCGGTCTTTTTGGTTCAGGCAAGGTGAGCTTGCCGTTTGCCATAAGAGCCCCGAAGATTTCATCAACATCTTCATCAAACGGGTATTTCTTCTCTACTCGTTCTTTGAAGGCATCTGAGAGTTCAGGTCTCTTACCATCAACTTTATTTTTAGCTTTCTTTGGTGGCTGAGGAGCTGACTTGGTCTGCACATTGAGGACCTCTTTTTTCTTTGGTTTAGAGGTTGCTATGGCGGTTGGCTCTTTTCTTGATGATTTCTGACTGTTGAGGTCTTTAATCACCGTTTCAGCTTCCATGGAAGCTTCTAGGAGTTCTCCCAGGATTTTTGATTTGTTGCCGATGATCATGGAGCGGATTCTGGCTTTCATGTTGTTTCGGCAAATGTCGACTGGCGACGCTTGTGGCAATACATCAGAGCATTTGTATGCCATTGCTTTCCACTTGTGAATGAAGTCATATGTTGATTCATTCTCCCCCTGTTTTAGGCTGCACAGCTAAGCCATAGTAGCGGGATGATCTTCACCTTTGAAGTGAGTCAGGAAGCATGTCTCTAGCATGGCCCAGTTTTGGATGGAGTCCTCCGGCAGAGTGGAGTACCAATCGAAGGCCGTACCTTTTAGGGTACTTGCAAAGAGGCGGATCTTAAGTGCATCTTGATCCGCCATAGCTCTCATCAGGATCTTGAAGTGGATGACGTGCTGTCTGGCTGATCCTTTCCCCGTATATGTTTGGAGAGTAGGATGCTTGAATTTGGTGGGGAACGGGACCGAGTCCATCCATAAGGGATATAGTGGCTTGATCCTATGCTCCTTGAGTATTTCCTCTTCTTTTGCTTTGGTGAGGATACTGTCTACGTCCTTTTTGGTAAGGGCGCGTGACTCATTTTCTTCTCCATTTACCTCGTCGTTTTGATGATTCGGAGGAGGTTCATTGTTCGCCTGATATTGGAAGGCGAGGAGAAGGTTTTCCATCAGAGTTTCAATCCTCTGCTGGCCCTGTTCCAACTGCTGGATGTGGGTGATCGCATCTTCTGAAGGTGGATTGCGGGGGGGTGGCTCAGAGTTTGTAGCCAAGACATTCATCCTTCGTGATTCGAACGAAGAAACTGTCCTGGTGACTGAGCTGGGGCTCATTCTTTTTGAAGAAGAGCTTGAGGAAGGATCACTCTGCTGCCCTTTGCTTGAAGGAGCAGGGGATTCTTCTGAATGTCTTCTTGTCCTTGAGACGCTGCGGGTCATCGGACGTCGGACATGGATTTTTGTTGCTGATTTTTGGCGCCTACTGGTTTTTCTAACCATATGGACGGCAGCAACTTGGTTGGGTCTTTCTTTTTCGACTCGTTTGGGAGAGACTTGGAGTGTAGGAGGCTGGGTCCTTTGCTTCTCTAGTCTCTTTTGCCGGTATGACGCGCGGCGGCGTATGCGACGGGCAATTTAAGCTTCGGTCAACTCTGGCTGGGCTTTGACGATGAAGGAATGTGCTCCCTCTGGCACAGCAGCCGAGCCTGTCTTCTTTGTAGCTGGGCAAGGACAGGATGCGAACCCTGTCCTTCGCCTGTTGCAGCGAAGCTTTGAATTTTTGGAGTTCGGCCCCTGTAGAGATGAAGGGTCGAACTGCAGGTTTGTAGGCCTTAGCAGGTGCTTGTAGAGGCCTTGTGATGCATGACTTGATTTTGGGCTTGTAGGAACAAGCCGGCTCATGCTGGGATGACTTGAAGTCAAGTTGGAGATGGGTTTCTCCTCTTTCATATAGGCAAGAGGGAAGAACTGGTTCTCCTTGAGTGGGGCCAGGAATGCTGGCTTAGTGGATGTTTGGGACCTTCTTTGTTTTGGTGAAGGTCTTGGGGACCAAGTCTTGGATAGACCTGGTCGTTTGAGGGTTGAGGCCTCGTGGGGCTGCCACGGGCTTCAGGCTTCTGGTGCTCGCCTTTGGTGTCACGGTAGTGACACGTTGAGAGGCGAGTTTCTGCTTCTTGGAGGGAGCAGTTTGTTCCTCAGGAAGTGGGAATGGTCCCCAGCGTCCCAAAGACGATAGTCCGGGGAGTTGAGGTCGACCCGGAGCTTAGAGAGTTGCCGAGGGAGTTGACGCTTCGGCAGCTGATGGGGCGCTTGTAGGTGCGCGTGGTTTGCTTCTGTTGAAGCATGAGTTGGTGCCTGTTTTCATCGACAGTAATGGTTAGTGAAGCTGCCATTGTTAGTTTTCGAAAATTTCTGAAACAAGACCACATCCATTAGTAATCACAAGAATATAATGATCATAAATGGGAAGTTCTATGGTTTCATCTTTTCAAATTGCTAGAGGAAAATGACCCAAGCAACATGAAGAAGGCAAAACGCCATAGAGGGTACAATTGTTCTGATCGCAGGTATGGTAAGCCCAGAATGGGCATCCCAGTGACTGCTAGAAGCAATTGTGAACTTAAATTCGACTTATCAAGAAGCAAAGCTTGCTCGAGGTAAGAAGAATATAAAGTTGGAGTTACAGATGTGCCGGTCGCATTACAGTAGACCCTGAAAGGGCGTACTAGTACCGCTAGACACAAATGTTTTGAGACCGCATCTATAAGATGAGATTCTCTGTTTTGAAAGGTCCAGATTGGATTCATCAAAGAGAGCAGATGGTATTCCGATCTGAACACGGGCTCAGTGATTTCCGCGAGCGCCAGTGCTCAGAAAGAAATGAACCATAATTTCTCAAATCTGAATCTAAAAATGACGAGTTTTTTTTTTTGAAAGGCCAATATCGGGTTCATCAAAGAGAGCAAAAGGCACTCCAATCTGAACACAGGCTTAGCGATTTCCGCAAGCGCCAGTGCTCAGAAAGGAGAAGACCAAGATTTCTCCAATCTAAACCCAAAATGACGGAAGTTTTTTTTTTGAAGATTTTGAAGATTTTTTTTTATTTTTTTTTAAAAAAAAATCTTTTTTTATTATTACTTTTTTTATTTTTTATTTTTATTATTTTTTTTAAGAATTGTTTTTTTGAAAAAAAAATTATTTTTTATTTTTTATTTTTTATTTTAAAATTTTTATTTTTTTTAAAAAAAAATTATTATTTTTTTAAAAAAATTTATTTAAAAGACGAGAGAGTACACATAGGCCTCCTAACCCGGTTTTATGAAATGTTGATTGATAGAATTGCCCCCAGGTAAGGGTAGGATTACTTAATGAACCCGTTTGGAGGACCCTTGCCTAGAACAGTCAAGCTGTCTCCACACTCTGGACAAGGCTTTTCTTTGAATCAACCATGATCAAAGAACACAGTTGGTTTAACCTTAGTGGTCTATGTCTTTTTTTTTTAATTATATTTTTATTTTATTATATTTTTTTAATGAACTCATCGAAGAGAAACGATGGCCCAAAACCTTAGTCGAACATGCTCAACATTTCTGCAAGCGCGATGAATGATAGGAACGGATCAAGGTTTCTCAATTTTGAATCCAAAATGAGAAATCTAATTTTTTTATTTTTATTTTTTTTAGTTCTTTAATGAACTCATCGAAGAGAAATGATGGCCCAAAACCTTAGTCGAACAGGCTCAACATTTCTGCAAGCGCGATGAACGATAGGAACGGATCAAGGTTTCTCAATTTTGAATTCAAAATGAAAAAATCTAATTTTTTGTTTTTTTTGTTTTTGAAAAGAGAAAGAGCGGAAATAAATTCAAAGAATTAGAAATTTCCAAACAAAAAATCTCATCTCATTTTTTTTTTAGATCTTTAATGAACTCATCGAAGAGAAACGATGGCCCAAAACCTTAGTCGAACAGGCTCAACATATCTGCAAGCGCGATGAACGATAGGAACGGATCAAGGTTTCTCAATTTTGAATCCAAACTGAAAAATCTGATTTTTTGTTTTTTTTTTGTTTTGAAAAGAGAAAGAGTGGAAATAAATTCAAAGAATTAGAAATTTCCAAACAAAAAATCTCATCTCATTTTTGTTTTTTAGATCTTTAATGAACTCATCGAAGAGAAACGATGGCCCAAAACCTTAGTCAAACAGGCTCAACATTTCTGCTAGCGCGATGAATGATAGGAACGGATCAAGGTTTCTCAATTTTGAATCCAAACTGAAAAATCTGATTTTTTGTTTTTTTTTTTTTTGAAAAGAGAAAGAGTGGAAATAAATTCAAAGAATTAAAAATTTCCAAAAAATCTCATCTCATTTTTTTTAGATGCGGAATCCAACATAGGCCACCAATTATAAAGTAGCCAAGGAATCGAGAAAAGAAATATAAGCATAGAGAAAAATATATGATATGCAAATATTTCATTTCTAGCATCGTGTTCTCAAGCCAGCTTGATGGACCGCGCTCCTGCTCAGTTCTATCGAGGTCGGCGGACGTGGGAGTCCGTCGGGTCCGACCCTTTCGTAACCGGGGGGCAAGGGCGTGCATCAACATTTCTTTTTTGTGTGGGTGTGCCAGATTTTCTATTTTACTTGGAATTGCAAGTGGTGATCCGGAGATCAACCTTCGCAAGTAAAAAGGAAATCAACTTCTTTCAAGTTTTCCATTGCACATATATTTAAGAAAAGAGACATTTTCTTGGTTTGCCGTGAAAGGCGATTTTTTTTGGCATTTATAGCCGATTTTGGCGTTTATAGCCGATTTTTGGCGTTTATAGCCGATTTACAATCCTTATCAATAATGAAAGACAAGAGTTGTGATTTTTGTCTCTTTTAAAAAAATACAAACTACAATGAAAAGCAAGAAAAGGAGGATCTAATTTCTCAGGAGATTGTGGGGGACCCGTTTAGATTGACGGTCGCAAGCCATATGTGGGCTTCGCCATCATCCATGCAGATGAGAACAGAGGATGCTATTGATTCGCTTGGCTTGGCTATAACCTCAGGTTTTTAGAGAACAAAGACCAAAAGAAGGTCCTATGTCAAATAAAAAGCCGAGTAGACGGGCTGAAAAGCCACGTCTAAGCCATTGGAGGCAGAAGGAGAAGGCAAGGACCTTAGGGGGGGGGTACCCCCCCAAGGGACTTTTGTCACCTTGTTGCGGTGATCGGTGTAGAACTTCCACAGAGTTTTCTCTCTTTTTCCTTCTCTGGATTTCTGTGCTTGTTTCTTGATTTATGTCTGCTGTTGTCTGTCTGTGTGTTTGTGATGATCCTTTCTTCTTGGAGAGCTCTCCTATTTATAGGCTTTTAGGTAGCCATTTAGGAGGGTTTATGAGCCTTGATTGTCATAAAGCTACATAAAGGGAGGAGTTACAAAATTGAATTCTTTATTTTGTAACTCCTTTTTCTTGGCTTCTGATTGGCCGGAGGAGATTGAGGGCATTTAATCGCCTTTAATCGCCATGATGGAAGGAGTTTCATGGGTTAAATGCCATGAATCTCTTGACTTGTAACTCCCGGATGCTTGCTTCTGATTGGTCCGTCCAAAGAAATGGCTTAATGACTGTAATAAAGCTAGTCAATTAATCGCATTAAGTGGTCGCCGAGCATCTGAAGAGTCGCGGGCCGTGCCGCGTCTTTTGGGATTCTTCTGGTGATGATCATCGATGGATCTTCATGTAGATCGACATCAGATGACCATGTAGTTTCAGGTGTTTGTTGCCAATAGCGGGTCGGTGCCATCTGTCCTGTCGATTTCTCGATCGGTTGGGTAGAAAGCACACTTCTTTTGGTTGACCGGGTGGCGATCAATATTGTTTTCGATACTCTTGTTGATTGACCCGTGTTTTGGACGGATGTCAGAGGATTTGGTGTCTCAAAAGTATGAATTTTGGAAAATACCAGAGGCTGGGCGCTTCGAATCGCGAAAAAAACGGCGAAAACCGGGGTTTTCGGGGCCTTCCCGGCGACCCAGGGCTGGTTTTCCCCCCTTTTGTCCCGTTTTGTGTCTGTTTTTGCTGTTTTTCGATTCTTTTTTCTTCTGTATTTTTCCTTGACATTTTTGACCATTTATTGGCCTGAATTCCATGTAGGAAACCTGATGAGAATCCTTGCATTTTATTTTGCAAAGTTTCCAATTTCCTGAGAAAGCCGAAGACTTTGTAGCGTAGACATGCCGATTTTCTGTCAGAAGCTGAAACTGGGTCAAACGATGTCGAAATGACCTAAAATTTGGTGTGAAGCCTCCTGAGAAATAAATAAGACCAATCATAGGCTTTTGTTTGAGTTTTGAAGCCGTTTGGGGTCCTATCACCAGTAGACTTGCTTTTGTCGCGATGAAGATGTCGCGGTTTTGATGTGCGGTCAACCGATGTCCGATTGACTTGAAATTTGACAGGGAACCTATTGGAGTCATTTTAAGATGATCCATAGGCTCTGTCTTGGAAACCATGGTCCCGGAGAGCTTTGCCGCCGAGAGGCCTGATTTGGCTTCCGAGCATCAAACTATGGTCAAATGTTGTCGAAATGACCTGAAATTTGACGTGTAGCCCTTTATAAGCATTTTGAAGCCGTCCATGTGCTCTATCTGATGAGTAATGGCCTCGGTGGTCCTCGCCTCCGAGAGGCTTGACTTAGCTGTTTGAGGGTTGATGTAGGGTTAAACGTTGTCGGTTTGACTCGGAACTTGACGTGGAGCCTTTTGGAAGTATTTTGAGACCATCCATCGGCTCTGATCGAAGATTTGGTGTCTCCGATGCTTTTGCCGCCGAGAGCTCCTTTTCGGCTGTCGGAGAAGCGAAGTTAGGCCAAATGATTTTGAAATGGCCCGAAACTTCTTGTGTACTCCTCTTTTAGCTGTCTTGAAGGATCTTGCAGTTTTTGTTTGATTCTGACAAGATTTGATTTTTTAAAAGTAGCCTTGCCTATTTATGGCAGGTCGCGACTTCATGTAGCTCTTTGGATCTTGAAGAGGCAAAGTGACATTTTTGGTGTCAACACCGCAGCCTACCATAAATAGGCAATGCTACTTCCAAAAAATCAAATCTTGTCAGAATCAAACAAAAACAGTAAGATCCTTCAAGGCAGCCAAGAGAGGAGTACACATGAAGGTTTGGGACATTTCAAAATCATTTGGCCGAACTTCACTTCTCCGTAGCTGAACAGGAGCTCGTGGCGGCGACAGCGTCGAAGACATCAAATCTTCGACCAGAGCCTCTGGATGGTCTCAAAATACCTCCAAAGGGCTCCAGTCAAGTTCCAAGTGACACCAACAACGTTTGACCCTACATCAACCCTCAAACAACTAAATCAAGCCTCTCGGCGATGAGAACCACCGAGGCCATTTCTCATCAAACATAGCACATGGACCGCTTAAAGATGCTTACAAAGGGCTACACGTCAAGTTTCAAGTCATTTCGACAACATTTGATGAGACTTAGATTCTCGGAAGCCAAATCAGGTCTCTCAACAGCGAAGCTCCTCGGGACCATGGTTTCCAAATCAGAACTAATGGATTGTCTCAAAATGACTCCGATAGGCTCCCTGTCAGATTTCAGGTCAATCGGACATCGGTTGACCGCACATCAAAGCGCGACATCTTACTTGTGATAAATTCAAGTATACTGGCGACAGGACCCCACACGGCTGGAAAACTCAAACAAAAGCCTATCGTTAGTCTTATTTATTGCTCAAGAGGCTTCACCTCAAATTTCAGGTCATTCCAACATCGTTTGGCCCAGTTTTGGCTTCTGACGGAAAATTGGCAGCTCTGGGCGACAATATCTTCGACTTTCCCGGAAAATTGGAAACTTTGCACCCCAAATTGCAAGGATTCTCGTCAAGTTTTCTACAGGGAAATCAGGCCAATAAATGTTCAAAAATGCCAAGAAAAATACAAAAGAAGAAAGAAGCATAAAAAACCTTGAAACGGCCGGGAAACGGTGACCGAAGGAGAAAAATCCCCCAGGGCCTCAGCCCGCAACCATGGAAATTTGGGTCGCCGGATTTCCACCGAAGGGTCGTTTTTCGGTCCCTTTTCACATTTCGAGACTTCTGGCCCCTATCGTTTTCCAAAATTCTGACTTTCGAGGCTCTAAATCCGTCGATCTTCGTCAACATCACGGGTCCGTCTCTGAGAGCATCAAATCATCATTGATTACCAACCGGTCGACAAAAAAAGTGCACTTTTTACCCAATCGATCGAGAAATCGACAGAACAGATGGTACCGACCTGTTGCTAGCAATCAATGACTAAAGTTACATGGTCATCCGATGTCGATCAGCATGTAAATCCATTGATGGTCATCGCCAGAAGAGTTCCAAAAGACGCGGCATGGCCTGCGACTCTTCAACTGCTCGGCGACAACTTAATGCAGTTAATTGACTAGCTTTATTGCAGTCATTAATTCATTATTTTGGACGGCCCAATCAGAAGCAAGCATTTGGGAGTTACAAGTCAAGGATTCATGGCACTTAAACCATGAAACTCCTCCCATCATGGTGATTAAAGGGAATTAAAAGCCTTAACTCTCCTCCGGCCAATCAGAAGCCAAGAAAAAGAAGTTACAAAATAAAGAAATAAATCTTTTAACTCCTCCCATTATGTGTCCTTAAAGCCCATAAACCCTCCTAAATGGCTACCAAAAGCCTATAAATAATAGAGCATTCCAAGAAGAAATAGAGATCGGTGATCCGAAAAAATCCAGAGAACAATGCACAGAAAATCTCAAAATCCAAGAGAAATAAAGAGAGAGAAAACTCTTCTAAAGTTCTGCAAAGACCACCGCTACAAGGTGACAAAAGTCCCTTGGGGGGTACCGCCCCCCAAGGTCCTTGTCTTCTCCTTCTACTTCCAATGGCTTAAACGTAGCTTTTCAGCCCGTCTAGTTAGCTTTTGATTGGACATAGGACCTCCTCTTGGTCTATGTCCTCTAAAATTCTAAAGTTATAGCCAAGCCAAGCGAATCAAGAGAATCCTCTGTTTTCATCTACATGGATGATGGCGAAGTCGACACATGGCTTGCGACCGTCAATCAATACGAGTCCCCCACAATCTCCTGAGAAGTAATTAGATCCTCTTTTTTTTTTCTTTTCATTGTAGATTGTATTTTTCTAAAGAGACAAAAAAAATCACAACTCTTGTCTTTCATTATTGATAAGAATTGTAAATCGGCTATAAACGCCAAGAAATCATCTATAAATGCCAAACATCGCCTTTCACAGCAAAACAAATGAAATCGCCTCTTACGGCATTTCAAAAATATGTCTCTTTTCTTAAATATTTGTGCAATGAAAAACCTCAAAGAAGTTGATTTCCTTTTTACTTGCGAAGGTCAATCTCCAGATCACCACTTGCAATTCCAAGTAAAATAGAAAATCTGCCACACCCACCCAAAAAAAATGTTGATGCTCGCTTTTTGCCCTCCCTGGCACGAAAGGGTTGGATCAAATGGACTCCCACGTCCGCCGACCTCGGTAAGCGTTGAGCATGAAAAGCGCGGTCCATCAAAGACTAGAGTATTCTTCTATAGTTAATAGGCTAATGGATAATGTTATGGGTAATTAAGTCATTCTAGGTTTGTTGCACAATTCTCTAAGGGAAACCCTCCTTACAATTTGGGGCCTTTCACCATCTAATTAATTATAGGGAGTTCAACTAAACCCCTAATGGTTCCATTAGTCTCAAAAGGTTCTAAGTAATGGGAATTCACTCAACTATCCATGCTAATTACCTATCAATTGGGGTGACCTAGGGTTGATTTGGTCAAACTGGGTCCCACTAGGTATTTCTAGGGACGGGGCCTTACACTTTACAAACTAGAAGACCTCCTTCACTTCTCGGATCATCTTCTTCTCTACAAATCAAGATAACTTCCCTTCCCTAGTTTAATTCCCTTGTAATTCTAGCTTCCTTCCTTAGAATTCTCTCTCCTTATGCATTCTCTCCATGGGATGTGGGTGTAGGAGGTTGAGATCTATAGAGGTCTGAGTATTGGGGGTTGTTAAGAGTGTTTGGAGACCTTAGAGCTTGTATCTAGAAGTATTTGGCCTGGATCTTGAAGATAAAGTTAGGAGATCCTTGTTGGAGACCAACGGGAAGTACAATAAACATTTTAGCATAGAATGCATGTTTTCTTCCTTTGGATTATGTCAATTTCTATTCTATCGATGTCTTGATGTGTAGATCTATCTCTTTAAGCTCTTGTTGGCCATTGATGGATAGGACCTCCCATTTGGAAGATCAATGGCCCATGGATGATGGATTTATAGTTAGATGATGGGGTTTTTATGTGTGGAGATGGAATGGTATTGATTGGGGATGGAATTGATGCATTTTGAATGGAAATTGGATGAATCTTAGAAATCTCGGAAATCTGGAAATTTAAGAATTTGTGTGTACCCGGTTGACCAGCCCTTCACCAGGTAGACCAGGGACACTTCAGACTCCAAAATAACTGAGAGCTAGTATGTCAGTTTTGTAATACAACCACAGTGCAGTTGGTGGACCGGCCATCTACATGGTCGACCGAGTACACAACATAACTGAGACCACCTAACAAGCTAATTCCGTGGCAGCTTAGTGTAGCTGGTCGACCCACCACACTACAAAATTTCAAATTTGAGGCCTGACTGTGGGGTTTGTATCAATGACTCCTTATGTACCAAGTCGACCAGAGGATCCAAATGGTCGACCAAATATACTGAAAATTGAGAGCAGACCTGACCGTCAGTCCCTGACTTTCCTGTATGAAATTGACCGCATACTCTTCATACAGAGCGACCCACATTTTGTTTCTTTACAATTTGATCATACATGGGCCCCATTGACCTCCCATTTGGATAGAGATGAGTGGACCATACGTGAGTCAAGGGCTGGGCTTAACCTTGACCTATGTGGCCACCTAAAGTAGGGTTTTGGTATGGAACCCGACTCGGTGCTCATTGTAGGCACCTCATTCTGGCACACTATGAGAGGTAAATCAATCTACCTTGTTTAGTGATGCTCCAATTAGGTTCTGAATTAAAAATCACCAGTTAAAATTGGAAGGCTTTAAGATGCATCTTTCATTGAAAAATACCTAGAGAATGAATTTCCCGAGCCATCACCAGACCTCGCATGGATTATCAAAGCACCCAATTCAGTAGTGGAGATGAATAGATAAATAAATGGGTAAATGAATGGTGAAAATAGAGTTGTTGTTGGCCAGAATGTGCAGAGAACCAACCAAGGCATTTGAGGTCCAGGTTAGCCACCAGGGAAAGAATCAAAATTTGAAATGATAGCGGTATGTCCCGTACCCCCAGAACACCCAATTGAAAAACCACCTATCACTTCTAGACCTTTGATCGCCCCGGAAATTGGTTTATCACGATCTACTTGTCAAGAGCTTTCTGTCCATATATAGAACTTTAAAATTCGACGGGCGGATTAAAATCTGCGAAACCTGAGTCCCAGTGATTGTTGCCCAGACCGGACCCCACTGCAGCCCACCTTTTGGGCCCCAAACCTCTGATTCAGACCCTGATTGGGCCCTTAACAAAACCCGTCAGACCTGAACCTGAACCTGAACCTAACCCAATCCATCCCATCAAACCAAGCCCAAACTCCAACCATCAGCCTAACCCAAACCCAACCTGTACCTAATTCGAGACATGGACCATCACCAGGATAAGGGAGAGAGGAGTCCCAGATCTCTTTACTCTCTCAAACCCCCTTAAACCTCGTCTCTCCCTCTCTATCCCATTGAGATGCGCAAAAGATCTATATCTCGTTCTCCATTCCCTAGGCAAAACTCCCTCTCGGTTCCCATCTCATTCCCCTCCGTCTCTCCATCCTACGCAGCAACAACTGTAGAGGCCCATCCTCACCACCTTCACCATCTCTCTTGCCCAAAGCCATCCATGCACCTCCTCATCTCTGCACCTCCATCCCATGTAGCACAAGCCATCTCCATCAGCCATCTTCTCTCAAGGCAGCGCCAACAGCCACCATAACCCTTTCCATCTTCCTCGCGTGGATTGCATCTCCCTCTCGCCGCCGGACTCCGGAACCAGCTAGGCCCTCTCATTTCCTCGCACCCATTGCATCTGCATCATCACCCAACTTTTTTCTTTCTTTCTTTTCCTCTCTTCCTCTTCTACTCTTTCCCCTTCCTCCTCCACTACACTCTGTCACACCCCCAAAAGTGAAACCGGGGTTATGTGTGAGATTAGGGCCAATTAAAACTTTTCCAACATAGATCAAATGCAATCTGGCCCCAATCATGTCCCATAGGATCGAAGTCCGCCGTGAGGTATAAATATTTCCTCGGTAGCCATAAAACACAGCGGAACATCATGATTAAATATAGCATTTCAGAGTATGCACATCTTTCTTTTCTATAGTTCAAGTTTAGCAAAAGATAACAAAAGTATATTAATTAATGGCCTCTATCAAAACCTAAGCCAAAAGAGAATAATTACGAACTAACCAAAGCATGATGGCACTCGTGTGCTGGTCATGACGACAATACCGTCGACACACAACTCGTACTCACCATCAGGCTAAACTGCCTGAAGCAACGCCTCCACTTTCCCAAAGGTAAAAGTACCTGGTACCTATGCACCAAGAGTAACATCGTCAACACGATGGTTGGCAAGCAATGTATATATAAATGACAAGAAGATATGCATATCGAATCATAGTAGACAATACGCTAGACAAGATCAATAGAAATGTATGCATTCCAGACATAAAAAGTGCATAACATTTGAAACATAAACAATACCAGCAAATAGCCAAATCACATAAGCTAATACACCACGGATAGTTTCACATGACCCTCCATGCTCAACATGAGAGTTGTGGTAGAGTGGCACGGGATGAATCCCGGCAAGCAAGTAAGCAAGAGGGATACAATGGCCAGTAGTCATCAAGATCAAGAATGCAAGATGTATCCGATGGTGTGCAATCCATCAAAAGTGTAAAAAGTAGTAATGTGCAGACTCTCAAACCAAAGTTCTCTCACAGGTGGTGCCCCACCCTATGTTGGGCGTTAACAACTGAGTGATGCCTGACACAAGAGTCCTAAACAAGCAATAGTGAGGAGACTAGGCTTTCTTACGTGAACAAGATTCATCAACCAATAGAGAGACTTTTCCATTTATCAAATCGAGAACAATCAAGCAAGCTTCATCAATCATTAAGTAGTTCTCATCAAGCTTTGCAATCAAAGCCACCTAGCCTCAACACTCCCATCAATCAATAGACAAGATAAACAAAACATCAAGGGGATCCTAGGTCCATCATCTAGGTTCATCAAGTGATCCTCAAATAAAGCAAGTAAAGCAATCTAAAGGACATGACATTTCATGTAAGAAGTATCAGATGATACCATTCGAATCAAGGACGATAAATAATCCAATCTAGGGCAGTGTTATACCATGATCTCGTACAACTCTATTCAGTCAACGAAAGGAATAATGTTTGCGATACCCAAACAAACAATCTTCGTGCATAGATATAAAAGAGGGTATCCCATTGTCCCGTACCATTCAAGACTGATATAAGTTGAAAACCCGAGAAAACAGAAATAATGACGAGAAAACGTTTGCCAAAGACATTCCTCGTATCAAGTGAAATGAGTCCAAACGGGTAATCAAGGTTCCACCTAAGTCCATAGACCAAGGGACAATCCCTTTCAAAAAGGAGGAAATTCAGTCAAGAAAATCATAGGGTTCGGACCTACCAGTTCGGTTAACCGAGGATAGATCGACATAGCAACCGACTGCACAAAGAGCCCAAAATGTCGCTCTCTGGAAACGGGATCAACAGGTCATCGAGTGTAGTTCGGTCGACCAAAGGTCAGCCGACAAGGTGACCGAGGGTCGACCGAGAAGGTGAATGAGTGTACAACTCCAACAAAACAAGTTGCAGTCCTCTGGAATTGGAACCGAGGGTCACCGAGGGTCACCGAGGGTCACCGAACTGCAGTTTGGTTAACCGACACCCAGGTTCGGTTAACCGACTGCGCCCAGAATTCTAAAGTGAATTTTGTGCAAGATTACAAACTATGGAGTTTCCTCCTTTCCATCATTCACACCTGCAAATAAGGAAAATAGGGCCATGCCCTCACCACATACAACCATACCTCCTCTCATCAAGTCCATACCAAAACCACATTCCATTCATTGAACAATTTAGGTCAAATTATCATGTTTTCAACACAAATTAAATCAAGTTCAGCAAGGGTTCATCTAGACATGATCAATCATCAATTCAAGGAAGAAACAACATATCAAAGCATAAATATATAGATTAACTTGATTTGGTTGAAAATGCCCAAATCCACAAATCCTAGTTCCATGGCCCAACAAACCAAACCTAAGGGATAATAGCAACTAAATTAAAATATAAAACTAAAATAATGGAAAGCTCTAAGCTATCTTAACTCAGATCCACACCCAAAGCACATAAACCAAACCTAGGGAAAGGGGAGCTTACCAAACAGTAAAGGGAATGGAGTGGTGGCTTGAAATTGGAGATGAGATGCTCACGCGGTCCACACGAAGATGATAGCCAAGATCGGAGGCTGTGGGGCTGCCTTTACAGTCCATTTCCAACAACGTAAAAGAGAGAGGGAGAAACTAAAATTGAGGTGCAGAGGTTGTGGGGCCCACTTGATTGGTGGCCCACTAAACTGGTGGTGATGGAGGGGTCTCGGTGGTCCATTGGATGCAAGAAGGAGAAGATAGAATGGAAGAAAGAAAGAATGGACCAAGAAAGAGAGAGAATAAGAGGATGAAATGGGTGGATGGCTTCATTCATGTTGACAGCAAGAAGGGGGAAAACAGGGAAAGAAAGAGAGAAATAGGGAAAGGGAAAAACAAAGAGAGATGGAGTGGGCTAGGTTCGCCGGAGATGGTGGTTGCCGACGGTGATGGTGCAGGTGGTGGTCGCGGACGGCGAGAGTGACGGTGTCAGGACAGTGAGGCGGCATGGCCGGGTGAGGGTGGAGAATAGAGGGGAGAAGGAGAGCTTGGTGGTGATCGCCTGAGATGGGGGAGCTCGGCGACGGCGAGGCAGCAGGGAACTTGGAAGAGGGAGTGGAGAACGAGAGAGATGAGAGAAAGGGGGGCTGCTTTGCTGTAGAAATGAGAAGGGGAAGGGGTCTCCATCGTGACCTAGAAGAGGGAATGGGGAAAGTGAGATGAGATGGGGGTGTTACCGTGGATTAGGGAGGGGGGGGGGGGCTGGGGGAATATGAAGGGAGTGAGGTGGGGCTCACATGGGATTAGATTAGTTGGGTTGGGGTTTGACTTTTAGGAAATAATAAATCAAGGTTAGGTGGGTTCAGGTCAGGTCAAGTTTTGGGTCGGGTTCGAGGGTCCAAATCGGGATGCAATAGAAGGACAAAGTGAAAGTTCGAGGGATCCTAACCCTAGAGGGGGGGTGAATAGGGTGATCTACAAATAGTGACCAACTATGACCAATTTTAACTTAATTAAATTAAACTAGTCACATGTGATGATTAACAAATAAAATGCGGAAGCTAAACAAATACAATCACAATCATACAAAGATTTATAGTGGTTCGGCCTCAATGCCTACATCCACTACCGGCTTGTGAATCAACACCCCACCGGATTTCCACCTTTATGCTTTTCAAAAAGGCTAAGCAATAACCTCTACAATATGCTTTCCAAGGATAAGCAATAACCTTACAATGTTGTTTTTCTAGGCTAAACAACAACCTATACATAATGTTTTTATATGGCTAAGCAATAACCTTACAAGCAAATGATTTCTCTCAAAGAAAGTGTCTTGACAAAAACACTCTAAGAGATCACAATTTAAGCTTAAATAAATTGCCTCTCAATAGGCGGATATGAAAGTGAAAATCAACTCACACAAACATACTAAGAATTACAAAGATGAATGCTTATGAAGTGTGTGTGTGAAAGCTTCAATCAAGTTTAAAATTAAAGCTCAATCAATTTTATGCTTAAAGCAATTCAAAAGTTTAAAACACATAAAAAGATTTGATTAAAGTTATATGCAAATCACTTGAACAACTACAAACTTGTTAATGATATGAAAATCAAAAGATCACAAGTTGTATGAAAATGTTTAAGCCTAATCAAGTGATGCATGTGCAATGTTGTTTTCAAAAACAAATGTGTTTAACTAAAGTTCAAATGAATGAAAACAACAATGATGATTCAAACAAGTTAAAGAACCATGTTATCAAACAAATCAAAGGTTTTAACAAAACATGTTTTATAAAGTTTTAAAACAAAACTTGGTTTGAATCAAAGGTGAAGAATCCAATGACTTAAATCAAAGATTAAAGAAGTAGAGGATTCAACACATCATAGTTTATATGCTAAAAATCATTTACCAATAATTTAGACAAAGCATAAAACATATGATTAATAAAAGGTAAAGCTTACTTGGTGGATGAATTTCATTAATCCAAGCTTTAGCTTTCCTAATTGACCATTAGCCTTCCTTAGCTCTTCCCCTTTCTTTGGCCTCAAAATTCTTCAACAAGGGCTTAAAATTCATCAACTTTGGCCAAAGGAATGAGCTTGCTTTATAGAAAAAAGCTGCCAACGGCTACCTGTCGGTCGACTGACAGGTAGACCGACACCTCAATGGTCACTAAGCAACGGTCATGTTTTCATAAGTTTTCTGACCATTATACATCTGTCGGTTAACCCTCATTTGTCGGTCAACTGACAAGGAACCGACTGCTGAACCGACAGCACAAAAATGTTGAAAATGTTGCTGTCTGGTTTTGGAACCGAAGAGTCCTCGGTCTGAAATTTTATGCACTGTCGGTTGACCGACAAGAACCGATGAGCTGACCAACAGAGAAAATCTGAAAATGAAGCTCTCTGGAAATGGGACCGACAGAGGTCTCGGTTTGACTCGGTTCCACTGTCGGTTGATCGACAGCCTTAGACAAGAAATCCCAACTTAACATATTTTAAAGTATATTTTTGAGGGGATTTTTGGGCCATTAAACCAAGCTTGGAAACATGATTTTAAATCATGTAAGTGCTTTTGAAAACATGAAACATAAAAAGCCAAATATAATTTGAAACTTTGAAAACCAATGGCTAGCTTGATTTATAAAATCTCTTTCAAACTAAAAATACATCCAATGTTTAAAACAAAACATGCATAATTATAAGGTTTACAAGATTTAAAATAATGCATGTATAAATCAAGATTTCTAAAATCAATGCATGTGTGAAAAATTCATGAGATGCTAAAATGATAATGCATCCATCAAATTGCAATACACAAAATCCCTAACACAAAGTCCGGGAAATTAGGTAATCTACCCGATGATGTGAAAATCTCAAAAAAAGAAAAATACTAAAAATCCCTCGCAACTTTTTGAAAATAGCGAGACACACCCCTACTGTACCCAAACAGGCTCGGATCTCAACCCAGCTTCGCATGCGCTATCCTAAAGATAGTTAGACCTATTTGGATTATAAACAAGCTTAATTAGCTAAAAGCATAATTAACTAAGCTAATTACAACCTTGGAATTCTGGGATGTTACAAACTCCGCCTGCACATCCCCTCTTCCCTTCCTTCCTATTTTCTTTGTTTCTCTTCTTCCTCCTCTTTTCTTCCTCCCCTTGCCACAGTACGCTCACTCTCCTTGCGCAGACCTTCCTTGCACTCCACTTGCACCACCCTCTCTTTCTTCTTCTTTCTTTCGTTCTTCCTTTCTTCTCTTCTTTCCTTCTCTTCTTCTTCTTCCTCCACTACACCCACCTGCATGTCCACACCTTCTTCTTCCTGGCCTCTTTTTCTTTTTCTTTCTCTTTTCTTCCTCTTCTTCTCCCTGCATCACTCTATCTCCCTGCACACAACCCCCCTTGCAACACCCTACACTTCTTCTATTCTTTTTCTCTCTTTAATTCTTTCTCTCATTCTTCACTCTCTTCTCCATTGCTCACCACCTCAACCCCTGTGCTACCCTACTGTACACGCTGCACCACTCTGCCCTTTCCCTCATTCTTCTTCCTCTCTCCACTTGAGCCCAATTCCACTGTGCACCCACCTCTGCTAGACCCCGCTAGCCCACAACAACCCAGTGCAGCACCTTCCTCCCATCACACACCACACTCACCCTACACATAGCCCCTGCAGCACCTTGCTCCCCTCACACACCACAATTCCCTGTACTACCCCCTTGCTCTACACACCTTCACTGCAGCACCCACTCCACTGCTGCCTAACTTCACTATTGCACCCACCTGCTTAGCCCATTTATCCAAATTGAACCCATGCATACCGGGTCCCCTATTTTCTTTTCTTGCATTGAATGAAGCTCTCTATTTGCTTATTGTCTCTTTTTATGATATTTCATGCGTCTAATGTGTTCATGCACCTAGGATAGTTTTCTTCTTATCTATTTACTTATTTATTTGTTACTGTCTCTTTTTATGATATCCCATGTATCAAATATTCTCATCCATCTAGGTCAGTCTTATATCTTATTTTATGTTTCAGTTTATTTCTTAATTTATGCAACTCATGAACTTTCAATTTTATCCGTTGTTTTTACTTATTCCTAGTTCATGCATCTCAACATGCCCATGCATCATGTAACTTAGTTGCATTTTCATTTCTTTTTCTTAGATAAAATCCGACACTACATAATTACCCAAAAACCAAAAAGGAGAAAAGAAAAAAAAAACTGAATCCTAAGTGTTAGATTAATTAAAACTATTCGGTTAGGCTTAATAATTAAGTTCCTTTTCCTCCTCCCTTTTCATTAGGATTAGGGAATTTTATTTAGGAAATTCTAAATCAGTTAAGTTAATTATTAAATAAAAATTATCAATTTATTCCTTCTCCTCCTCCCCTTTCACTAGGATTAGGAAAATCAATTTCGGAAATTTTAGATTCTAAAAATAAAACCAAAAATAAAAAATAAAAGTAATAAAAACCCAAAAAGAATAAAAACAAAGTAAAAGATCCTAAAAACTTAAAAATAATAATAATAATAGAATTAGAAATTAAATAGTGGTCTAGGCTGACCAGGTCAAACCCTAGACCCAGATCTAGGCCTCCCCTTAGCCAGGTTAGACTACCTTTAGTTTCTTTTTATTTTAATAAGTTAGGTCCCACTCTCTCTTCGGGCCCCGATAAGGGACCTGGAGAGCGGATGAGGGCGGTTAGGACCCTAGGATAGGGTAGAGATCCATTAGGAAAATAGATTAGTTAAGTTAAATCTAAGTAGAAAATCCCATAGTTAGGCCCTTTCAACCCCAATTATTAAAATCCAAAAAAAAAACATATAACCAACAAATCAAACCCAAAAACATTTTCTTCTCTTTTCCTCCACCTCCGGTGCCAAATATTCATTTGAATTCAAAGATTAAAGGGAATGAAGGCTGTTCTGAGGATCCAAATTAATGAGAATAACGAGACGAGATGAGTGATTTCACACACCCCAACATCAGTTTATTTGTTTTCCACCCATCATTTGCCACTTTTAATCAATCTCGGCCCATCATCGGCCACTTTTAGTTAATCTCGACCCATCATCGGCCACTCACTTTTATCACTTATGTGTCGTACACAAACCCACAGAAATCACAACACGGAATCTGATTTGCATCATTCTTTCAATTTGAAGAATCAGCCTTCAAACCCTAGGTTGTCAAAGGACATTGAAGGGGGTACCTAGGAACGGGGCTGATCCCCTTCTAAATGTTTGGCACCTTCCCCACTTATTTTCCTAATTTATTTTATTTATTTTTAGAACACTTGGATTTAATTTCAATTAGCCCATATGCTCATAAGTGTAGGTCTCCCCTATCTTGTTCACTATGACCCTACTTTGAGACTCGTAATTTGACCCAAATTGAAAGACCCAAATTAAGTGACAAGACAACCGTCGTGTGTTGCTTGCAGCACATTGGACGAGAGGAAGAACCACTACAAGAACCTGAACTTTTTGTGATGAAACTTTTCGTCGCCAAAAATTACATTTTCGTCGGCCAGACGTCGACAAAAGATGGTCAGCAAAACATTTTCCAGACGAAATTATTTTTTTGGACGAAATTATTTTTCATTATGCAAAAATATATTTTTCCCAACCATTATTTAACTTTTGCCTACGTTTTTTTTTGCCAGCAAAATCATTTTATTTTTCTTTAATTTTTCTTTTTTAATTTTCCCGACGCTTCGCTTTCGTCGCCAAAATAATTTTATTTTTTTTATTTCTCTTTTTTAAATTTTTCCGACGTTTTATTTTCGTCGGCAAAATATTTTTTTTTAATTTTTCTATTTTAATTTTGCCGACATTTTTTTTTCGTCGGTAAAATAATTTGATTTTTTGTTAATTTTTCCATTTTTAATGTTACCGACGTTTTTGTTTCGTCGGCAAAATAATTTGATTTTTTTAATTTTTCTTTTTTAATGTTGCCGATGTTTTTTTTTTCGTCGGCAAAACCACTTTTTCTTTAGTTTTTCTTTTTCTTAATTTTCCCGACGAAAATTTTCGTCGGCAATATCAATTTATTATTATTTTTCTTTTTCTTTTTAATTTTACTGACTAAAATATTCGTCGTCAAAATCATTTTTTATTTATTTTTATTTTTAAATTTTGCCGACGAAAATTTTCGACGAAAAGATATATATTTTTTAATATTATATTTATTTTTTCATTCTTATTTTCTTTTAAACCTGTTTATACACCTGGATCAAAAATAAACCTGTTCATATACCTATATTCCCATAAAAAATGCAATGAAACAAAAGTTACTAAATAACCATCTCCATTTTTCGTTAAATCATTCATCTCATTAACATAAATATTACAATCAATAATGATACCGTCTCACATAAATGTCCAATATACATATATATATATAAATAAACCGAAAAGAAGTCCTACACCCCCACAAGTCTATAATCGACCCCAAAGCATCCATTAATCTGTAATGACAAAAATAACATTAAATTCTTTTCAATGAATTAAATTATAAATGAAACATAAGCATGAATATATATAAAAATTTTCCTGAGTTTTTTGGTGGACTTTTTTCCAGCCTGTGTTGACATGGTATCCATCCTAATTTGTGGGTTGTTCGATGACTGTTTCCTGTTTTCAACCTACGATGGCCTACTTTCGAGACTAAGTGTTCCAAATTAAACATTTTTAGGTCCAATTCTCTAATCAGGAGCCCTATTTGCAAACCGGGAGTCATATTTGCTTACTCTACCCTCGAGGGAAGTGCTCGTGCCGGTTTTTGATTTTTCAGGATGCAGTTTCCTGTTCCGGACCCCCGGCGGGCCGTTTTCGAGCCTAAGTGTTGGAAAATCCCATGTTTCGCTCGTGATTCTCTAACCGGGAGTCCTATTTGTGAACTGTCAGTTCCTACAACTTACTCTACCCTCGAGGGAAGTGCTCGTCCCGGTTTTCAATTTTTTCGGCAGCCGTTTCCCTTTCCGGACCCCTGGCAGGCCATTTTCGAGCCTAAGTGTTGGAAAGTCCCATGTTTCACTCGTAATTCTCTAACCAGGAGTCCTATTTGCAAACCATCAGTTCCTACAAGTTACTCTATGTTGACACCAAAAATGTCACTTTGCCTCTTCAAAGATCCAAAGAGCTACATGAAGTCGCAACCTGCCATAAATAGGCAATGCTACTTCCAAAAATCAAATCTTGTCAGAATCAAACAAAAACTGCAAGATCCTTCAAGACAGCCAAAAGAGGAGTACACAAGAAGTTTCGGGCCATTTCAAAATCATTTGGCCTAACTTCGCTTCTCCGACAGCCGAAAAGGAGCTCTCGGCGGCAAAAACATCGGAGGCACCAAATCTTCGATCAGAGCCGATGGATGGTCCCAAAATACATCCAAAAGGCTCCACATCAAGTTCCGAGTCAAACCAACAACGTTTGACCCTACATCAACCCTTGAACAGCTAAATCAGGCCTCTCGGCGGCGAAGCTCCCCGGGACCATGGTTTCTGAGACAGAGCCTATGGATCATCTTAAAATGACTCCAATAGGTTCCCTGTCAAATTTTAAGTCAATCGGACATCGGTTGACCGCACATCAAACCGCGACATCTTCATCGCGACAAAAACAAGTCTACTGGTGATAGGACCCCAAACGGCTTCAGAACTCAAACAAAAGCCTATGGTTGGTCTTATTTATTGCTCAGGAGGCTTCACACCAAATTTCAGGTCATTCTGACCTCGTTTGACCCAGTTTCAGCTTCTGACGGAAAATCGGCAGCTCTGCGCTACAAAGTCTTCGGCTTTCTCAGGAAATTGGAAACTTTGCAAAATAAAATGCAAGGATTCTCATTAGGTTTCCTACAGGGAAATCAGGCCGATAAATGGTCAAAAATGTCAAGGAAAAATACAGAAGAAAAATGAATCGAAAAACAGTAAAAAACGGACACAAAACGGGACAAAAAGGGGGAAAACCAGGGTCGCCGGCGACCATGGAGCCCGGGGTCTCCGGGAAGGCCCCGGAAACCCCGGTTTTCGCCGTTTTTTTCGCGATTCGAAGCGCCCAGCCTCTGGTACTTTCCAAAATTCATGCTTTTGAGACACCAAATCCTCTGACATCCATCCAAAACACGGGTCAATCATCAAGAGTATCGAAAAAAATATTGATCGCCACCCGGTCAACCAAAAAAAGTGTGCTTTCTACCCGACCGATCGAGAAATCGACAGGACAGATGGCACCGATCCGCTATTGCAACCAATACCTGAAATTACATAGTCATCTGATGCCGATCTACATGAAGATCCATCATTGATCATCACCAGAAGAATCCCAAAAGACGCGGCACGGCCCGCGACTCTTCAACTGCTCGGCCACCACTTAATGCGATTAATTGACTAGTTTTATTACAGACATTAATCCATTTCTTTGGACGGCCCAATCAGAAGCAAGCATTCGGGAGTTACAAGTCAAGAGATTCATGGCATTTAACCCATGAAACTCCTCCCATCATGGCGATTAAAGGCGATTAAATGCCCTCAATCTCCTCCAGCCAATCAGAAGCCAAGAAAAAGGAGTTACAAAACAAAGAATTCAATCTTGTAACTCCTCCCTTTATGTAGCTTTATGACAATTAAAGCTCATAAACCCTCCTAAATGGCCACCTAAAAGCCTATAAATAGGAGAGCTCTCCAAGAAGAAAGGATCATCACAAAAAAGCACAAACACACAGACAGACAAAGCACAGAAATCCAGAGAAAGAAAAAAGAGAGAAAACTCTGCGGAAGTTCTACACCGACCACCGCAACAAGGTGACAAAAGTCCCTTGGGGGGTACTCCCCCCCAAGCCCGTCTACTCGGCTTTTCATTGGACATAGGACCTTCTTTTGGTCTTTGTTCTCTAAAAACCTGAGGTTATAGCTAAGCCAAGCGAATCAATAGCATCCTCTGTTCTCATCTGCATGGATGATGGCGAAGCCCACATATGGCTTGCGACCGTCAATCTAAACGGGTCCCCCACAATCTCCTGAGAAGTTAGATCCTCCTTTTCTTGCTTTTCATTGTAGTTTGTATTTTTTCAAAAGAGACAAAAATCACAACTCTTGTCTTTCATTATTGATAAGGATTGTAAATCGGCTATAAACGCCAAAATCGGCTATAAACGCCAAAATCGGCTATAAACGCCAAAATCGGCTATAAATGCCAAAAAAATCGCCTTTCATGGCAAACCAAGAAAATGTCTCTTTTCTTAAATATATGTGCAATGGAAAACTTGAAAGAAGTTGATTTCCTTTTTACTTGCGAAGGTTGATCTCCGGATCACCACTTGAAATCCCAAGTAAAATAGAAAATCTGGCACACCCACACAAAAAAAGAAATGTTGATGCACGCCCTTGCCCCCCGGTTACGAAAGGGTCAGAACCAAACGGACTCCCACGTCCGCCGACCTCGATAGAACCCGAGCAGGAGCGCGGTCCATCAGGCTGGCACACCCGGTGGGACTCGTTATTTGAGAACACGATGCTAGAAATGAAATATTTGCATATGATATATTTTGCTCTATGCTTATATTCTTTTCTCGATTCCTTGGCTACTTTATAATTGGTGGCCTATGTTGGATTCCGCATCTAAAAAAAATGAGATGAGATTTTTTGTTTGGAAATTTTAATTCTTTGAATTTATTTCCCCTCTTTCTCTTTTCAAAAAAAAAAAACAAAAAATCAGATTTTTCAGTTTGGATTCAAAATTGAGAAACCTTGATCCGTTCCTATCGTTCATCGCGCTTGCAGAAATGTTGAGCCTGTTCGACTAAGGTTTTGGGCCATCGTTTCTCTTCGATGAGTTCATTAAAGATCTAAAAAAAAAAAGAAAAAAAAATGAGATGAGATTTTTTGTTTGGAAATTTTTAATTCTTTGAATTTATTTCCACTCTTTCTCTTTTCACAAAAAAAAAACAAAAAATCAGATTTTTCAGTTTGGATTCAAAATTGGGAAACCTTGATCCGTTCCTACCGTTCATCGCGCTTGCAGAAATGTTGAGCCTGTTCGACTAAGGTTTTGAGCCATCGTTTCTCTTCGATGAGTTCATTAAAGATCTAAAACTATATATATATATATTTAAAAAAATAATAATAATAAAATATATATATATAAATTTTTATTTCTTATTTTGGATTCAAAATTGAGAAACCTTGATCCGTTCCTATTGTTCATCGCGCTTGCAGAAATGTTAAGCCTGTTCGACTAAGGTTTTGGGCCATCGTTTCTCTTCGATGAGTTCATTAAAAAAAATATATAATAAAATAAAAATATAATAAAAAAATAAGACATAGACCACTAAGGTTAAACCAACTGTGTTCTTTGATCATGGTTGATTCAAAGAAAAGCCTTGTCCAGAGTGTGGAGACAGCTTGACTGTTCTAGGCAAGTGTCCTCCAAACGGGTTCATTAAGTAATCCTACCCTACCTGGGGGCAATTCTATCAATCAAGATTTCATAAGACCGGGTTAGGAGGCCTATGTGTACTCTCTCGTCTTTTAAATAAATTTTTTTAAAAAAAATATTAATTTTTTTTAAAATAAAAATTTTAAAATAAAAAATAAAAAATAAAAAAAATTCAAAAAAAGAAATCTTAAAAAATAAATAAATAAATAAAATAAAAAAATAAAAGAAAGATTTTTTTTTTAAAAATATCTTCAAAATCTTCAAAAAAAAGAAACTTCCGTCATTTTAGGTTTAGATTGGAGAAATCTTGGTCTTCTCCTTTCTGAGCACTGGCGCTCGTGGAAATCGCTGAGCCCGTGTTCAAATTGGAGTGCCTTTTGCTCTCTTTGATGAACCCGATATTGGCCTTTCAAAAAAAAAAAAAAACTCATCATTTTTAGATTCAGATTCGAGAAATTATGGTTCATTTCTTTCTGAGCACTGGCGCTCGCGGAAATCGCTGAGCCCATGTTTAGATTGGAATGCCATCTGCTCTCTTTGATGAATCCAATTTTGACCTTTCAAAACAGAGAATCTCATCTCATAGATGCAGTCCCAAAACATTTGTGTCTAGCGGTACTAGTACGCCCTTTCAGGGTCAACTGTATTGCGACCGGCACATCTGTAACTCCAACTTTATATTCTTCTTACCTCGAGCAAGCTCTGCTTCTCGATAAGTCGAATTTAAGTTCACAATTGCTTCTAGCAGTCACTGGGATGCCCATTCTGGGCTTACAATACCTGCAATCAGAACAATTGTACCCTCTATGGCGTTTTGCCTTCTTCATGTTGCTTGGGTCATCTTCCTCTAGCAATTTGAAAAGAGGAAACCATAGAACTTCCCATTTATGATCATTATATTCTTGTGATTACTAATGGATGTGGTCTTGTTTCAGAAATTTTCGAAAACTAACAATGGCAGTTTCATTAACCATTACTTTCGATGAGAGCAAGCACCAAATCATGCTTCAACAGAAGCAAACTACACGCACTTACAAGCGCCCCATCAGCTGCCGAAGCGTCAACTCCCTCAGAAAATCTCTGAACTCCGGGTCGACCTGGACTCCCCAGACTATCGTCTTTGGGACGCTGGGACCATTCCCACTTCCTGAGGAACAAACTGCTCCTTCCAAGAAGTAGAAACTCGCCTCTCAACGTGTCACTACCGTGACACCAAAGGCGAGCACCAGCAGGCCTGAAGCCCGTGGCAGCCCCACGAAGCCTCGACCTGCAAACAACCAGGTCTATCCCAAGACTTGGTCCCCAAGACCTTCACCAAAACAAAGAAGGTCCCAAACATCTACCAAGCCAGCATTCCTAGCCCCACTCAAGGAGAACCAGTTCTACCCTCTTGCCTACATGAAAGAGGAAAAACCCATCTCCAACCTGACTTCCAAGTCATCCCAGCATGAGCCGGCTTGTTCCCACAAGCCCAAAATCAAGTCATGCATCACAAGGCCTCTGCAAGCACCTGCTAAGGCCTACAAACCTGCAGTTCGACCCTTCATCTCTACAGGGGCCGAACTTCAAAAATTCAAAGCTTCGCTGCAACAGGCGAAGGACAGGGTTCGCATCCTGTCCTTGCCCAGCTACAAAGAAGACAGGCTCGGCTGCTGCGCCCGAGGGAGCACATCCTTCATCGTCAAAGCCCAGCCAGAGCTGACCGAAGCTCAAATTGCTCGTCGTATACGCCACCGCGCGTCATACCAACAAAAGAGACTAGAGAAGCAAAGGACCCAGCCTCCTGCACTCCAAGTCTCTCCCAAATGGGTCGAAAAAGAAAGACCCAACCAAGTTGCTGCCGTCCATATGGTTGGAAAAACCAGAAGGCACCAAAAATCAGCAACAAAAATCCATGTCCGATGTCCGATGACCCGCAGCGTCTCAAGGACAAGAAGACATTCAGAAGAATCCCCTGCTCCTTCAAGCAAAGGACAGCAGAGTGATCCTTCCTCAAGCTCTTCTTCAAAAAGAATGAGCCCCAGCTCAGTCACCAGGACAGTTTCTTCGTTCGAATCACGAAGGATGAATGTCTTGTTAGGATCTTTCTATGTTGCTAATTTGATGGATGCACTATCACTTTCACTTTCATCTGATCACACACTCATTCATCGTATGTTAGACCTTGATTTCTGAATCTTAGACTTGCATATTCAATTGATTTTCAAAGACCTCATCCTGCATGTTTTGGAACTTAAAACACTCTTTCGAAAATCTATTTTTTCATGCATGATTTTGAAAAATCAAGTTAATCATCGAGGTTCTTGGAATGCATACAATCTCATTCTTAAAATCCTTTTTAGCATGCATTAAACATAATGGCTGGAGTTCATGTTTCAGAAAAAACACTTTTTCAAAATTTGCACAGAACTCCTCCCAGGCCTGTGTACCCGGTCGACCGACCCCTGTACCCGGTCGACCGAGCCAACTAGCCGTTGGCAGAGAGCTGTTGGCTCTCCAACGGTCAGATTTCTGACCGTTTGTTCCAGGTCGACCGAGAGAGAAGGAGGTCGACCGAAGACACTAGCCGTTGGACTGTTTTTGTCTATAAATGCTCATTTCATTCCTTTCTTGGAGAGGTTGGTTGGGTGAACTTTTGGAACCATTTTGAAGCCTAAGAAAGGGGAATGAGCTAAGAAGGTTAGATAGCAAATGGAAATCAAAATCCTTGAGATTCAAAGGTATATACCTCTAAGTTAAATTTGATTTCCATACTTTTGAAATCCATGCATGATCAAACTTTTGTAAATTCATTTTTGCATGATTGCTAGCCTTGTTTGAGTTGTTTTGCAATCATCATATCACTTTACCATATTGGATTGTTTTGCAAAACACTCATTTCCAAATCACATGTGTTTTTAGTATTTAAACCTTCATACAACTTGTGTTTTAATAGGAATGTCTTTCCAAGTTGTTTCAATTACTTCATGTGATTAGTTCATCTCTTCAATCATTAATTTATGTGCTTAGAATTTTAAATGCATCAAGCATTCATTTAAGAGCTTCATTTTAGAAATTGATTGAAGTACACTTTCATACACCTTGAACACTCATCTTAGTTAATTGTTAGTGTATGATTGTAAATTGATTTTAATTTTTATATCAGCCTATTTAAGAGGCAAATGTATTAAGCTATAATTGTTTCTCTTCTAGTGTTTAGACACTTCATTGAGAAAGAAAAATCTATTGCTTGTAAAGGTTAGTGCTAAGCCTAAGAAAAGCATAGTGTAAAGGTTGTTGTTTAGCCTAGAAAAACATCATTGTAAAGGTTATTGCTTAGCCTATTGTAAAAGCATAAATAGTGGAAATCCGGTGGGGTGTTGAGCACAAGCCGGTAGTGGATGTAGGCATTGAGGCCGAACCACTATAAATCTTTGTGTTATGGTGATTGGGTTGTGGTGATTGATTTGTTTCTCTTCCGCATTATGTATGTTAATCATCACATATGACTAGTTTGTTTTAAGAAATTAAAATTGGTCATAGTTGGTCACTATTAGTAGATCACCCTATTCACCCCCCCTCTAGGGTTAAGATCCCGGACTTTCAATTGGTATCAGAGCCTCGTGCTCTAATATTAGGATCAAGTGTTTGGAACTCTTGATTAGGTGTAAAAACCTAGAGTTTAAACCCTAGTGTGCTTTTCATGAAAATCATTAAAATGGACTCCACTATGCTAGATTGTGTAGATTCTCTTGTAGATTCTTCTAGACCCCTCCTTTCTTCTATTGGAGATTCAAACCTTGAATTTAATGAATCTAAAGTTGAATCAAAAGAAGAAGAAAATGATGATTATGAAGATGATATACATCAAGCCTATGAGGAATTATATGAACTATGTGAAGTCATAGCTAAGAAGAATAAAAAGTTAAGAGAAGAATCAAAAAGGCTAAACAAAGATTTAATCTCTTCAAATGATGAACTTAGAGAGAAAGAAGAAGTAATACATTGCCTAGACTCTAAGTTCATGATCACTTTGCACAACCTATCAAAAGCTCAAGATGAACTAAATGAAATAAAATTAAGTCATAATGAGCTAAATAAAGAAAATGTAAATCTAAGAGATACATTAAAAAGACAAGATGAGAACATTATCCATTTAGAATCCAAATTGAAAATTTCTAAAGATAATTTGTTAAATCTTCAAGATGAATTAAATGCATCTAAGAGAAGTTGTGAAGGACTTACCAAAGAAAACTCAACTCTAAGTGATCACATAAAAAATCAAGTTGAAGACATTGTCAACCTTGAATCCAAGTTAATAACCACCAAAGAAAATTTATTCAATGCTCAAAGTAATATAAAAACTTTACAACTTGGATCTAATGTAAATGAACTCAAACTTGAATTAAAACTTGCTTATGAAAAGTAAACAAGTTTAATGGAATTGGAATTGAACTTACAAAAGTGAAAAATGAAAATTCAATTCTTAAAATCAAGTCACTCAACTTGAAACTCACAAACAAAAGTATGAGTGCAAATTTACCCAAGGCGAAGAGAAATTTGAAAAATTATTTAGATTGGGTAAATCACAAAGAGATAGGACGGGTATTGGATTTGATAAGTATACTTCTCATGGCCCTAAAATCACCAACACATTTGTGAAAGGTGAGTCCTCAATCTCTAGCACTCACTCTACTTTGCCCAAAACAAAATGTCATTATTGTGGTAATGAAGGGCATTTCAAATTTGAGTGCAAATTAAGAAAAAATCATTTGTCTAAACCCATCTATGAACCTAAAAATGGAAAATCTAATTCTATGATGGTTAAGGCATCAAAATCAAAGGAAGACTCTAGAAAGTTCAAGCAAGTCAAACCATTCCAACAAGAGTCTCCCAAGATAGATTTTAAAAAGACTAAACAAATCAAAAGTAGTCAAATTAAATCTATCAAAAAGAAACCTCTCACTTTACCTCCTTTAACCTTGGAAATGAAAGAACTTTTGAAAAATGTTGAAAGACTAAAATTAAAATTCAAAAGGCATAAAGAGAGAGGAAAAGCTAAAAGAAATGAGAAAAATAAAAAGAAACATCAACCACCAAAGACTAATCATCAATCCAATTATGAAATTGTCAAACCTCAAGGATATGATGTCAAGAATAAAAGAAATCAATATTTATCTCCTCTAGTTGGTGGGATCTCATACATAGACTCCAAAGCTCAATACCTTAGATGGAAACCTAAGGTTAGACTCTTAGACAAATACTAAGACCTTATAATTAGATTAGACCAACCCTTTCCCATAAGTTATATGTGTTGTTGGTCTTAAGTCTAGTTCCTTCTATCTTTCTTAGTATTGTCTTCTTGTTCAAGTATCATTTGTTTGAGTTTTACTTGTTGAAAATGCATTTTGATTTTAAAAGGTATGTTATGATAAAAATGCATGTTTATGATCAATCTGACTTGAAAAAGAATTGCTTAAAGATACATCTTCTCAATCAATTGATTTGTTTTTCAAACTTGCTTTTATTTGAATGGATACATAGTTATTCCACATTTGTCAAATCAAATACTATTGAAAAATGAAGTGTCTTGGACTCACAAGTTTTCAATCATTTAAATGGACTTATTTAGAATTAATTTTGTAAAATCTCTTTTCCTAAATTGATTGAGCTTGTAGGATAGTTAGATTAAGGGAATCATTTGTTCAGAGAGTTTTTCTTGAGTTGGCAAGTTCTTCCTTGAATCTGAACAGATATTCTGTTTTCTCTGTTCACGCGGTCGACATCCTGGATTGGCCGGTCGACCGAAGAATCGTACACAGCAACTTAAAAACCCTGTTTTCCCTGTTTACTCGGTCGACATCCTGGATTGACCGGTCGACCGAGAACACGTGAACAGCAACTTAAATAAGTTGCGCTGGCCTGTTCTGTTTCATTCAGAACCTTCTCCTTGGAGAAGGTCGACCCCCTGGAGCTTCTCAAATCTGAATGCTCCTCGTTTCCAATCCGTCTCCTTCATTCTTCCTTGGCAAGATCATCATTCTCCCAAGGATTTCTCATTGGATTGTCTTCTTCCAAACCGAGGCTTGTTCAGCACTGTGTCGCACGGCAGCTGTGCTCCCCTTCTCCTCTGAATTCCGTCTATCTGTCAGCATGAAGACGCATTGGTTCTTAGTATGTGCTGCTTCCATCTCATTCAAAAACTCATGAGATTCCATCTGCTCTGGCCGTCCAAGACTATGGAAATAATCTTCTTCAACCGACTGTGTCTGTGTGCCGAGTTTGCTTCCCAGATCTCGGTTTATGGTCATTGTGGGGATCTGATCAATGGGTTGTCTGCATGCTTTTAGGATCAATTGTAGTCATTTGTACACAGTTTCAGGCAGCCATAGTTTGTGGAAGTATTCTGTCACGGAACATGCACCACAAGTGTTTGACAGAATGCCAGAACCACTGATTAATCCATTTTAGTATCTGTTTTTGCTGAATTCGAGTGGGAACGTTGTGCACCCGAGTCTTTCATTCTAAGAATCATCCCAAGCTATTTTCAAGTGCTGTCCATCTCTTCTAAACATCAACTGTTGAGTGCTATGGCTCGCACAAAACAAACCTTCAGGCAGCCTATCAAGAAGTCAAAAACAGGCCAAGCTTCATCTTCTCATAGATCTCCTCCATCCTCTCCTGAAGCATCCCCTCCTCGTGAAGTCAGATTCAAACCCATCCCTTCTCCATCTTCGGTTGTCAAATCCTTCCGAAACAAAGGGATCATTGTGGAGAAGAAATGTGTAGTAGAAGATCTAGTGGATTATGGTGTCCCTGCTATCATGGAAGATATTGGCTGGGGTGGTATTCTAAATTGGAGTGGAAATGCCTTTCCATCCTTGGTTCATGGCCTTTATGAGTCTATCTGTGCTTCCACCAACAATTCATTCACTATCAGTTTTGAGCATGGAGAAGAGGTGGTTACTACAAAGAAGATTGCATCCATCTTGGGGGTTCCTAGGTCAAATGGACCAAAGATAATATCTGAAGTCTTACCTCTTGAGGAAAAAGATGGAGTGACTCATGCTCTTTGTGGAAGAGCTGAAGTTTGGACAGCCAAAAATTGTCTTCAAGCTTCTCTCATGGTTCCTTCCCTTCGGATCATTCATATCCTTTTCACTCATTCCATCTATCCAAGGAAAGGGAATAGGACTGAAGTAACTCCTTACATGGCAAATCTGTTGTTCAAAGTTATATCTGGAGATCGGGTATGCTTACCTTCAGTTATTATGCACCATATTCTCCGAGTTATTACTGGATCACAGCCGTGTGCAGCTCCATTTGGATTTCTCATTACCCAGCTTGCTAGATCATATGGAGTGGTTCCTCCAGCTTCTGAGAGACCAGTGACATCCACTGTTTTCAACAAATCAAACATTCTCTTGATGAAGCTTCCACCACCTCAGCAAAGGAATCCAGTTGCTGAAGGAGATGACGAGTTAGAGGCTGCGGAGATAGAGCCTGTAGATCCAGTAGCAGGTCAGCCTCCTCATCCAGAGCCCCCTCAGCAGCGCAGTCTGGAGGACCGTATGACCTCTTTAGAGCATATTGTTTCTACCATACGTACAGACTATCAGGAATTTAGGCAAGAGGTATCAGGAATGATGAAGAAGACTTTGAAGTACCTCTCGAACATCTCCAGCAGCTGCAGGCGTCATGATGATGCAGTGCCCCCGTCTCCTACAGATTCATCTTAGATCTTAGGAAAGTTTTTCACTTTTTGTGGGGAGGGTAGTGATAGACTTTTTAACTCTTTTAAATATTTGTCTATCAACTGACTGATAGCTTGAATTGATTACTGACCATTATTTTGATTTTTGGTTTGGTCAAGTAATTATTGAAATATGTAATAGTCTTTTATGGAAAAACAATGAATTTACATATTCAAATTGTTCATCTCATATCTTCTTGTCATATTCCTCAATTGATGAATGTTTATGATGCTTTGAACTAAATTTTCTTTCGATTAATATTTTTTTTCTTAGCATCATTCATAACAGCATAGACAACCTCTATACATGATAACCTGTTCAGCATTTCATTTTTAATTTAATTTGGTAACAGGTGCTGCTGAAAGGTATTTGTTTTCTAATGTATACAGGTTCCTTTGCAATTCGATGACAAAGGGGGAGAGAACTCAAAAGAGCAAGAGAAGATCAAACAAAGGGGAGATCCAACAAAAGGGAGAGAAGACCAGATCTAACTAAGGGGGAGATCTGTCCAAGGATAAAAGAGGGAGAGCTCTAACGAAGGGGGAGAGATTGTTTCAAGAACATAAGAGCTGAAGTCTTAGAAGTGTTGTGATCATCTTAGTTGCCATCAAATTGCAAAGGGGGAGATTGTTAGGATCTTTCTATGTTGCTAATTTGATGGATGCAATATCACTTTCACTTTCATCTGATCACACACTCATTCATCGTATGTTAGACCTTGATTTCTGAATCTTAGACTTGCATATTCAATTGATTTTCAAAGACCTCATCCTGCATGTTTTGGAACTTAAAACACTCTTTCGAAAATCTATTTTTTCATGCATGATTTTGAAAAATCAAGTTAATCATCGAGGTTCTTGGAATGCATACAATCTCATTCTTAAAATCCTTTTTAGCATGCATTAAACATAATGGCTGGAGTTCATGTTTCAGAAAAAACACTTTTTCAAAATTTGCACAGAACTCCTCCCAGGCCTGTGTACCCGGTCGACCGACCCCTGTACCCGGTCGACCGAGCCAACTAGCCGTTGGCAGAGAGCTGTTGGCTCTCCAACGGTCAGATTTCTGACCGTTTGTTCCAGGTCGACCGAGAGAGAAGGAGGTCGACCGAAGACACTAGCCGTTGGACTGTTTTTGTCTATAAATGCTCATTTCATTCCTTTCTTGGAGAGGTTGGTTGGGTGAACTTTTGGAACCATTTTGAAGCCTAAGAAAGGGGAATGAGCTAAGAAGGTTAGATAGCAAATGGAAATCAAAATCCTTGAGATTCAAAGGTATATACCTCTAAGTTAAATTTGATTTCCATACTTTTGAAATCCATGCATGATCAAACTTTTGTAAATTCATTTTTGCATGATTGCTAGCCTTGTTTGAGTTGTTTTGCAATCATCATATCACTTTACCATATTGGATTGTTTTGCAAAACACTCATTTCCAAATCACATGTGTTTTTAGTATTTAAACCTTCATACAACTTGTGTTTTAATAGGAATGTCTTTCCAAGTTGTTTCAATTACTTCATGTGATTAGTTCATCTCTTCAATCATTAATTTATGTGCTTAGAATTTTAAATGCATCAAGCATTCATTTAAGAGCTTCATTTTAGAAATTGATTGAAGTACACTTTCATACACCTTGAACACTCATCTTAGTTAATTGTTAGTGTATGATTGTAAATTGATTTTAATTTTTATATCAGCCTATTTAAGAGGCAAATGTATTAGGCTATAATTGTTTCTCTTCTAGTGTTTAGACACTTCATTGAGAAAGAAAAATCTATTGCTTGTAAAGGTTAGTGCTAAGCCTAAGAAAAGCATAGTGTAAAGGTTGTTGTTTAGCCTAGAAAAACATCATTGTAAAGGTTATTGCTTAGCCTATTGTAAAAGCATAAATAGTGGAAATCCGGTGGGGTGTTGAGCACAAGCCGGTAGTGGATGTAGGCATTGAGGCCGAACCACTATAAATCTTTGTGTTATGGTGATTGGGTTGTGGTGATTGATTTGTTTCTCTTCCGCATTATGTATGTTAATCATCACATATGACTAGTTTGTTTTAAAGAAATTAAAATTGGTCATAGTTGGTCACTATTAGTAGATCACCCTATTCACCCCCCCTCTAGGGTTAAGATCCCGGACTTTCATGTCTTGGCTACAAATTCTGAGCCACCACCCCGCTATCCACCTCCAGAAGATGTGATCACCCGCATCCAGCAGTTGGAACAGGGCCAGCAGAGGATTGAAACTCTGATGGAAAACCTTCTCCTCGCCTTCCAAAATCAGGCGAACAATGAACCTCCTCCGAATCATCAAAACGACGAGGTAAATGGAGAAGAAAATGAGTCACGCGCCCTTACCAAAAAGGACGTAAACAGTATCCTCGCCAAAGCAAAAGAAGAGGATATACTCAAGGAGCATGGGATCAAGCCACCATATCCCTTATGGATGGACTCGGTCCCGTTCCCCACCAAATTCAAGCATCCCACTCTCCAAACATATACGGGGAAAGGATCAGCCAGACAGCACGTCATCCACTTCAAGATTCTGACGGGAGCTATCGCGGATCAAGATGCACTCAAGATCCGCCTCTTTGCAAGTACCCTAAAAGGTACGGCCTTCGATTGGTACTCCACTCTGCCAGAGGACTCAATCCAAAACTGGGCCATGCTAGAGACACGCTTCCTGACTCACTTCAAAGGTGAAGATCATCCCACTACTATGGCTCAGCTGTACAGCCTAAAACAGGGGGAGAATGAATCAACATATGACTTCATTCACAAGTGGAAAGCAATGGCATACAAATGCTCTGATGTATTGCCACAAGCGTTGCTAGTCGACATTTGCCGAAACAGCATGAGAGCTAGAATCCGCTCCATGATCATCGGCAACAAATCAAAAAAACCTGGGAGAACTCCTAGAAGCTTCCATGGAAGTTGAAATGGTGATTAAAGACCTCAACAGTCAGAAATCATCAAGAAAAGAGCCGACCGCCATTGCAACCTCTAAACCAAAGAAAAAGAGGTCCTCAATGTGCAGACCAAGTCAGCTCCTCAGCCACCAAAGAAAGCTGAAAACAAAGTTGCTGGTAAGAGACCTGAACTCTCAGATGCCGTCAAAGAACGAGTAGAGAAGAAATACCCGTTTGATGAAGATGTTGACGAAATCTTCGGGGCTCTTGTGGTAAACGGCAAGCTCACCTTGCCTGAACCAAAAAGACCGGGTGATGTTGGCAAAACCAAAGATCCTCGGTATTGTCCATACCACCAGATGATCTCACATCCTCTCAATCAATGCTTCGTTGTGAGGGAGAAAATAAATGAGATGTGGAAAAACGGAGTCATCACCTTTGACAAAAACTATGGGCCTGCCTCCGTCAACATGGTGACATGTGGACAAACATCAAAATCACCGAACAAGAAGATCACTACTTCCTTCAAGGTGATAAACTCAATCCAAGCGTCCGAGCAACTGGTTCCTTACCCGACACCAGACGGACAACCGATATGGGTACATCCCGATCTCCTGGAAGATGAAAATTGGGAGGTCGTGAAAACAAAGCCTACAGCTCAACAGCGAAGGCAGGCTAGGAAACATCTCCTCAAGCTCAAACGGCAAGAGAAGACCCAGCCAAAACTAGAGGTCAAAGAAAAGGCAGAGGCTTCCTCTACCGCTTCACTGGAGGTAACAAAAACATCCCTTCCAGAGACTTCAAAAGGGGTAAGGAAATTCACTCTCAGTGATTTCATGCCACCTCAATTCAAAGAAGCCATGCAGGAGGCATCATACTCTTGCAATTCGGCAGTTGGATTCTCCATTGATGGATACGAGTCCAGCGACACCGAAGATGGATTCGAATCCAACTACACAGATGAGTGGGAGGAGTCCCTTGAAACAGGAGAATATCTCTCCGATGAAGAATGGGTTCTTGAGTCTTATCTTATGCCAGTAATCTGGTATAACCCCCTACAGCCACAAGGATCCTGATCTGATGATGAAGAAGACCAAGAAGCTGTACAAGAAAATGCTGTTGACTCAGCACCTCTCATTACTCATGTGGAAATCAACCATGTTGAGCCACAAAGAGTTGATGAAGAAGAAGATCCGGCTCCCATGCCTGATCTTGAAGAATATGCAAGGATCTTGCAGTGACTCGCTCTAGAACAAGAGCAAGAACGCGTCAACGAGCCTCCTCGCAATACAGATCCTGAAGTCCCTGAAGACCATCAGGTACATCCTCCCTTAACTCCTGAAAATGGAGAAAATTGCTGGATAGACGATCCTCTTACATCCGAGGATGAGTCTGACTCCGATAAGGCAACGTCTCCCGTCAGAGCTTCCTGTAATGTGATAATTCGGGATTATAGCTCTTCCGAAGCATCGTCTGATGAGAGCACTTACACTCCGGCGACGCCTAGCAATGTATCTTCTGAAGCCACCTCGTCTCACGTGACTTTCACTGAGATGACACCCTCTCAGGTTTCTTCTCCTGAGACTGTGACTTCAAAGTTCACACCCTTCCTGACTGAAGAATTCCCAGCCATTGATGCTTGGGACGATGAATTAGTCAACGAAGAAGAAAGGTTGCTGGATGCTGTTCAGGACTTGTTCCCGAAAAATGCTCCATGCAACACGATCACTGAGGATGGCAACTCTGCTGCTGATTCATCCTCAGCAAATGAAAAACGACAGCCTCTTGATCCTGAAGACAATCTTCCAAATGAAGACCCTTCTCAAGAAGCTCTCGAAGTTGGTAGAGGCACCCGCTCTGGCCGCGACTACCACAAAAATTACAACCAATCTTCCTTTACATATGTAAATCCTTCAGGAAAAGATGTTGTAAGCGCCCCTAGTAGCAACAATGATGAACATGCAGGCCCTAAGGAGGCTTTCAAGTATGACTTGATTGAACACTTCAAGCACATATCTGAGCGTCGGCTTCATCCGTGAAGAACAACATCCTGAATGGTTGGCCAATATTGTCCCCGTGACAAAAAAGAACGGGCAGATCAGGGTCTGTATTGACTATAGAGACCTGAATGGCGCATGCCCTAAAGATGGATTTCCGCTCCCTATACCAGAGGTAATGATTGATAACACCTGTGGATTCGAGCGAATGACATTTATGGATGGATTCTCTGGCTACAATCAGATAAAGATGCATCCTGAAGATGAAAAACATACATATTTTCGAACCCCATTTGGCGTGTATTGCTACACTGTCATGCCATTTGGTCTGAAAAATGCTGGTGCCACATATCAGAGGGCTATGATGAAAATATTCCAAGATATGCAGCACAAGACGGTTGAATGTTACGTTGATGACCTCGCCGTCAAAAGCAAAAGAAAAGAAGATCATCTCGAAAACCTTCGAGAAGTCTTCCTCCGGCTTCGCAAACACAAACTGCGAATGAATCCTTTGAAATGCTTCTTCGGTGTCTCGTCGGGTAAGTTCCTCGGATTCTTAGTTCGGAAAGCTGGAATAGAACTTGACCCCATAAAATTCAAAGCCATTCTAGAAATGCCCTCTCCAAGAACCTTAAGAGAACTCAAAGGGCTTCAAGGGAGATTGGCCTACATCAGACGGTTCATCTCCAATCTTTCGGGGAAATGCCGTCCATTCTCCCGATTGATGAAAAAGGTGTAACTTTGTCTGGGATGCTGACTGTGAAGCTGCTTTCCAAGACATCAAGTCATACCTGACAAAGCCTCCAGTGTTAGCTGCTCCTACCACTGGAAAACCATTCATCTTGTACACAAGAGCCCTTGATCACTCTTTGGGAGCTCTGCTTGCGCAAGAAAATGATCACAGAAAAGAAGCTGCTCTATATTACCTCAGCCGCAATGCTAGTAGGTGCAGAGCATCGCTACTCTCCAGTCAAAAAAGAATGTCTTGCAGTGATGTTCGCCGTACAAAAGCTGCGTCACTACTTGCTTTCCAACACAGTATACCTGGTCTCGAGGGTCAACCTCTTGAAGGTCCTCGTCACAAAGGCAGGTTCTCTCAACGCTCGACTGGCAAAATGGTCCATCCTTCTGTCACAATTTGATATTAGGTATGTACACAAAAGGCAATCAAAGGGCAAGCTCTAGCGGACTTCCTCGCAGAGCATCCACTGCCTACAGATTCTCCGCTCAGAGATGATCTCCCAGATGAACCAGTCTACAATGTGGAGACTTTCTCACAAAGTGCCTCCTGGGACATGTACTTTGACGGTGCAACCAGGACGAATGAAAAAAGACAGCTGATCTCGGGAGTTGGCATCCTCTTTGTTAGCCCCGACAAGTACATGATTCCACACGCTTTCTCGCTACTGGAACCATGCACAAACAATGCAGCTGAATATCAAGCTCTGATCTTAGGATTGGAACTCGCCATCGAATCCAGTATCACCATGCTGGAAGTCTTTGGAGACTCTCAACTGATCGTCAACCAGATGAATCAGAAATTTGAAGTCAGGAAGCCAGATTTGTTTGCCTTACTACAACAAGGCACAATCACTTCTGCAAAAGTTTGACATCTGTCACATCACCCATATTCGTAGAGGTGAAAACATACGTGCAGATGCCCTAGCTGGACTTGCCGCATCCATGGCAATCCAGGAAGGGGGAAAACATGCAAATCACAGTGTGCGAAAGAAGAATCCTTCCTCCTCTTAACACACACCAAGCAGTTGTTGAATGCCACCAAGTGGTCGGAAGTCGGATTTCAATCCTTCAAACTTCAATCGGCGACTGAGGGATCCGTTCATTGATTACATTATGTTCGGAATCCTACCTGAAGATCCAAAAGAACGGGTAAGCATCCAAAGGCGAACCCAAGCTTTCATTTGGCTATTCCTTCAAAAATCCTTTACAGGAAATCCTTCAACGGGCAGTACTTTCTACGCTGCTTGTCACAACAAGAGCTGGAGAAACACTCAAAGAGTTCATGCTGGTCTTTGCAATGCTCATCAGGCTGGACCTAAGCTCTATGATCAGATAAAAAGGTTAGGATATTACTGGCTCCTACCATGGTAGCTGATGCAATGCAATTGCTAAGCGCTGCCAACAATGCCAAGTTCACTGGAGATTACATTCACATGCCTCCAGAATGGCTGCATCCTACAGCGATCTCATGGCCTTTCGAAGCCTTGGGTATGGACATCATAGGTCCTTTTTCTCCCCCTTCGAGCAAAGGTCATCGCTTCATCTTCGCAGCTACGGATTATTTCTCCAAGTGGTCAGAAGTATTTGCGTTCATAAAATGAAGATCTCATCAGTCCTTTCAGTTCCTGCGCACCAACATCATTTTGTCGTTTCGGCATACCCAAAAGATTCGTCCATTGATAATGGACCACAATTCCGGGAATCATCGATTCTACAGGTTCTGCGACAATACAAAATCCAAACTGTCCTTCGACTCCATACAATCCGGCAAGCAAAAACGGGTTAGCAGGAAGCTTTCACAAGAGACTCTGCAAAATCCTCAAAAAAAATGGTCTCTCGTCACAAAGAGACTGGAGCGACAAAATGTCTGAAGCTTTGTGGGCCTATCGAACCACCGTTCGAGGACCAACCCATAGCACACCATTCTCCTTGGTCTATGGATGCGAAGCTGTCGTACCCTTGGAAGTACAAATTCCTTCCTTGAGGGTATCCTTGCAAAAATGACATGACTCAAGAAGCAAATGTCAAATTGCGACTCCATGAGCTGGACAATCTCGATGAGAGACGGCTCGAAGCTCAACAAAGCATTGAACTTTACCAAGCACGCATGGCAGGATCTTTTGATAAAAAGGTCAGGCAACGCGCCTACAAAAAAAGTGACTTGGTTCTTGCGGTAAAAAGACCAATGGTCCAAGTCCAAAGGCAAATTTGAGCCAAAATGGGAGGGACCCTACGTCATCGACAAGGTTTTCTCCAACGGCGCATACGCACTCCTAAATATGGAAGGCGACAAATGTATGCTGCCCCATCAACGGCAAGTTTCTTAAAGCGGGTACTACCCTTGAAGACTTACCCAATTGGGTAAGAGCAATGCCTGTATGGCCAAAATCGGTTTCCAGGTACACGCTCGCTAA